>JAYRBT010000043.1:11218419-11228748 GCA_036023395.1 Myiotriccus ornatus
TCAGCCTGGAGAAAAGGAGGCTCAGGGGGGACCTTCTGGCTCTGCAATCCCTGACAGGAGGGGGGAGCTGGGGGGGGGTCGAGCTCTGCTCCCAGGGAACAAGGGACAGGACCAAAGGAAATGCACCATGGGAAGTTCAGACTGGATCTTAGGAAATATTTCTCCACCAAAAGGGTTGTCAAGCCCTGGCATAGGCTGCTTAAGGCAGTGTTTGAATCACCATCCCCTGGGGTACTTAAGAGACATGTAGACGTGGTGCTTAAGGACATGGTTTAGTGGTGGGCTTGGCACTGTCAGATTTAGGGTTGGTTAGTGATCTTAAAAGCCTTTGTCATGATAAATGACTCTGTGATTCTCTCTCCTGGGTTCTGCTTGGTCCCTGCAGACAGCTGTCAGTGGAAGAAGTCACTGGAATGATGTTGAGAAGGTCTGCACATCTGTCAACCTTAGCAAAGCCTGCAAGAAGTATGAAGAACTTGGTGAGTAGAGCTGGCTGTGCCTAGGGAACAGTGGGAGGGACTGGTGGAGTGAGAGGACAGTGTGGATCTTCTGGCTGGGGCAAACGGGGGCTGTGTGAATGCAGGAGATACACGGGAGGTACCTGGTGTTCCCTAGTCCTTGGCTGTCCTTAGCACCACATCAGGGACAAAGGGAATTTCATGTCAGGTTTCCAGTTAATAGACCTTTGAGCCCTTTAAAAGCACCAAGACTTTTAGTCCCTGTGTGTATTTAGAAGCAATAGAATCACAGAATGTCTCACACCATGTGCCTGAGAGCATTGTCCAAACGCTTCTTGAACTCAGACAGGCTTGCTGCTGTGACCACTGCCCTAGGGAGCCTCTTCCAGTGCTGAACCACCCTTTGGGTGAAAAACCTTTTCCTGAGATCCAACCTAAATCTCCCCTGCCTCAGCTCCAGCTGTTTCCTCGAGTCCCTTCACTGGTGACGACAGCAGTCTGTTTGTTCTTGCTCAAGAACTGATGGTTTGGCATTCAGACATCCAATTCTGAATAAACTGAGGGATTTTAGTTCCTTTTTCCTTATGTGCATTGTTCCTGGCAGATGTGTGGTTTGTGAGCAGAATAGTTAAGGCAAACAGGTGATCTACCAAATGTGAGACATCCCCTACATCCTCCATGGAGCTCCACCTAAACCACTGTCCCTCCTGTCTCTCCTCTTTCTGCCCCATCCATGAAGCCATGCAGACAACTCTGGGAGAAAAAACAGCAGGAATTAGTTTCTCACCTCCTCTATACTTCGAGTTGGTTGTTTCTGCTCTACTTCAGGAGCTTCACCTGTGCTGCCAGCGCTGTAGGTTTGCATCAGGGGGTGTCCTCAGCTCCACTCTGTGGAGAAACTTCACAGATCTCCCTCCTTTCAAGAGAAATCTGGTCCCCTGGATGATCTCCACTGGTTTTCACATTCAGCAGTTTGACCACAGGATGTCACTGTGATTCCAGGCATGAAGAAGCATCTCCAAGTGGACATGCTGGGAGAGCTAAAATTTCCTCACGATGATGGGGCAATGTTTTTTCTCCTGTTTGAGTCCTAAGATAGTTAAATGTCCTCTTCCCTCTGTGTTCCTGTTGCTTGCTTTCCATATGGATTAGCCTGAGGGAAGGAAAGCTGCAACTGTACTGCATTTCCCCCAGCAATGGGGTCCTGCTGGAGCCACTGGCCCTGGGGTGCTTCAAGGGGTGGAGGGACTACTTGGGTTCTCACCAGTGGTCCAGAAGCCCCAGCTGATTGCAGTTCTGTTTTGTTACAGCCTCGAAGACAGAGTGCCTCAACTTAACCATGACAGAGGTGGTCAAAAGGCAAAACTCCAAGTCCAGAAAAAGTTTCAATCAGGTAACTCTAATCATGGTGCTTTTACACTTGGTAAGGTGAGGTTGGCCTGACCCAGCTAGGAGGGAAGCAGGGCTGGAGAGAGCAGCTCCTTGGGGGATCTGTTTGCCTTAGAGGTGCCCAGGGGAATGCACTGAGCCCAGCAGCTCCCTGACTCCAGCTCTCCTTCTCTCAGCAGATCAGTGTGTCCCAGATAAAAGTAGACAAGGTCCAGATTATCGGTGTCCAGTCCTCCTTCGCTGTGTGCCTGGACCAGGATGAGCAGAAGATCCTGCAGAGTGTAACCAGGTAGGAACTGAAATGTGGCCAACTGCGCTCCTGGGATGGTGCATCCTGTGTCCAGGGCTTGCCTGTGAGGTGTGGGGGGGATGAGGTCCTGAGCACCCTGGTGGGTCTGTGCCAGGTGCCCAAGCTGGGTGACGCAGCCCCAAGCTCTGCAGGGCAGCTGAGCTCAGCTGGGATGGGTGGTCCTGCTCAGATCTCAGCAGGAGTTTACCTTCATGAAGGCCCCAGTCAACTCTTCAGTCCCAAAGACAGCTCTTTCAGCAGGATCCATCATGAGCCAGAGGCTATGTGAGATAAATGAGGTGTTTGAAGAACACTGGGTGCATGAGCAGAGCCTTCAACTTCTGAACCTCATTTGGGTCCTTCCCTGCCTTTGGCAGCCCTGCTGCAGAAGGAATCCATGATCTTCATGGGAGAGTCTGGGGTAGAGCAGGAATTGTCCCCTGGACTGTTCATCTCTGTCATCCCCTCAGGGCACCAAAGTGGCTCCCCAGGTGATGAAATTTGAAATCTCAGTGTAGACAACATGCTTCCATGAACACAAAAGATCAAGCCCGTTGATGGACAGACATTGTAATTTCTCCCTCAGACTGAGCAGAACTCTGCAAGGTTATGCTGCTTCCAACAGAAAAATATTGGGGATCTTATGTCTTAAATAACCCAAAAGAGAAGTGTTTCTCTTTAATTTGTTTGTTGTGAAACTCAGGGGATAGTGGAGTTCAGTGCATGAAATGGTAAAGGAGCTCCTTCCATCTCTCCAAAACTTCTGGGGTGCAAAAGTTGTTGTTTTTCCAATGAGTTTCCGAAAATACTCTTTATGGATGGTTCTGCTCTTGGTCCCAGTCTGAAGCATCTGAAAGGCCTGAACTCCCAGCACTCAGACTCCAGTCCTGTTAAAGGCTGCACTGATTCCTGTTTGGTTTTAGATATTCCTGCTGCACCTGAGGAATACCAGGGTATACTTAGAATATCCTATATTATCAGAATATCCTATTCTATATTATTAGAGTATACCTAGAGGTTGGTTTCTCTTTGTTCCCCTGCAGGTGTGAGATCTCTGCGTGCTACAAACCCAGGGACAGTGATCCCTTTGCACTCAGAGGGTCGCCTCTGCCTGCCCAGGACCCCTCTGAGTTCCACTCTCTCCTGTGTTTACCCATTGCCACCTTCAGTGGAGCACTGCCTTGAAGACCCCTGTGTCCTTCCAGACCAGACTCCCATCCAACAGCAATCCAGGCTCAGGAAGAGGAAGCTGACTGTCCTGCTTTGGACACCCAGCCGTGCTCGTCCATCCTGTAGCTGAAGTGTTATTGTGGTGGCTGAGCTGCTCCTGGTCTGGGCTTAACCCTTCCTTGGGCAATGGGAATGGTCTTGGTGTGCTCTGGTATCTCTCAGGGTTCCTCAGCAATGGGAGGAAAGTGGTTTCCTTGAGATCTCCACCTGGTTCAGCCAACTGGCAACACCCGGGTGAAGAGGGCAGGGCAAGGACAGGGGGATTTTCCTGCCAGCAAATTCTGCTGTGGCTGTGTTTGACAGTGACTGCAGGGCCAGTGGGATCTGGGGTGGGGGAAGTGAGCTCATGGGGGGATATTGTGGCAAATGAATGTCCTTGGCTGAGTGGTGGTAGGTGTCCTCCAATGTGTGTGGGGTTACAGATCACCCAGCCAATGTCACTTCACCTGTGACAGGTCGAGGACGCTCAGGGCAGTTCTTTGGGGATGGGGATGGGCTTTCTCAAGGTTTCCTTAAAATTCTGGAGGTTGGGTGTCTTGCAGACAAGGAGAGCAACCCAGCTGCAGCTCAGCAAGCCCCCAGCATGGGCTGTAAACTGCTGTGTGTTCCAGTGAATTGAGTGCCATAGGCCATTCCAGGGCATGGACAGCATGTCATGTATCCGTGTATTTAATGGACATCCAGGACCTGCAGGAGAGGAATTTCCAGGTTCTGCAGAATTTCAGCATTCACCCATGAGTATTCCCTGTTCAGCCCCTGGTCTTGCTTCCTGCTCCCCTGCACTGTTTGCTGGAGGCATTCCAGAGGCTGAATCCTCAAGAGCTGCTTGAAATACATCAGGAACTGTGCTGAACTCAGGGAGGGAGGGAAGTGCTGGGGAAACCACTAGGATTGCCTTAAGCTCACCTGAAGAGACACCTTTGATAGAGAAAGACCCAGCACCAGAGCCACTAATGACACTTGCAAGGGACAACAGGATTTGAGATCCCTCTCCCTGGCAAGACTCATTCCTCCCTCTTCCCTCTCTCTGCAAGGCTGTAGGTACAGAAAGGTGCAATATTTGGGGGTATTTAGAGGTATTCTGACCCAATGAGCAAAAAAACAAGACTGGAAAAGCCTCTCCAGATTTCTTAGTCCTCCAGCTGTTTCTTGGTAGTTTTTGGGGATTGTGGTCCTTGCTGGCTCTGGTGTCCTCAGCAGTTAAGTGTAACTTCTGCCAGTGGCCAGAGAGGAGCAAATACGAGACATGAACACACTCCTGAGGCCTCTGTGCTCCATCCTTCCATGTGAATCAACCATCCCAAGGATGGTGTTGCCTTGGACTCCAAGAAAAGACCCTCATGTGGGGTGAAGGATCCACTGAACATGGACACTGAACAGCTCTGGCCCCACCAGGATGCAGAGCCAGCTTGGACTCCTAGCAAGGACCCACCTTCCCAGCCATGCGCCAACTCCAGGAGCACCCATCTCTTCCTGCATGGAGCAGCGTCCATCCCTTGCTCTCAGCACAGACTTGGCCGGTCATGCTGGGCTGTCTCCTCCCCCACAGGCTCCCTGCAGGGTGATGCAGGACCACTGAGGTCACTGCTGTGCACTTCTCTACATCACTATTTGAAGTCCATAAGGCTCAAGGGATCAGAAACAGCTTTTAATGGCTCTTGGAATAAGTTTTCTTCACTGACTTTTCATTTCCCAGAGAGGTTTGTGTGTGTTTTCTCCAATGGGGCTGAAATTTGACGGCTGGTTATTGTTGTCTAATATTTTAAAATAGCACCTTATCCTGTCAAAACATTGCTATTTGTGATCTTGATATCTGTGGCTAAATATATCCCTGCCACTGGTATGATATCAACCACTCTGCTTTCAGCTGGCCCTCCAGGAATACTGGAGAAGAGAATTTTCATCCCATAGAGGAAAAACAAGCACAGACTCTAAGGACTCGTAATCCTGGCCAAGGTTTTGACCTCTGCCTTCTGGAAAGGAAAGAATTGCAGGGTTCTTTCAGGTCATCCTTGTACATATGTGCAGCCTCACCAAATCTGTGTAAAGTCTGTGCTGATCTGTAAAATACTGTTCAAAGAACTTTTAAAGTAATTGTAAAATATTAAATGTTGATTTATTTCGAGTACAAGTTTGGGTGCGTCAAGTAATTCCTGAGCAGGGGGGAGGCAGGGGAGGAACCTCCACGAGGAGAACACGCAAGTCCTTCACTGAGGAGCTGCTCTGGGAGCAGGAAAAAGCTTAGAAAAGTCATTCTAGTCATGAGCTTAGTCCCAGAGGAGACCTCTGGAGGTTAATTGAGCTGCTTCTGTTCTGTGAGTGGAAAAGCAGATTTTGATGTTGTAAATCCCAAATTGGCTTCTTGCTGGATTAAGGAGGAAAGAAACGAGCAGAGCTCGTGTGTGCAAGGTGAGATCTGTGCGTGCCCTTCCCTTCCCGGAGCCTCCGTGACCTTTGCCGTGTTGATTTGCTCCTGGGGCCAGGGACAAGGTCCAGCCTGGGGGGACAGCAGAGCTCTGGGATGAAGGGTCCCTGCTCGGGGTCAGCAGGTGTTTGTCCAGCAGCTGGATATTACAGAATGGGCTGATAGTGGGGCAGTTCTGACTTGGAAATCCCTTCTGCTTCTTTGGGGATGCAGATTGGCAACTGGAGCTGTTGATACCAACAGTGCTCTGAAATATGAAGTGACACTTGGAAACAACGAGCTCTCTCCAGTGTCACCTTCTCCTCCTCTGGATATTCAAGGAAAGAGGCTCAGTTGTTAGGTGTGAGGACCGCTGTGTCATGATCAAATAAGCAACATGGGAAAAGTCATTTGTGTTCAGACAAGCCAAAAACCAGATGAGAATAATTTCTGTTAATCAACACTTTGTTATGGATTAGCTATCTTTTTTTTTTCCCCCCACTCTGATTAAACAATAACAAAAAGTGTATTTTAACTGAAAAGAAAAGGTCTTTTGAAAAGGCAAATACGGAAAATTTTCCAAGCTGGAATAATAATCTGGTTTTGTTTGTTCTCAACAACAAAAACACCCCTAAAGCACAAATTCCCCCCCTCTCTGTTCTGTTCTTTTATAGAGGTAAGTGGAAAAAGGAACATGTATGATCAAATCCGAAGCAGTAAGAAAGTACTTTGTTCTAAAAATGTGCATGTCAAGAAGTTTGGGATCAGGGTCCAAGTCTGATCCCTGAAGTCCTGCACAGCTGAGGTGAAGTGGCAGTTTCATGTGCCCTGCTCTGTCAGGGCTTGTCATTCCACAGCCACCTCAGCTGGACTTGGCAGAGCTGGAATGTTCTAGTCTGTGAGGTGAAGAAGAACATGAGGCAGTGCTCATCCAGAGAAGGGGTTCTTAAGTGGCCACTCATGATCTGGTGCTTAATTAGAAATACAGAATTAATTACCATCAAAAGACAGGAATGAGATTGCACATCCATGGACTTGTGCAGTTCAGGACTGCTGACCCCCTCCATGTGCTTGTTGGAATTGTGGGGCAAACCTTCCTCTTGTACTTCTGTTTCCTGGCAGACACATGTGCAGTTCCATGGGTGTCATTTCTGGGTGTCCCACAGCAAGAGAGCACCAGATGGGGGGATGACACCAGGTGTGGAAGCCCACAAGGACCTGGGGTTCTGGGGACCTGAATTAGGCTGAATTAAGACCTGAATTATTTCCATGTCAGAGGTGCTCATCTGCTCTCTCATCTATAGCAAGAAGTAGCAGAGAGCACAGTCAGCTTCCCAGCAGTGCTCAGTCCCTTCAATGCATTACAGGACTGGGATTAACGTGCCTGGGATGACTCCTGGGTCACAGGAGCCTCATAGCATCATCCTTTCCTTTCTGTCTCTGTGCTGCCTGTCTGCTCCCATCTCTGCAGCTC
Source organism: Myiotriccus ornatus (assembly GCA_036023395.1). Taxonomy (NCBI): domain Eukaryota; kingdom Metazoa; phylum Chordata; class Aves; order Passeriformes; family Tyrannidae; genus Myiotriccus; species Myiotriccus ornatus. Next base: position 11,225,664 of record JAYRBT010000043.1, read on the forward strand.
AAATTTCCTTCGGGGAGGGGCACCTGCGGCCAGCTCAGGTCCTGCTGGCAGCGAGCCCCGAGCTGGGCTCCTTGCCTGAGTCACGGATGGGCCAACCCGGCCACGGTGCCCAAATTCACCCCTGTGCCAGGGACAGCATCTGCCTGACCCAGAGGGGTTTGTCGAGAGACACACCAATAATCCAGCACTTCCAGAAGAAAAGGGAGAAGCAAAAGAAACCCAGAGAATGTCTTCTCCTGCCAAATTCCCTGCCCTGGTTCCCTCTTGTGGCCGCAGGCTTCTGGCCTGGGAGATCCGGCTGTCTCCCATGTGCACGTTTCAGCTGCTTTTACAGGAAGTTGTAAAGACTGGAAACTTCGTGAATTTTGCTAATTTCTGAAGGGTTCTGTCCAGCACCCGTGACTGAAAAGGGCATCCCTGGTTGCTTCAGGACTAACGGGAGTGAAGCTGGACAAGTGGAACTTTCCTGGGCTCCAGGCAGCTCTTCACCTCTCCTGGCAGTGCCTCCGCTCCACTGCCCTTGTCTTACTGGTGCTAATCAGTGATCAATTAAAAGGTAATAAGGATCCCTGTGCCTGCATGAGGAACAGAGTTTTCCTGGCAGGGAAAAGCCACAGGAGAGCAGTAATGGTGTGCTAATGATGCAAAGTTGCATAATTACCAGTCTGTTCCGATGTCTGTCTGGCTGTGAGTTGGTGCAGACAGATGACTGCATGAGGAATGTGGGGCTTTTCTGTGCCAATCCCCAACTCACCTCCTTCCAGTATTCTCTGTGCCCTCAGAATCCCCTCTGCCCTCCAGAGGCACCTTCAGTGCAGCACTCACAGAAAGACATGCAAAGGTTAAGGGGTTGGAAAGCGCATCCTAAAACTGAAATCTGAGTCAACGAAAAAGGGCAAGTCCTTCTGGCTGTGGCTCCTCTTTCATCAGGGCTCCTGCGTGACCGCTCTGTGGCCAAAGCAACGGCGTGGCTGGGACCAGGAATTGTGCTAACGTGATGTCCAGTGGTGATGAGGTGTGGATGGCCTTGGGCTGCCTTTGTGTGCTGCTGATTGCAGTGTCTTTCCGGGAGGCACCTGTGAAACGCAGGTTGAGATGTTGCCCCTGAAACCAGAAATCTGGGGATGGCCTGTCAGGTTGCCCAGGACGAGGGTCCTCCAGGGAGGGTCTGCTGGGAGATCCCTGCCTTGGAACTCAGCGAGGGGCTCCCTCTTGGAGTCACTTTTGGGAATCGGTGGAGAAGAAGGGAGGTTGCAAGACTGGAGAAGGGGGAGGCAGGGTGAGCAGGCTGTGCAGCACGAGCAGCTCGAAGGTCCCCTCCTGGGCACGCACTGCTGCTGTTTCTGAGTCCAGCCCTGTCCCGGGCTTCTCCAAAGAAGCAAACCTTGAGATTCAGAAACAACCTGCCCCTTCCTCTGCCTTGGAAGCTTAATCAGCATTTCAAAAGTCCTGCTGTGTTCATCCTGAACAACAACTGTAGAAACAACTTCTCCACTCAGCTTATCAGCTCAGCGAGTGCCGCAGCGACTGTGATTAAAATGAGCTGTTTCCTGTTGCACTTGTCTCTGGCAGAACCGATAAGCCTGAGGAATTGATCTCTTTCCAAAACCGTCACCTGGTACACACGGGAGAGCCGTAAATTCTGGGAAGAAGATCCTGGAGGAGTGAGCAGCAGGCACATAACCCTTGGTGTACGTGTATGCAGCACTTCAGATTCTGGGCAAAAAGCAATTTGTCCCCATTTCAAGTGGCTGATTTCTTCCTCAGCACTGGCCAGTCACTGACAACCCCTGTGAGCACAGACGTGCCCAGCTCATCAGCACGAGACAGTTCCAGCACCCACCATGGCAGTGGATCCCCTTCCTCCAGGTGCCTTAAAGTTTCCTGCTTGCAAGTGGGTAACCTGTGATTCATTAACCTGTAGATAAGAGCCTGCACCTCCTTGTGCTGGTACCTGTACCAAAATATCAGTTAAATGATATTTCCCACCTTTGCAGGATAAAACAAGACTTGAACAATCTGTGGTTTATTATTATTATTTTTATCTTTTGCTGCTGCTCTCTCCTTATTATGATTTTTTCCAAGACAAATAAAAAGAGTTGGAGATGACTCAGTTTAGAGAAATGAAAAAGGCAATTTAAATACCATCAAACTGGCTGTTTGCTTGGCTTTTTCTCTCCCCAAATCCACCCATCGTCTATATTTGCTGAAACTGGAATAAAAATAGAACTGGGCTGAATGCCAGGGTGGAAAATAGAGATGTAGCATCAAAATATTGCTTGGTTTGTGACCTGTTCCCTTATAAACTGTAAGGAAATCATCTGTAGACCGATGTACTGGGGGTTTGGACATATGCCAGGAGGAGGTTTCCCTGCAGGATGGGAGTGGAGCTCAAACAGCTCCGCTTTCTTTGCCCAAATACCTTTGCTTCCCTCAGCAACTCAGATGACCCGGGAGGTATGTTATTAAAGCAGCCTCGTGATGACGGAAAATTGAAGCAGGGAGAAGTAAAGCATCCATGAATAGAAACCAGGGCAGGAGGAGAGTTGTCCAGAGCTCCCCTTTGACGGGGAGGGTGTGGAGCAGTGGCCAAAATAGGAACGGAACGTCAGCGCTGCGATGGGGAGGAGAAACAGCCCCGTCTCCGCCGGCCCCGCTCGATGCCAGGGCTGGCACTGCCACCGTCGCTCTGCCAGCCCTGTCAGTGCCAGAGCCAAGAGAGGGGCTGTGAAGGGCTGTGACCACCGGGAGGGACCCAGACCCGGTGAGTCGGCTGCTGGCCTGGGTGGGGAGCTGCTGCTGCCGGCAGGAGTTCAGGACGCGGCGGGATCTCAAGAGCACAGAGAGCTGCGTGCTGCTCCCGCTGCAGGAAAGCCCCTTTCAGGGCAGCAAGTTCCTCTCCAGGCTGGAAACCTCATCTCGTGAATCGGTGCTTCAGGTGAGCTTTTTCTTTTTCACAGAATCATGGAATGGGTTGGGTTAGAAGGGACCTTAAAGGGTGTCTCCTCCCACCCCCTGCCGTGGGCAGGGACACCTTCCACTAGCCCAGGTTGCTCCAAGCCCCGTCCAGCCTGGCCTTGGACAC
>JAYRBT010000043.1:11236702-11254542 GCA_036023395.1 Myiotriccus ornatus
GAGCTGCAGGAGGGTTGGGATGATCCTCTGGGGCACAGGGGGTGACTCTTGGGGATGGGCCTGTGCAGGGCCAGGAGTTGGACCCGATCATCCTTGTGGGTCCCTTCCAACTCAGCACATTCTAGGATTCTATTTGGGAATCAGGATGTTTCTGCTCCCACCCTGGGCATCTCAGTGTGTTTTGTGGAGCTCTCCTTTTTGCAAAGTGCTGCTGCCCAGCATGGGCTTTTTCTCCAGTACCTGTGCATCAGGTTGTAGACACTAAAATGCCAGGAGTGTCCTCAGAGAACAGGGAAGCATCCCAAGATGCTTCTACAAAGCAAGCTAAGGGACAACTTTGTTTCCCCTTTTCTCCACGTTGCTTTTTAAAAGTTCTTCTTTTTACAGTTTTCTTTAATAAGATTCTTTAAAAGTAATCCTTTAGAACAGTGCAGGGTGCAGACACCCCGTGACGGGGAGGTAAAACATGAGAAACCTGGTGGGAAATTAAAAAATGCCATTTTAGGTGTTCTCAGCTCATCCCCATCATCCCAACCACCCTTCCCCAGTACTGCTTTGTCTGGAGCTCCAATGTCCACCTTTTATCTCACCTGATTTCTGGTAAAGGAATGATTCAGTGTGGAGAGATGGGGATCTCCAGTGGGGCTTCCCTCAGAGCACCACAAGGTTCCCAAGATGATTGTAGCTGAGAAATGCCAGGTGGGTGTATCTTCCCCTCCCCAGAGCTGGGTGAGGGTAAAATACATCTCTCCTGATCCAGAATCTCATTGTGCTCCTCATATCCCCCCAGACATCGTTCCCCCATGTGGCCCTGGGGAGGGAGGCCAGGAGTAGGGCTCTTCCTCCTGCTTCCTCCCAAGCTCATAATCCACTAAACAAAGGAAGGGAAACACAGGAAATGATCCCTGAATAGAAGGGGTTTTCTTTTTATGCAGCATGACCTATCTTTGCCTTTGACTATTTTTAACTCTGGGCCTGATTCTTGGCTCGTTTACATCATCTCCCCAGCAATGGGACTTGGCAGACCCACCACCAGCCTCTAAACCTGGGAGTAGCACTGAGCTGCTCCAAGGAGTTGTGTTATTTCTCATTATTTCTCTGACTCCCATGTGTTTATCTCCTTGCACTTGCCAGGTACCTTGTACCAAAGAATGGTCATTTCTGAACAAAGCCTCAAAAGCGACCCCTACCCTTACCAGGAAAAGTGAGTAGTGCCCCTTTGAATGTGTTGATACTTTTATTTTGCAGTCTCTTAGTGAAACCTGTCCTTTTCCAGTGCTCTAAATTAATCTGGGATGGAACAGACAACGTGGACCTCACCCCTGTGGCAGTACGTGGTCTTGGGGGACACAATTTGGTGGCATCCAGTACCTTGCCAAAATGAGCTTTGCTGTGGGGGGAGCATATTCCTTTTGTGTGTCCCAATTTATTTCTGTGGTACTGGGAGGTGGGGAGCTTCCCTTCATGGGGAGACAGGGTGGAGAAGGGGAGTATCAACAGCAACACTTTTTTCTCTGCATGGAATAAGGGAGACGTGAGCTACTCAGTCTACAACTTCTCCATGAGAGGCAGAAGAGGGGCAAGGCCTGAGCTCTGCTCTGGGGGGAACCAGGGACAGCCCCCAGGGAATGGCTGGAGCTGTGTCAGGGCAGGCTCAGGGTGGATCTCAGCAAAAGGTTCTTCCCCCAGAGGCTGGTTGGGCACTGAACAGGCTCCCCAGGGCAGTGGGCACAGCTCCAAGGCTGCCAGAGCTGCAGGAGGGTTGGGATGATCCTCTCTTGGGGATGGGCCTGTGCAGGGCCAGGAGTTGGACTCGATCATCCTTGTGGGAACTCAGCATATCCTGGGATTCTGTGATGTCAGTAACAGGGAATCCTCTCCTCTCCCTCTCTTTTTCCCACCCTCCTGCCCCACACAGGATTTTCATCTTTGCTGACCCAGAGCTGCTCCCTGAAGCCATCTGCAATGCTCTGCTCACCGACACAGAGGCAGCTCAGGTGTCCCAGAGCCCCCGTGCCTGCATGTGCCACGTTATCACCCACGCTGTGCAGGCAGCCCTGGGCGAGGGCTGCGACCTCGGCAGCCTGAGGGGCAGACTCCAGGTAACAGCAGCACCTCTGCAGCACCACCCACGGTTTTCCAATGGTCCTGCTCTTGCTGGACACCTTGAAGTAGAAAAAGGTGTTTTGGCAAGTGGAGGGATTGCCCTCACCCCGCTCCTCGCTGCTGCTCTGCGTCCCTGGTAGCCCCAGTGTTACTCACAGAGCTGGTATAAAACTGAAAGAGTCTTCAAATATAAAACAGGTTTTAGAAACAGCCAGAGGTTTTGAATCTTCAGTTTGAGTTGTCAGTTTTGCTCAGCAGAGCAAGGCTCTGCCACTGAAACCCAGCTCCTCTGTGAGCCCCTGGGCACTGCAGAAACAGCTCTGTGGAACTGTTTCAATTATTTTTCTCCAAAGCCTCCTTGGAGAAGCTGTGGGGCCACAGGAACACAAATGCCTGGCTCAGAAAGGCACCTTTGGAGGGGCTCTCAGCAATTTCCACTCCAAGGATGCCTTTGTGTGTCTGCTGTCCCCATTTTCTAAGTCATTTGAAGCGCCAGCACTGCTGCTGACTCCACAGGGTACACAGTGACCATCAGCTGCAAACCTGCCAGAAAAAAGCTTTGGGCAGACAGCACAGCCAGCCTTCTCTGGGGACAAGAGGTCCTTTGTGTCCTCTGCTATGAAACAATTTTTTCAGGACTCGTTTGACCTCTTTCTGCCCCCACATCCCACGGCCCTGCCCGTGGAGCATCCCCCCTTTTCACGCCTCGGGGTGTTAACAGCTGCTTCCCATGGCAGGATATGCCCACGAGCGAGGTGGAGCACTGGTTCCAGCAGGTGGTGGTGGCAGTGGAGTGTGCAGGAAGCGAGGGGAGCACAGCCCGGGGCCAGCACACAGCCAGGCTGGAGGAGATCTACCGGGCCCTCCTCAGCTCCTCGCAAGCAGGTGAGCTCCAGCCAGCCATTCCCGGTGGGATAGAGGAGCAGCTGGCAGGCCCTTCCCTCCCTGCTGTGTCTCTGCCATGCCCTCCCACGGGTGTCCATCCCCACCTTCCCTCTGCCTCTGCTTTAGCAGCAGGACCGGGATCAGGTCCTTGCAGTGACCTGATGGAAAACCGGCAGTGGAAGGCAGATTTGTCACCTGAGGAAAGGGACTGTTGCAGTCTCTGCTCCTGAATCACCTGTCTCTGTTGTTTGCAAAGGGTGTCAGAGATGGCAGCTGGGGGAGATTGGACAGGCTCTGTGGTGCTCTGCTGGTGCAGGGAACATCCTGCCATGGCCTGGACAGGGGGGACACTGTGCACCCCTCCCTGAAACCTCCCTGTTACTGATGTACAAAGTTTCCCAGGGAAACTGTGGCTGCCCCATCCCTGGGGATGTTCAAGACCAGGTTGGATGGGGCTTGGAGCAACCTGAGCTAGTGGAAGGTGTCCCTGGCCATGGAAAGGGGTTGGAACTGGATGATCTTTAAGGTTCCTTCCAACCCAAACCACCTATGATGTGGTGGACTCTGGCACTGCCATCTCTTCCGATCCCTGGCAGTTCACTTTTCCAGCCTGGTGCCAGTGGGGCTACACAGATTGCAACAGAAGTCATTACAGCTCTTCACAGAAATCTGGGATGGGCCAGAGGGAAATTGGGGTCATGGTTCCTCTCCTAGGTAGTCCCTGCATATCAACCCCCTCCCCAAAAATATCTGGAGACTGTCCCAGTGCAAGATATGGGGAACAGCACCCAGTGGTACAGGGAGAGGAGTGGGACCATCTCCACCTTTTGGAGGCAGCGAGCTATGAAAATGTGTCACTGCTTTTCCCAGAGCCATAATGGGTTAAAAAGACATGGTGGTGGTGGGACCAGAGGTCCCCCTTGTGAAGAATGTTTGATTTATTCTGCAACCCCTCTGCTCTCTGCAAAGCAAGGTCCTTCACTTGCCCGTGTTTCAGCCTCCCCATTTTCATTCCTCCCTTCCACACAGTGTAGGCATCTTCTTACAGCTGATTTGTGAGAGCAGAGGCCTGTGATTACAGCCTCACATGTGGCCAGAATTGGTTGCCCAGGGTGGGAGAGCCTCTGAGGCTCAGCAGAGCCAGTGTCTGGTGCTCAGCACTGGAGGGTTCATGAAGCTGTGTGGGGAAAATGCTCCTGTGCGTTACAACCTTGTTTCCATCAGGCAATGCTCCCCTGGGAGGGCTGCAGGACACACCTCTGCCCAACCCCAACATCAGCTTTCACCTCTGGACAGAAGAAAACCAGCTCTGTGAGTGCCCCAGAGGGGCTGTGGGGAACTGGGGTGGTGCCTGAGGGTGGGGGTCCTCTTCAAACATGTCATTTAGCCCTGACTCCTGAGCAGTGAGTTTTGTAACCATCACCCAAGGGCCAAGTTTGTGGAGATTTGTGATGACTGTACCAGCCTTCCTTCTTGTGTGCTGCTGATCAGGGGACTAGGGGGTGTAATGGGCCGAAGGAGATGAGGAGAGGAACAGGCTGCAGCAGGATGTGTCCAGAGTGCCTGATTTTGTTGTGGATGCCCCATCCCTGGAAGTGTTCAAGGCCGGGCTGGATGGAGATCTGAGCAAACTGGTCTAGTGGAAGGTTCCCTGCCCATGGCAGGGCATTGGAATGAGATGATCTTCAAGGTCCCTTCCAACCTAAACCATTCTACGAGCCTAAAATTCTATGATTTGAGTGATACTGAGCTCTCTTCACGGTGCAATGTGAAATGGGATTGAAAGACAGACTTCCCTTGGGCCCACTAGTGGAGATACTTGCTTTACAGTTTGCCTGAGAAGAGGCAAGCCGGGGCAGGGCAAGGGCTCAGCCTGGATTTGGTTGAGTTTCCCTCCCCAAGCTCCTCTCTGCCCGCAGGGAAGGAGCTGGTGCTGTTCATCCGCCCGCTGTCGCAGAGCTGCGAGCCCGACTGCCTCGGCCAGGACCTGGACAGCTTCGAGATCCAGGACATCATCTCAGACTGTGAATGCTGTGAGCAGACCCGCTTCTCTGTCCTCTCCACCGACAGCGGGATTGAGCGAGACCTGCCCGTGGCAGCGGAGGAGCCCTTGGCCCCTTGCGGTGCCGAAACGGAGCAGTCCCGGCTCCACAGGAGGGGCGGCATTAAAAAAAAGCCATCACCGCTGGAGAGCGTGGCCTTCCTGCAGGCTGGCTGCAGCAGTCCCGGGGTGAAGCCCTCGGTGAAGCTGCAGAAGAGATCGGGAATCCCCCGGGATGCTGCGGCCCCACTGCAGAGGCTGCACACTGCCCGCATCGTGCTGCTGGGGGACGACCGGATCCTGGGGCGGCTGGCCCAGGCCTACCACGCTCTGAGGTAACTGGTGGCCACAGCCTCCTGGGCTCTGGGGGCTTGGGGGAGGGCAGGACAGAGTGGGGCCTGTGCTCCTCAGCCTTTTGAAGCAGCCAGGATGGCTGGGGATGGGGTTGGGCTCCAGTGTCACCTGGAACAGGATGGGACTCCGGTGTTTGGCACTCACTGGCTCCATGGCATTATTTGGCTCTCTCGGCCCAAACTATGCACACAGCGAGTTCCTCCCTCTGTCCATGGACTGGGTTAATAAAGAGTAATCAAGGCAAGATGTTTTCCTACGGAAAAGGGAAAAATTCTAAAGAAAAGCTGTTTTCCAGCTGGCTCTTCCCAGGACCAGGAGAGCAGCATGGGGTGGGTCTAGGCTGTGGTGCAGGCAGCAGCTGGGGGGGCAGAGCTGGGTGCAGGGGGACCACCAGTCCAAGAAAAACATTATGTCTCTGGCTCCCCATCATCTCCCCGTGCTCAGTTAGGGAACCCAGGGGCGTTACTGCCATCCTCTCACACTGGGCAAAGGGAGGCACACGAGGAGGGCACATGCTCCTGTTGCAGGGCAGCTGCAATCTCCTGGCACTGCCCAGCCTTGGCCAAGGGCCATGTTCTTCCCTCTTCCCCTTGGGACACAAGTGTTTATTTTTCCATTTCAAGGAAACGGGAAACGCGGCGGGTTTTCCTGACTCCCAGGCTGAACCTGCAGTTCTACTACATCCCGGTGGTGGCAGGGCAGCCGAACACCTTGGCTGTTGTGGTGAGTCTGAGCGTGGCAGCTCCGGGTGCTGCTGCCAACTGCCAGCAAGCGGTGACGGTGTTTTTGGAGGGAGAGCAGGGAGGGGATACAGGAATTCCCATCCCTTCATGCCCTGTTCCTAGAACAAGGAGGGTGGGAGCCAAGTCAGGGGGGTTGGGCTCTGTTTGCAGACTGGTTTTGGGAAACCATCAGCTCCACAGACATTCAGGTTGTTCCAGCCTCCCTGACGCGTGGCACTTCATTCAGTCCTGCTTCTATGACCCACCCATAGGAGGACTGATGAGGTTTAGCAAAGGACTTGTGCTTTTCCCACCTCCTAAATGCTTAGGGGAAGCAGTTGCTGCTCACTGAGGGCTTTGCCTCCTTGGTCATGGCCCCAGTTCTTGATCTGTAATCACTGCCTTGCTGTTTATCTTAGACACGTCTCTTCCCCTCTGACAGCCTCAAGACAGTGACAAACAGTTGCACTTCTCCTAATATGTTAAGCTGGCCCAGAGCTGGCTGTGAACCTTGAAAAACATACTCTTATAGAAATGATTGTTTCTTCTTTTCATTCTTCACTTAATTTTTGCTCTAGAGTTTGCCATCTTCTCTGGACCAAGCAGGGAAGGGCACAGCTCCCTCTGGCTTCTCTGTGGCTCCTGGTACATCCCCTGAGCTGTGTTTTTCCCACAGGACCATCCTTCCAGTGGCCACGAGGAGCTGTGTGAGGTGGCCGGGTACCTGGGCAGAGCCGACCCGTGGTATGAGAGCAACATCAACACCCTGTGCCACGTGATTCCCAAGCTGGCCACCATGGTACGAGCAAAACCTCCCACCTCCCCAGGCCCATTTCCCAAATGCACCTGAGGATGAGTCTGTGCCCCTGCAGGGCCCCAGACAGAGCTTTCCTCCTGCAAACCCTCCCCTGGGCCTGGCAGCTGGAAGGTGTCTGTGGCTGACACTGCCCCAGCCCACCAGACCCGTTTGCTGTGGTGGGGGTTTTTGGCTAAGGCACAGGAAATGGCAGATTTCAAGAAAGAAAAGGTGTTTGCTGAAATACCCCTGGCTCTCATTTCCCGGCAGTTTGAGCTGTCACTGGCAGCCTACAGAAAAGGCTGTCGGGGGGGCACAGCCTTGGCTTCTCCCATCTGCCTTGAGCAATGCAGAGCTCACCGCTCACTGTTTGTCTAGGAAGGTGTGAGGGTTTGTGGCAGGGTTTTTGAGAAGTGACTGTGGCTGATCCATGATGTGATTTGCCCCCCCTGCCCAGCCTCCCTCGCCGAGCAAACACCTCGTGACCGATCTGTTCATCACCGATGTCATCGCCTACTACGTCCGCATGGGCGTCCAGCCCGTCTGCTTCCAGGTCTATGCTGTGAAGGTGGGTGTCACATCTCCTGAGCCTTCACATGGCCCTGCAAGGGCTTGTGGAGCTGTGCAGGGTCAGCAGGACCCGAGGGCTCCCAGCAGATCTGAGCCTGGATCCCTGGGCCCCCAGCCTGACCCCTCCTTGCCAGGCTCCCAGATTCAGTGACTCAGTGTAGCACAGCTCAGCTGGAGTCAGTGATCCTGACTATCTCAGGATCACACAGGTCAGAAAAGTGAGCCTTGAAGGGACACAGATTACCTGCTCTGCTGGATTTGGGGTTGCTCAGGAGCCCTGGTACCTCCTGCTACTTGTTCTGTGAGGAAACAGGACTTTTCTGAGCAGCTTTGCCAAAACCTTTCTGTGTCTTGCAGGGGCTTTGCAGGGTTTCCCGAAACACCCTTTTATTTATTTCCTCTCAGCTTTTCTCTGAAAAGGTATCAGAGTGAGACCTGGCATCTGATATGAGAGCCAAGACACTTTGTCTTCAGGCGTGTAACATCAATGCCCTGCTCTGCTCCTCTGGCAGTTTTCCCCCTTCAAAGCTTAGGCTGGCACTGATGCACAGATCTCCTTTTAATCTAGTTGTAGCCACTGTGGCAACAGCACAGGAGCAGCCTTTGAATGAGCAAACTGGCACATGCAAAGAGCTGGAAGAGCTTTGGTAATTCCTGGTGGAGCATCACCAGGACTTGAACTGATAACACGTACCCTGTAAAGACTTGGAGCATCTGTTCCTCAGCTCGTGTGGCTGGGGATTTCAATTTTTTGGTGAACTTTTTATTCCACTCATTTCTCCTCCAAGGTAAAACGCAACAGCAACTGAGAGAGTGGGTGATTCAAGCAGGGGAAGAGGAACTGAGTCCAGATGTGGTTTTCAGATAGACACACCTAAACTAATCTCTTGCCATGCAGGGTGTGATACTGCTTCATCTGGAAACACTTGACCCTGTTTTGCCCTTTTAGTTAAGACCACGCTGTTCCCCTTTGGCTGCTGAAAGCTTCCTAGAAGTGTGAGTCAAGTCCCACAGGAGCTGGATGTAGGGCTAGGACAGGTTCTCCAGGACCTTCTCTTCACATTTTGCTCAGTACAAGACCACAAAAAGAAAATAATTCATAGAGCTGTAGCGACCCGATGATTTAAGTTATCAGATAGAAATTAGGTACCTTGAAGCTCAGCCAACATCCCAGTCAGGCCTGGGCAGCTGCTCCCTGTGGCCAGGGGGTGGATGGCTGGGAGCTGACTCATCGTGAGTGCACAGTGACATCCAGTGGCAGGGGACACTGCCCGCGGCTCTGCTCACCAGGGCCAAGGTCTGTGGTGCTCCTGGGCTTCAGCAAGCAGAGCCAAAGCAGTTCTCCCCATCCCAGAGGTGCCCTGGCTGCCATGATGAGGCCACAGGTGACCGAGGAGATGCTCTTAAGAGATTTTCCTCTCTTTCAGATTTTCTTCAACGACCCGGCGCAGGAGCCGGCTGAGGACGTGTTCCTCACGGAGCTGTGCACCCAGGGGCAGGACAGCATCTCCCACAGAGGTGTGTGTGTCCCACCAAGCTGAGCCCTGCAGCAGGGGCTGCCAGGGCTGTCACCCTGGGCAGGGGTCCTGCTCTCTCCAGACCCCACTCACCCTGTCCCTCAGCCTGCAGCAGCCAAGGCCGTGTTATGGGACAAAGCAGGAGGCTTCCCTAAACATCTCCATCTCCCTCTCAGACTAAATGAGCCTGAAAGCAGGCTAAATGAGAGACCTTGTGGTCACCTGGCTCCTGGTCTCAACCAGCTTTTGTAGGCTGGCCTTTGGGTGGCTCCAGAACCCTCCAGAGTTGGATCAGCACCCTGATTTTATTGAGGAAATAAGCTGGACTTTACAGCCATCCCCTTTGCCAGGGGTTTTCCCTATTAGAAATCCAGCTTCCTCGAGCTGCCAGTTATGGAACAAGAGTGCTTGAAGGCTGGGCCATTACAGAAGGCACATCCAGCCCTTCCATCAGTGCACTGTGGTGTCCAAGACAATGGATGTTTGCCACTGAGGCTGGGCACAGACCCTCGAGTGAGTCCATCTCACTGGGCCAGCTGAGTGCACAGAGCCCCAGCTCCTGTAGGCAAGGAAAGAAGGGCTGACGTGCCAGACCACTCTGTGATGGAGGGGTTGGCTCACCCCATGGAAGGACTCCTCTCTGCTCACCACAGACGGGTGGGATGAGTAAAACCTCAATGCCACTCGGTTCTCTCCTTGCAGAGTTAAGCGTGACCAAGAAGAAAACAACCCTGGATGGCCCTGGCATAGATCTCACAGTAACATACAGAAAGGTAAGCAGGGCCCTCAGCATCCCAAAATGTCTCTGCTCACAGGGATTCCCCAGCATGGCACAGATCTCCTAAAAGGAGGACTCTGGCCCTCCTTCTTTCCTCTGGAATTGCACTCCAGGGGAGGACAGAGAGGTTGTGGTGAGCTCTAAAAGCCTGGGAGCTAACCCTGTGTTTGTGAAAACCTGCCCCAGACCTCTCCATGTCCAGCCTCTGCCAGGGGGAACTAACAGAGCTTTGCCTGCAGGTTGTGGTGAGCGACCGAGAGAAGGAGCTGGACATGTCCCTGCGCTCCACAGGCCTGGTGATGAAAGCCATCCCTTCTCAGGAGGTTGAAGGTGGGTTCTTCCTGCTTGAAACCATGTGAGGAGGGTTTGCTGAGTTTTCAGGTTCTCAATAGAGTAAATCTGCCCACAGCCCTTAGTGCCAGTTGTGCTTGGGCTGAGGGGTTGAATCAGTGATGGGCAAATATTGGTGTCACCACAGTCTGGTGGTGTGTTTGTTTTTTCATGAATGATGTGTCTGAGGCTCAGACATGATCTAAGCTTGGCAGCATCTTCCTTTTGCTCCAGCCTTCCTCTTTCACCTTGCCCTGTGAGCTTCCCACTCTGAGCATGATCCTACACAAATCCCTAGCCCGTGGAGCTTGCCAGAGTCCTCCTTTTCTGCTGTCCTATGTGTCCCACAGGCAGTGCACCCAAATGTGGGGGATGGCACCAGCCCTCCTGCAAGCTGAGCTGAGATCCTGCCATGGCCTAAGATTAAAATGCTGCTTCTGTTGCAGACCTGGAGTGTCTCAATGTGACCATCACTGAAATCATCAGGACCAGCAACTTGTCAGGAAGGTCGTTCTCAGTAAGTACCTGTGGGATCCTCACAGCCCTGGAAGAGTTGGTCACTGCCTGGAAATCCCTTACAACAGCAGTGAAAGGGAAAACACTCTGTGGGGAGGAGAAGGCTTTGGGACCAAACTGCTTAGATGGTGTTTTGCAGTTACTTTCCATGGAAAAGTCCAGATTTTTGAGCCAAAGCCCCTGCTGGTCAATGCCACGTGGAATCCTCTCAGAGGAGACCCTGAATGACTGTGTCCACAGGGACAAAGCAGAGAAATAAAGCTTAGCCCCAGTCCTCATGGCTCCACATGGGTGCAGAAGAGGGTCTGTAGTTTTGCTACCAACTCCATTTGCTTGACACCTTCAGCTGCAGACCCTGCATGTTATTCCCCACACAGATCCCAAAAAATAATTTAACAAAGCACAGACTTGAAGCAGGAAATTCAGTTAATCTATTTACCAGCTCAGAAAGGTGGAGATGTAAGAGAAGGGACTGAAATCTTGGCCTTCTGTCCTTTCTGTTTTGCATGAGAGTTCAGGTAGACCCCAGAGGTGATGCTGTCCCACGGGAACCTGTCCCTGCAGTTTGGGTAGCATTAAGTGTTGGTGTGCATTGGTCATTCAGGCCCTGCAGTCTCCAGTCTCTCAGCTGGTGTTTTTAAGTAACCAGGCACAGTTTTGTTAATTTTCACCTGGCTTTTGGGAACAGCAAGGTGCTGCAGTCCACACTGCCCACAAAGGTACCCCACAGCCGTGGAGAACAGACCATGCCCCACATCAGACATCCCAAACCTTATAGCCTCTGCAAGCATTGCCAGTTTGGAAAGCCTACCCTTACAAAACTTGACCAGGTTGTGATGACAGGAAAAGGATTTGCCTTGTGTCACATCTGAGGTTAAAAAATAAAACCAGAGGAACGTCCTCATCTGTCCTGCTCGTACCCAGCACGCACACACCACCCGTTATCAAGTAGCCAAGGGAGGGGAGGGACACACTCACTGACCTCCTCCTCCTCTCTCCATCCAGGCTGTGGCAAACAGGTTGAAAACACGAAATATCACGATCAGGAGCACAGAGCAGAGACCCTTCACGGTGCGTCTGGACAAGGACAGCAGAAGAACCTACAGGAACGTGATCAGGTGAGAGCGCCACGTGTGCCAGGCTCTGCCCATCTCCCTGGTGGCCCTGCATCCTTCCTGGGAGGGCTGTTTCCCACGGAGCCCTAGTCCTCATCCTCATGCAGGACAAAAGACCTTCTCCAGGGAATGCAGGGCAGAGTGGTGCTTTGTGTTTTCGGGTGATGGTGTGAGAAACAAAATGGTTTTTCATTGTACGTAAGGTGCTGTCATTAAGACAGTAGAATAGGTACCTCCAGGGACAAACAGATCCTGGATGTCCTGAATTGTCTCATGAGGCTGATGCTCTCTCCACTGACTGTGCCTCTCACCAGGGAGTCTCAAGGGGTAGAGAATCCAGCCCTGTGAAAATAGCAGGGATTAATGTGCCTATAGAAGTTGCAGTGGCACATGATGTGTTGGAAACAAGCAGGTGGTTCAAGGTCTGAATAATCTGAATTCCCAAGAATCAGACTGGGCCAGGCTATGGATACTGGTGGTGTGGTCAAACTGACACACATCAGCTCATCTTTCCAGCCAAACACAGTTGAAAAAAAGCATAAAAGCAGCTGCACATTTCAGTGTGACCATCCTACCTCAGCAGTCAGTGCAGAGACTTGATGTTTGGCCTGAGATGAGGCTCTGGCCCTCAAGGGCAGATCTGTACATGCAGTAAATGAGTTCTTGTGCTCTTGCAGCCTGGAAGTGTCCCCTTGCCTAGAGCCCAGCTACTGCTTGCAAAAGACAAGGACCATGAAATTCAGCCTTCACGAAACAGAGGACGTGGGGCTTGTGAAATACATGCCCAGGTCCCTGCTCCTGCCTATCAACACGTTTGCAGGCGTCATGCAGTGAGGAAAACGAGAAAAAGCTGCTGTGGGAGATGTTTCATTGGGTCATCACAGAGGACATGGAAAAAGAAAACGCACTGAAAGGCACCAGTGGAGATTTTACAATGGTAATGGTGTGAAAAGCTGCGAGAGCAGAGGTGGATAGGGCTCAGCCATGCCCTGCTGGGTGACAGTGTGACCACGGCTAACAGCCCCCTGCCAAGGGGCAGGGTCTTGCTGCAGAACTGAGTTTTAACCTTTTGCACAAGTCAGGGGAAACCTCTGAGCTTCTTCATTTCAGGAAGACTGGGGGGAAAGTCTGGCTGAGGTGGTGGTGCTCGCTGTGCTGGGCATCCCAGGGCGGTTGCTGGCAGTAATATTTATTGTGGTGATGTCTCCCAGTCCAGCATGGGATCAGGGCCTGACTGTCGGGTTCTGCACAGCAAACTTCACTCTGGCACAGGGTGATGCATTTGGACAAACCAGCAGTTACTCCCCTGACTGATTTAGGAAAGCCTGACCACAGTGGGTGGAGAATGTGTGTTCACTGCTGCTTCTCTGGAAGTCAGTGGAAAACCTGCTGTTGTTTCAAAGGGGCCACATGGGATAACAATGAATGGTGTGAAACAGGGACATGGGAAATCTGGTGCAGTATTTGGCAGTGAGGAACACTGCTTGTGCTGCCCAGGAAGTGCTGTGGGATATGCTTGGCTCTGCTCAGGGACCTTCACTGAGCAGATATGGAGGCTGCTCTTGGACATCTGAGCTGTTCCTTGGAGTCCACCTGGGATTTCACTGTGGTTTCACTCGACAACCTCTCTGCATCTTGTCCGGAACCTCACGAGTGCTGGGTGCATTCCTCCGGTTGTACATCCTGGGAGCAACCCCCTCCAGTCCCAGCAGGACTGGACCTCTCCCATGAGGTCAGCCAGCAATGTCTCAGTGTCCCAGCCTGCCTTGCAGTCCTGATTTGCTCTGTGCCTGCTGTGTTGTGCAGAGGAGTTTGGGACTGATGGATGGGCAGGATGCCTGAAAGACTTCTTTGTTCCTTTCTCCTGCTGCTCCCATGGTGTAGAAACCCTCCCCGGGTCTGCAGATGGGCCAGGCCGAGCAGTGACAGCACAGCCCCTCCTTCCACCAGGCTGGGAGTGACGCAGTGCTCAGGAGAATCCTGGAGGAGGACCTTGTCTTCATTCCAGGCTTTGGCTGACTGAAATAATGGATGAAATACCGAGTGTGTTTATTGACTTTCTGAATGTGAACTGTGGTTTCTGGAGTCTAGGGAGTCCCCCCTAAATTCCCACTGGAGGAATTTCGGGGCATTCCTTCTATGACACTATCATTTCTTTATTCTCTTGGCTCCCAAAAACTTGTTGCCTAGGCTGCCTTCACTCAGGGGTGCTTGCTTGGATCACCAGCCCAAAGAAAGTGTCCTTTAGCTTTGTATGTGTACATAACAGCTCTTCCATCTCTGGCTGACACTGCTGGGGAATCCCTGGAGCCAGCTCTGTGCTCCAGGGTGATGCTGACCAGCTGCAGTGGCACTGGCAAATCCTTATTTCACCCCAATAGATGGGGCAAATCCACCCCTCTGGCCTGTCTGTGCCAGGTCTGCCCAGCCCTGGGGAGCTGCACCTCTGGAAAGTCACTTGTGTTTAACCACCTACACCTGGAATGAGGAGCCCACCCCCAGATAACCCAGTCTGGGGGTCTGGAGAGGAGTTTCCCTTCAGCAGAACTGCTCTGAGCTTGTGGGTTGTCTTGGCTGGTTAGGCCCCATGGAAATCTTACCTCTATTTCTCACCACATGCATCAGGGTTTAGGGGTTCAGCCCTCCCTGGTCCCTCTCTCTGCCAGCAAGCACAGGGCAGCTGCATTCCTGCTCCTGTCACCCGGCACAGCAGGCATTACCCCTTCCTGTTCCCAAGCTAAAGGTTGATTTGTTCTCACTTTGAGTGTCTCATGCCACCCAAAACAATTGCTGAAACACACTCCTGGGGGCACAGCAGCTCCAGAGCTGTCAGCAGGTGACAGGTTACTTAGCAGTGTAAAAAGCCACCAGGCCCCAAGAAATATTTAATCCTGAACCTGCACCAACAGCTGAAAGATCATACTGGGCAACAGCAGCATGACCATTTCCAAAGAAAGCTACCTCGGAATGCTGGCAGATGTAGCCCCTTGATCCTAGCAGAGCCAAGCACAGTCTTCAAGCCTTAATGTCCCCCACAGGAGTGACAAGGCTGCAAGGTGTCAGCAACAGCATCTGCTCCTTCAGTACTGTTTTTCACCTCGCAAATCAAAAATTGTTGATGCTCACCTGTGCCAGACTTGGGCAGGAAACATTCTGGCCCTGAAGGAAGCTGAGGGCAGACAGGAGGCTCACAAACAAGTCAGGAACAACCTGCTTGCACCAGCTGTTCTTCTGTGTGAGCTGGGATAACATGGAGTTTGAGTGACCAGTGGCTCTGCACACATTTGCCTCTTTGGGGGGTGAACCCCAGCATGCAAGAAAAATGCTTAAAAAGCCACAAGACTCTGAGCTGGGTTGGAGTGTGGTCTGTGACGTCCAGAGTTTACTTTGTACCATTGTAAATGATGTAGATGGAGTATAAATTATTTGTATATATAAGAATGATCTGTATCAGAAGGTGCAATCCTTTTAATGCCAGTTAAAAGAAATTAGGTGAAAAAAAAAAAAACAGCAGAAACTGTCCATTTGGTTGTTGTTTTATGTTTCCCTGTGCCTGGGGTGGGTGAGGAATGAGCTGGTAGGACCACAAAGTCACCAGTGTCCTTTGGCCCTCTTGGCTGGTGTCTCCTCCCCACCTTGGGGCTCCAGGTTGTGTTACACAAACAGAGACTTCATGACCAAAGAGCTCATTTGTGAAGAGATGGGCAAAAATGGCTGAATTGTAGAAATCTGGAAGCAGTGCTCTGTGGCTCTATAACCCCCCTGTTGGCTGCCCCTTGATCCCCCTCTGTGCTGAGACACTCTGTCCCCACAGTCTGTTCCCCTCACAGTCTGTCACTTCAAAGCAACTCATTCCCTTAGTGGGGCTCGTCACCTGAGGGTGGGAAAGGGGTGAACCATTGGCTTTCTGCAAGGATCCCCTAAAGGCCACTGACCCTACTGACCTCAGGAACTGCTCATCAATTGAGCAGAAACAGCTCACAAACTTGTGCTAGTGAATTAGCACAGAAGAGAGAAGAAGAATTTCACAGGTTGTTTCATTTACTCCTGGAGACTGCAGGCAGCAAATGCAGATCCCAGAGTAGCCATAGCATAGGGACAGCATTCAGGTGTACCCTGTACCCAAAAGTTGCTGGCTTTGGAGCAGATTCATCTTCTGTACCAGGTCAAAAACCTGGAGGAACATGGCAAGTGTTCCCTTGGTTGATTGGCACCCTCAAGGGATGAGGGTGGGCACGATTGCCTGGAGACTGGGAGAGCACAGAAACCTGAGTGCAGGATGCACTGATAAATAGCAGAACCTGGAGACACGAATCCTCCTGGCACAGCTGTGTGAGGGGCTTTACCTGACAGGATTCCTCACCTCACTGGAGACTCCCAGCCCTTCAAAGTCCCCTCTGAATACCTTTATTTACATGGTTATCCTAGAATGGTTTGGGTTGGAAGGGACCTTAAACATCATCTTGTTCCAACTTCCCATACCATGGACAGGGACACCTTCCACTAGCCCAGGTTGCTCCAACCTGGCCTTGGACACTTGTAGGGATGGGGCAGCCACAGCTTCTCTGGGCAACCTGTGCCAGGGCCTCCCCACCCTCATAGGGAAGAATTTCTTCCCAACATCCGAGCTAACCCTGCTCTCTGTGAGTTTGAAGCCATTCCCCCTTGTCCTGTCACTCCAGGTTCTTATAAATAATCGCTCTCCATCTTTCCTGTGGGCTCCTTCAGGAGGCCACAATTAGGTCACCCTGAAGCTGCCTCTTCTCCAGGCTGAACAATCCCAGCTCTCTCAGACTTTCCTCCCAGCAGAGCTGCTCCATCCCTCTGATCATCTTGGTTCCTCCTCTGGACTATATCCTGCTTGTTTTTGTTACATCCAAATGCCTTCTCCAGTCCTCCCTGTGTGCCCAGCTCATGGCTGAGCAGACACACACACCTTTCCACAGCACCTTGGCACTTGCAGGGAGTTCAGGTGACCCCCAGCTTGGAAGCCCTGCATTCTGGACAACCTCCTTCTTCCATGACCTCTCCTGAAACAGTGCCTCGGACAACCTGAGAACACCCAAATCCATAAATTCTTAAACACTTTGAGAAAAAAATGAACATGAATCACCTGTTTTCCAGGGAGCTCTACCGAAATTAGAGAGGCAGAATGAAGCCAGTGGTAAGAAATCCTGGTATCGATCAGTTTTACATACAATAAAAATTCATCTCCCACTAGCTCCATGTGGAAAGCTACGAACTGATGGAGGGGGAGGACACCATTAAATGTTAATCCATCATTAATGGGGGATCAATGAGTCTGTCATACAACCTCCCCAGCAGCACCACTGCAAGGTGCCAGGAATAAATCAGCTCTAACAGCAGTGTTCCCAGCCCCATCCATATTTCATATCCCATCAGGGTGAGTTCAATAGCTCTCAGGGTGAGTTCAGTAGCTCCCTGCTCAGGCAGCTTTTCCCTCCCCTTGCATGAACTCACTGAGCCCTCCATGGCCACACAAAACTCAGATGATCCTGGGCCTTCAAAGCTCCCTCGGGAACATTCCAGAGAAGCTGAAGGCCAGGGATGATGCAAAAAGGGTTTGGTGCTTGCTGTGGGATTAGGATGTAAATTTGTTTTCTGATTTGGTCTGCATTCTTTGATTCTCTTATCCTTTTACCTTAGACAAAGAGTCTTCCACTTTCAGACTGTAATGTCTTTGTTATTCTCCTCTGTATCCTCTGGTTACTCCAAAAAGTCTTTGAAGGACCATAAATTTAAGATCCCAGATGTTCAATCCTCAACTCTTTTGCTTTGTATATTGAAGCTCATCAGAGCCAGCCCAGAGAAACTCAAAGCTTCAGTGGTTTAAAGGTCACAGAATCACAAAATCAACAAGATTGGAAAAGACCTCTGAGATGATCCAGTCCAACCCTTGACTGAACACCGCCTTGTCACCCAGACCATGGCACTGATGCCACATCCAGACTCTGCTTAAACCCCTCCAGGGACGGGAACTCCACCCCCTCCCTGGGCAGCCCATTCCAGTGGCTGATCACTCTCTCTGGGAAGAACTTCCCAATGTCCAACCTAAACCTGCCCTGGGGCAGCTCAAGGCTGTGCCCTCT
>JAYRBT010000043.1:11265489-11280208 GCA_036023395.1 Myiotriccus ornatus
GCCCAGAGAAGCTGTGGCTGCCCCATCCCTGGAAGTGTCCAAGGCCAGGTTGGATGTGGCTTGGAGCAACCTGGGCTGGTGGAAGGTGTTCCTGCCTGTGGTAGGGGGTGGAATGAGGTGAGCTTTAATGTCCCTTCCAACCCAAACCACTCAGTGATTCTGTGATCCCATGATTTACCCCGACAGAAGTAATTTCACCCCTCTTGCAGCCTATTTTGGGGTCTCTCAGATTTTGAAGTTAAACCCCTGTTTTCTACACAGGGGAGCCATATTCCTTCACAGGTAACAGAACTGAGGCAGGTCACAGAATTTTATATATATGAGATACAGACATCCCTCCCTCAGCCAGGTTTGAGTTATTTGCTGGTTGGTTTGGATTTTTTTACTGTAGTCTGGTACTTTATTTGTGGAAAACCATTTCTCCTCTTCCTAATGGCTGACCTGTTGGTCTCCTCATCTTAGGAAAGAGCAGACACCCGCGTTGATGACGGGCTGACTCATTTCAAAGCTTTTCTGTGACAAATGTGATTAATTACTGACAGGCAGGAGATGGGATTGTGTCCTTCAAACAGGGAGAGGGGCCTGGGACACAGAGGACCTGCACTAAAAGCAGCTGTAGGAAAGGATGCTGAGGCTGAGTTTTATCCTCTGTTGTTTTCATGTCTGAGAGATGAAGAATCAGTGGCAGGAGAAGTGGTGGCACTGACATAAAATGTCTGTATTGCTGGAATGAGGTAAGGATTTGTAGGATATCATACGTGATCCCTGCTGTGCTGAAGGACCCACAGTGATGATATTTACTTGCTCCTTACACTGTAACAGTTCATATACAACTATAATTAATAACTCTTTCCTCTCTCCTCCCTCTAGAGAGTCACTCTCTAGCCCAGGTCAGTCCAAGAACACTGACAAAGCCACGTTTGAGTGACAAACACCAGCACCAGGGGCAGGAGAGACTTTGATGCTGTTCAGCACTGGCTGCAGCACAAAGGAGACTCCAGTCCCATCCAATTGTGCTTTGATCCTGTTTTCTCTGAGGGAATCACAGCTTTGCTTTTGCTAAAGACAGGAAACACAACAGTTGGCACTGGAGGAGGGATTGTAGCTCTCTGTTCCACCTCCAGAGTGATGAAGTGAGCTCGGAGATGGGAGGGCAGAGGTGATACCTCCCCCAAAGGGACACAGATAAGAATCACTTGGTTTTATGTAGAGGCATAATCCAAAGAAGCATCAGTTTTGCAGCTCCACAGACAAAATGGCCAGTGTGGCTCCACGTCTGAGGGAGAAGCAGGCTGAGAATTACAGCCTGTGTTTGCACAGAGGTGAACTGCCCTACTCATCCCTCATTTAAGTCAGTGTTCTTTCCTTTCAGGCATTAGGAGACAGATCCTAAGAGGATGCAAAGGGGGCCAAGCCTGTTGCAGTCTGCAAAACGATGCTTATTTACCCCATCTAAGAAAGAGCAGGATTTGGCAGCTGAGAAAGGGTTTGTTGGAGGAGGGATTGTAAAGGAGGCTCTGCTGGTTGGGTGGGCACGTGTCTGGAAGTGCTGGAGTACGTGCAAGGCTTTTCTCTGCCTACAAAACAGAAACCTGCAGGCGTCACTTCACGGGGGATTTGAAAGTCGAGCTCACAGCAATTCATTTTGCGCTGCTTGAGTAACCAGCTTCAGCGCACAGTTCTGCCAGCTTAGCCCTGTACAATTGAAACTATTCCCCAAAGACCCAAGCTGTCTGGAAATATTCCTGAATATGGGATATTGAAGTGCAGCTGAGCAAGACTATCAACAAGGAGCTGTTGCCATTAGGCTCGGGTCCAAAAAACAAAGTCTCTGCAGCGTTGCCTTTGCACGCCCTGGCAGAGGCAGGTGGGACAGGCAAGATCATGTGGAATATTAGCATGTGATGGAATGAAATGTTAGTCCTGACCATGTTCTTGCGTGCTGATATCACAGCCAAACGTGGAGCTTTCTGGGGAAGGAGGGAGATCACGACCCTCTAGAGGAGATGGAAAATAAGTACATTGAGGTGAATGTCAAGCCAAACCTCTCTTAACAGGAAAATTGAAGTTCAAGGGGCTGTAACTTCCCTGACATGTAGAGGCTGGGCTGACCAGTTTTTTGCAGGGGCAAATGAGTGGCAGATTTGTCGAATGAACTACACTGAGTTTCAAGAGGAGCTCATTCCTGCCGGTCACGAGGAAGGATCAATGACATTGGTTTTCTCTTGTGAGTGTGAATGGAATGCTTTTGGCTGGCAAAGAAGTTTTGGTAAGCTGCAAGTAAGGTCAGGATACCTAATAAGCCTCTTTTGACCAACAGGAACCCAAAACCAGTTGAGGTCCTGACAGGATGATTTATCCTGTAACCTCCCAGTGAACACAAGGGTGACGATGAGCAGCTGCTCGAACACAGGAGCCAGTTCAGCTTGAGAGTTGGAAAAATCATGGATATACAGGAAGAATTCTAAATAAAAACACTGGAATTATTGATGTTTGGGTAATGGCAGTGATGCCAACTTCCCTCTTTTCTCCTAGGGTTGGTGCTCTGACACTGGGGCCTCTCTGGGTGTCAGCAGTGGAAACCTGAAATTCTGCTTTTGTGTAGTTTGTAGAGGTGTCAGCTTTACTGCCTGGCTAACACAGCTGCTCCAAGAGCCTTTTGGGGTCTCAGCCTCACTTACAATTGACATGTTTGACAATGTGACACACTGAATTAAATTCTAGGCTTGTGACAAGAACTGCTGGGCATCCTGGTGTGTCTCATGGATGGACATCCCCTCTTCTGTATAGGGGGATCGTGACACTTCATTTACAAAACCACAGTGGATCACTTGTTTTCCCTCAGAAAACAAATTCTCTTAGAGTTCTAGAATAGTTTGGGTTGTAAGGAACCTTAAAGATCATCTCATTCCAACCATACCTTCCAATAGTCTAGGTTGCTTAGAGCTCCATCCAACCTGGCCTTGGATGAGAGTTTGATCCCAATGGAAGTTTTCATTTTTGGCATGTCATTATTGCATCACTTCTTGACATGGCACAGAGAATCAAACCTTAACAAGGTACAGCAAAGTGCACGGTGCAAGATGTTACCAGCCTGAAAAATCCACATCCTTCTAATGTGGTGCATGTGTGCCACAGAGGTACCTGGATGAGCTGGGTTTAGTGGTGATTGTAAGGACTACAGGACCACATCCTCACACAGATGCTTGAATCTTTATCCGTCAACTGCTTTTGAACAGAGAATATCGCTGAGAGGGAAATACAGGCTTCATTTCCCTGTTCTGACTTATTTCAGAGTGCTTGAATTGCTAATGTTATCCTACTTTATAAAGCACCCACACAAACTGGGCCTGAAAGGGGACACACTTTTTGTTGTGCCAGTTTTCTCTGTCCTGGTTCATCTTTCCGGCGCTGATGGGGACGTCGAACAAAAGCTGGTGGTACTTTCTAGATTCTCCTTTCTGTCATATCCCTGGGATGTGTGGCTCAGAGCCGATTTCAAAGCATTCAGCCCTGTGGCTTTTGAAACGTGGCAGGTCTCTTTTTATTCAAACATGTAGAACAAGTGTGTTACAAACAGGCTCCTGCCGTCGTTTCTGTTGCCCTCAGCGATGCTGAACAGGAATCATCCAGTAAGCAAGATAAAAAATGACATCTTTACAATGTGAGGCTGCTGTTCGTCCCTGATGTTAAATCTGGGCAGGCAGCACCTCTACACCCACTTCTGTGTCTGTTAGACACAGCACACGAAGTTGTTTTGAGGTTGAATGTGGGAAATACAGGTCACGGCATCCCAAAAGGGCAATCCATTGGGTTAATGGTTGGACTGGATGATCTTAGAGGGTTTTTCTAACCCTAATGATTCTATGATTCTAAAGGTAGAAATATTTTTTTAAGTTTTACTTTAAATGTTCCTTAAAATGAGTCTTTGAGTAGAAGCCAGGCTGGGGGGATTTTATGTGAGAAAAAGGCCTTTGTCTTAACCCTGGTGGGAAGGTTGGGAAGGTTCCAGGTGCATGTTAGAAACAGCAAAGCTTCAAAGGATGATCTGGGATCTGATTAAGAAAGAAGCATTTTTTTATTGCCTCTCCTCATCACATCTTCTCTCTGAATTCCCCAGAGGAGTTCCTGACTTGTTTGCTACCTGCTACCTGGGGTGTGGTATGAATAAACAACCCCAACACAACCTGCAGTGCCATAGAGGTTATGGGGGATGGCCAGGGACATGTGTCAGGTAATGGCCAGGCCAGAAGACACATACTTGAATCCCAGAATCAGAGCACACAGCACAGGACTGTGTCCAGAGGGTTCTGGAATATCCCCAGTGAGGAGACTCCACACCCTCTCTGTGCAGCAAAGAAGTTCTTCTCACATCCAGGTGGAACTTCCTGGGCATCAGTTCCTGCCCGTTCCTCTTGTGCCATTGCTGGGCCCCCCAGCAGAGCCTGGTCCATCCTCTGCCCCCTCCCTGCAGACCCTGGTGGAGATTTAAAAGGTCCCCTCAGTTACGTCTTCTCAAGGCTGAAGAGGTCCAGCTCTCCCAGCCTGTTCTTGGAAGAGACATTCTGTAAGAGGCAGATGAGTTCAATCTGTGATTTCTAGACCTCAGTCTAAGATATTAACCTGTGGTGAATGGAGAGCACCTTTTGTGTAAAGCTGCTTCCCGTTGCCATGTGCAAATTGCTGCCACAGGACCCACTGCAGTCCCAGAGCAGCGATGCCATCTCCCCCCATCGCTACCAAATAATTTGTCCACAGCCAGAATCAAAGAGGGATTAAATTTTAATGGTTTCTTTGGGACTGTCACTCTGTGGGCTCATCTGCAGTAGGGAGGTTTTCACATGTACACTGGTGACCTACCAGGGTGGGCCTTATAAAAGCTTAATAAGCTTAATTAAAACAGGGTTCATTAGGAAAGGAGAAAGAGACAATAATACAAGGAAAGTCTGTGGGCCTGGATAATGTTTCTTTATGTTCGTCAGCTTGGAATGATGGGAAAATCCATGCCTTGAAGGCAGAGACTGGGCAGTCAATGTAC
Organism: Myiotriccus ornatus; assembly: GCA_036023395.1. Classification (NCBI taxonomy): domain Eukaryota; kingdom Metazoa; phylum Chordata; class Aves; order Passeriformes; family Tyrannidae; genus Myiotriccus; species Myiotriccus ornatus. The sequence continues at coordinate 11,270,528 of JAYRBT010000043.1, forward strand.
GTGACTGACAGTGCCGAAGTTTGGAATTGCTGCTACAAGTGACTGTAAATGGATCATTAGTGGAGGAGGTGAAGGGCAGGTAATTTTTGCTTAAAAGCCTGGAGCAGGTCTGTGCTCTCACCACAGAGAGTCAAGAGTGAGCTATTCTCATTTTCCACTTCAGCAAAGATCTGAGCTCCAAAATACTGGCTTTGATATATGCAAATCTCAGGGGGCATGATGTAAAACAATTTCTTCAGCCTTAGTAGTCTTGGAAATCCTTCTAATGCAGAGTATGCTCTTAATCCTTTTTCTTCATTTGTCTCTCCCCTGTATTTGCTTTATCTGCTTTAGTCATCCTTTACAAGCCTCCATCTAACTGTGCTCCAGCACAGATTTTTTTTCTGTGGCTGCTTTGGAGCTCCTCGTCCTGCCCAAAGTGACCTGTATGAATTCATTTCATAGCACAAAGTTCCTTTTATATCATTGTGTTCTCTATTGGGTGACCTCCCAGTTTTCTGGGATGGTACTCTGTGGTTAGGTGTTAATTAGACTCTAATAATATAACAGCACTCCATTCCTAATACAATTTTGGAAACATTCCAGTCCAAATAACAACAAAAGTTAGAAAACATGTCATAGGCATCATACCTGTGCCATTCAACAGTTGTTTTCCAGCCATGCAAAACAAACACCGTGTACTTCAGCTGCTTTGTAAAGCAACTTCATAAAGCAATGGCCCTGTTCAGTCAGTTAAAGTGACACTCCTCTCCTAATGTTTAAATAATTTAAGCACAAGGCTTTTATTTATATTCAAAAGAAATAATTTAACTTGGAAGCTCATGTTCAGTTTTTTGCCTTGGTTTCGCTTCCTCCCTGCAGCGTGGTGAGAGCCAGACGTTTAATTGTGCTGTGATTTATCTGCTCTGTGCTTTTGTTTGCGTGCCCTGAAATTAAGGGTTCAATGTGCTGGTGCTGGTGAGGGCACGGGAAGTCTGGAAGAGGGAGGAACTGAAGGCAGGACTCCCAGATCTGGGGCTGATGTCCTAATCAACGAGCCATCTTTGTGAGTCATTCTGCACCTCGGCTCTCCTGTAGAGCAGTGACGCAGCAGTGCCTTGTCTCATTGCATAAAGACATTAGACACGATGAGCCACCCCAGCCCTTCCTGAGAAAAGCACATTAAAGTAGCTCGGGTGATTAACTCTAGAGGATGTGGGGGATGAGGACCTGGGTTCTGTTTCACACACAGGGACTGGCACAGGCTCTGCTCAGTTCATCTCTGAACTGACAAAGGCAGCTGAGACCGAATTAAAGCTAAAGGCTGGTTAAGCAGAAATGAGAACCGCAGGGGAGCACTTGCAGTATTCACTGGGAAACACAAAAAAAAGCTGTTCTGAAATGTGAATGGTTCTGTCAAAATCAGTCATCTGAAAGCTGCCGCTTCCAGGGACACTTAAAGGACCTGGATGCTCTGAACATTCATCAAGTGGGAGCTGGAGATCCAGAGCCTGTAGTTAACTCAGCATCAGACTGGGAGATGTGGACAGTCAGCTCTCTCTGCTTCTGATGTCAGTATCTAAATTTCTACATTTTCCCTAAGATTTGACCTCAGTGGAATTTAAAACCGACTGGTTCTAGTGAATTTTGGCCCTGTTGGGACAGTAAGTGCAAGGTGTGAAGGATCAAGTCCTCAAAGCAGAAAGATTTTCGCTGTTACCACCACTGGGAAAAGAGGTGCTTTCAGGCATGTATTTCACATCAAAGATTTGAAGAGCTGGTTTGTATTTGCTTACTGGCATTATGTGGAGCACAAATATCAGGCAACTCTTTTTTTAAATTCCATTTCAGGAGCTTTGCTCTTTGATCTTTAAAGCACCACTGAAATATCTCATGGACCAGAGGATTTTTCCTACTCAAGAAATGAGTAAACTGAAGCATGGAGGAGTGAGAATATGACAAAAACAAGGTGTGGGGTTAATGGTCAGGGATTTCTGAATCAAGTGGATCATTCTCTGAAGAACGCAGATAAGTGTAATGAGGCAGTTGTGAACAACCCACAGGAAAATAGATGCAGTTGTTGGGTGCAGTAGATAAGAGCTGAGAAAAGCCTTAGACTGAGCTCAGTTAGGATCAGGTGGCACAAGAGCAGATGCTGCTGGTGATTTTTGGGGGAGTATCTGGAAGATCAGGGCAGAAAGCCTTTGTCTGCTGTGTCCTGTGTGAAGATGAAGAAGGACAACCAAGAGTGTGTCATAACCAGCCTTGATGGCATGTGCAGCATGTGGGATCTTGTGAAGGAGAGAGATGAGTGTTGCAAAGCACACTTAAAGTGCTGGGAATGTGTCTGTTGGGTCACTGTGCCCTATTTGGGATATCTCATAGTGAGAAAGAGGGGAAAAAGAGCATTTGGAAATAGAAATTACTAGAAAAACAATCAAGTCAGGGAGGCCAGAACGTTCAGTGCTGAAAACAATTCAGAAAACTTTTGACAAACATTTGTCTCGTGTTCTCGTATTGGATCCTGCTTGGCCAAGGGGATGGAACAGGTAATTTCCTATTTCCTAGTAGCTCTGTTTTCCAGGACTCTTGATGAGCTATCACAGATCTGCAAGCTCTGTGCACTGTGGTGAGGATAAGGAAGCTTTTGCACAGTGAATAGCACCTGGAAAGCATTCAGGATTGAAAAAAAAATGGTCCATATGACAGCAGAGCAAAAATCTCGCAAGGCAGCTGCGATGGGTGAGAGAACTGATGACCCCAGTAGGCTTCATGAAGCCCTGACCTCAGAGTAGGACCTGAAAAATATCCAGGTAGAAAGAGAGATTTGAGCACAGCACAGGCAGAGATAGTTCAGGCAGACAAAGTTTGGGTTCTGACCCTATTGCTTTTTCCTCATTTTGGGGGTGTTTTGCAGTTGTTTTATATGAAAACAAATAATTTGAACCCACTCCTCTTTCAGAGGTGTGTGTTGCCATCCTGAAGGGTACCAGATAATCCACGGTGCAACAACCAGAAGGGTAAGAAAAACTGCAGGAATTCTGTTTGCAGCTAACTCCGAAACACAAAGTCTGGGGGTTGTTACGTGGTGACACTCCTGTGCCCCCACAGAAGGTTGTGTTACAGAGCAGGGTTGAAATCTGTGGGATCTCCATGCACAGCCCTCCCTCTGCTCTGCCCTCCAGATGAGCTCCTGGGAAATGCCAGAGAAGTGGAAGGGTCTGTGCCAGGTGCCATCAGTGGGTTGGACATCACATCAGATGGGGCACACTTTGTCACAGGTGAGGTGGGGGTGGTAAAACCAGAAAAGAAGAGGTCATGTCAAGACCAGGAAAAGCAGAGCAGTGAATCCAGGATCTCAGAAAAGAAAGGAAAAATTAAAAGGAGAGGTCAGCTAAAGGGGAAAAATAAAATGAACCGCTGAAGAAAACCACTTAGAAAAGGGCTGTGATTCAGCCTGGGGAGATGCTGAGGTTCAGTCTTGCAAGGTGTAATGTGAAGGTGAAGGCAGGGTTCAAACCTCTCTGGGGAATACAGGGTTTCCTCGTGCCCTGCTCCTCCTTAGTTCAGTGGTGTTCTCCGTGCACTCGAGTGGTTTGTTCGAGTGACCTGCTCCAGAATCCCGGCAGCCTGTAAGGTTACAAGCAGGAACAGCTCCAGGCTCCAGCCAGCCTCGGGCTCACATGCTCCCCACCAGTGTGACATCTGTCCTGGGAGCCCAGCCCTCGCACAGGGGAGCTGTGGGATTGTGTACCTTGGCTTCAGCTAAAAACCACGGATTTACCATCAGTTCTTTTCAATTAACCTGGTAAATGAAGGTTGGTTAAGAGCATTTTGAAGGCCCTCTGTGTTACTGGCACCAGTTGCGGGGCAGAGCTCTCTGTTGGTGCAGACCCTGTGCCTGAGTATTCCCCTGCCTGTGCAGGCAAGGGGAATGGCCTTAAGCAGAAGGAGGGAAGGTTTAGATTCAGCGTTAGGAAGAAATTCTTTACTACAAGGGTGGTGAGGCCCTGGCACAGAGAGGTTGAGGACTCCCTATCCCTGGAAGTGTTCAAGGCCAGGTTGGACAGGGCTAGTGGTGTAGTGGAAGGTGTCCCTGCACATGGCAGGGCATGGAATGAGATGATTTTTAAGGTCCCTTCCAGCCCAAACCATTCTGGGATTCCAGGTGGTGCCAGGCTGGTCTGTCATTCCCTGGGCTTGCACAAACAGCTGGAGCAGGAGCTGTCAGGCTGCTGCTTCCTCAGCCAGTCCAAGTGATCCTTTTCTCTTGCAGCTGAGGTAATTCTAAAGCATGCTTACAATAAGAGGAGACACTATTTTTATATGGTATGCATTTATCAGGTTCTCCAGAGAGCCCCTATAGCACTGACTAAACGGGTCTGACTTTTTCAGGGCAGCTACGAATCTGCTGTTCCTTTTATACTGGTGTGAAAGGTTTCATCACTTCTGAAAATCATCTTGGCTGTTGTTATAACACTTACATGTTGTTACTGCCACTCTTCCTGATAGTCTTCTGGCACAGCCTGACTTGTATCTCTGCTCGGTTTTGTAGGCTCTCTCTTGCTTTCACGTGGTCTCTCCTCCCTCCCCCCTTCTCGCCCTGCCTTTAATGAATGACTTGTTGTGTAAATTCAGTCTTCTGTGTTTATTTTAATTTGTCTGGTCCTGATTAAGGAAAAAGCCCTCAGCTCCAACTCTGGCATTTAACTGGGAAGCTCTTTTGAGTCAAGCTTTTAAATCCACATTCTCAAAGGAATACAAGGATGTCGGGGCTTCTTCTTTTGCTGTGTCCAATTTAAAACTCTCTTCAGGGGCCTGGTTTTCAAGAGTCAGAGTGCAGGCAGTTCTAAAAATGCCTGGGTGTTTCTAGCTAGACACACTCAAATTCCTGGTTGCTTGCCTAATTTTTCAAACTGGCTCCAAATTTCCATGGAATAAGTATTTGTACTTATTACTTACTCAGTATCATATCTAGTATTAAAAGCAACAGATCTCAAGATACTGTTTGTTTAAAGATCAGTGTAGGCAGCAGCCTGTGAAGTGATGCAAGTGAAATGAGTATTTCTCTTGCAGGCATTGAAGACCTGTGAGAATTCTGCCATCAATTAAAATGCAGGAAAATGTTGCAGTCCTTAATGTTAAGGATTTCAGATGTTTAAGTTAATAAAGATGATTTACAGGGAGTGACAAAATAGATAGTGTCACACCTGTACTGACAGTATTAGCTGTTCTGGTAGGCAAAGGAGGACAGGGATTTAAAGGTATGATTGCTCATTTTTCTTCACTTTGTGCCACTAAAAATGTTTCCTGCTCATAGCACAGCAAAGGTGGATCATTTTGGACTGGTCTGGAGGGTATCTGTGCAGTTCTATTGTCCATCAAACACTATGCAAATATATTCCTTCTGGCTGAAATATCTCTGCTCTCATTTATGGAGCCTTCAGCAAAGGAATTAAGTCATTCCTTCCTCTTTTCCTTTGTAGTCGAGCCTTAATGCTCCGCAGCAATAAACACTCCAGCAGGTTCTACAAGCTTGGCAGCAACGCTCGCTGTGGTTTGGGAGACAGGATCCGACCACTGGAATGTGGGACAGGCAGGCAAAACGTTTGTGCTTGTGCTGGGGGAATAAAGACAAGCAGTGGAGCCTGTGAGAGCCAACCAGGCAGTCCTGAAGACCCACGTCACCACCAGCTGCTCATGGAGCAGGATTTGGAGATGCAGAACGCTGTCAGTCAGAGCCCCACCTCAGCAAAGCAACTCTGTCCCCACGAGATCACACCAAACCTGTCACTGCAGGTGTGGGGAGGACCCAAGTACCCACTGGGGAGCCACAGACCTGTTTTGGTGTGGCTGCTCAGGGGCTGTAAAGACCAGAGCTCTGCACTCTCCTCCTGCTCCAGCTGGCTCTTCGTGCCTTGGAGGCAGCAAAGTGAGATGGGCGTCCCTGACTCCCCTGGCCACTGTCACCCTCTGGACCTGTGGGTGCTGAACCACACTTTCTGTTTGTCACAGCAGCCAGGCAGCTCAGTCTCTAAGCCTTCCACCTTCCAGACTGGAAATCTGGGAGCACAGGTTCTTTGGAGAAGCCCTGTCCTGCTCAGATTGCTTTTCGATGGGAAGTAGCATCACTTTATTGAAACCAGGGAAGATTTTAGGCAGGGGGACGGGTTGAATTCTCTTGCTGCGGTGTAGCAGCTGATGTAGGTCATTGTCCAGGGTGGTTGATGCACTTGCACTAGAAGCATCTCCCCTGTCCTATGGCACACTGTGCCCCCTTAGCCCCCCACCCCAGTGTCCACGCACAGGGCTGTGCCATCACATCCTTCCTGCTGTAGGGGCAGATGATTCTGGGCACATTCCCACAAAGGAAATAGGGGCAATAACCCCACAGGTTGTGACTGCAAGTAGCTGTGTGACATTCCAGGCTTCCCCAGCAGTGCTCAGTGACCTGGCAGCACCTCTTCCCCCAGCACAGCCTCGTCCCTCCCAGCACATCTCATGAGCGCTACGAGCTCTACACGCTCCACACCAGCACATCCCGGGTCCCCAGGGAGCCCCTGGAGCGGTACAAATGGATGTGACCTACATGAGTAACTCCAGGAGCAGACATGCACAGCCACCTGTGCTGCTCCTTGCCAGCGGCTGGCTTGTGTTTGGCAAACACGGGCTGCAGTCCCAACTTCCTCTTTCTGCACCGCCTGACAGCAGGCACGTTGTGTTGTACAGCAGGAATATGTCATTAGGCTGTCATTAGTCATGAAGCACAGCCGGTGGGAAATGGAGATCTCCGGCTCCTGTGTGCAGGATCAGCCATGAGGAGTGTGCTGGGGGTGGCAGTGCCCCCGTCTCTGCCGAGGCAAAGGCAGCTGATGCTGCTCCAGTCGTACCCGCAGAAGCAAAGAGCTGTCGCTGGCAGAAGATGTGTTTGCACACCCGCTGCATCTGCTCCTGACACCTCTGCCCCCACATCTTGCCAAATTTTCTCTTGCAGAAATCCACAGGCACTGCTGTTGCACCGACTCCCTTATGCTGCCTTGACTGACTCCAGCGATGTCAAAGTGGAGTTAAATTCTGGCCCCTGTGGGCCTGGGGGAGGGGATGAAAGGAAAATCAGTGAAAATCGGGAATGTACTGGGTTTAGGAAATGGCTTTATTTACTATTGTGTGGGGAAATAAAAGGAAGTTGTGTTAGACACATCTCAGTGCTGTCCAACTCTCAGGGAAAGCCACCATTGGGATTGGCCAGGGAGGGACACCCGGGTGCCAGCTGTGCCATCAGTGCTGGGATAAGAGCCCCTGACCAGCAAGAATTTGGCTCCAGCCCCGATGTCACCCCCACAGGGTGTTCTTTCTCCTGAACTCAGACCATGGACACCACTGAAAGGCTTCACCCTCCTCACCTTTCTGTTCTCAGCACAAAACCTTCCCACTAAGGGGTTTTAACACACAAGGATCTGCAGTTCGTATTTTTGTTGTTGGTTTTCACATGCCTCAGCACCTTGTGGCATCTGCTTGTGTGGAGATGGATTCCCTGCTGCTCATCCCCTCAGGTGCCCAAATGCACGGTCAAGCCAGGATGATGCACCAGGAGAAGAGGAGCCCAACCCTGGGCTAAACAGGGGCAGCAAGTCCCTGGGGAATTCAGCCCACCAGGACCTTTCCAAGGGAGGTCACAGCATGGACATCCTGCTGGAGGCTGCAGGGCAAAGCCATTGTGGTGTCCCAGCCCTAAACAATGGGATTTAACAGGAGGCATCCCCTCAATCTGCTGGCAAGGAGCAGGGGGGTCTTCACTTGGTCCCTGGAGCTTTGGCTGCTGCCCTCTGCTCTGTCCAGTCAGTCTGGACTTTGCAGGTCCTTCAAGGCTTGTTCATGTGCATCCTGGCTGCTCTCCAGATACTCAGGCTTTCCTCTGCCACGCAGTGGGCAGTAAGGGAGGGATGGCATTTGGCTTGGCTCTCCTCCAGCAGCTCCCAGACCAGCTGGCTGGGAGCTGAAGGTTGAATGGTGCTTGCCAATCCTCTGGAGAAGGAGGACACCTCCTTTTCTGGTGCAGCTCAGCATCTCCAGCCAGGCAGGCCATGGATCTGCTGGGACACCTGTGATGAATTCCAGTGGCCACAAGAGATGGCTCTGTGGAGATCCCTGCTGGGTGGTGTGTCCATTCCCTGAGGACTTGGGTTGGAATTCCACTAGGAAAGGGGGAAACTGCTGCTGCCTGTTACAACCTTGAGCACCTACAGCTCGCTCGTCCCCCTGGATGTGCCTTCCCTGGCTCCCCATTCCTGCCCCCGGGTTCAGTGCCTGCTGTGGAGATCCCATCATGTCAGTTCAGAGGGATAATGGGTGGAAAGAGCCTGGAGACACCTGCTCAGTGAAGCAGCCAGGGATGGCACAGATGCATTAAAACCAGAGTGAAATTTCTGCAAACAAAGTGCAGAAGTTCCTGCAGCTCGGGGTTATCTCCTGCTTTCACGTTCCAAACCAACGGAGCATGTTCATGGCTATTCATCAGCATGAGGCCAGGCCCCTGGAAAAGCAGCTTTTACCTGCCTTGATGCTGTCCCTCCTCAAACACACTCCCAAAAAAGGCAGGACCCATGCATCTTTAATCGGGGCACTGAACAACTCAGTTTGCTATCTATAATTTAATCCTACTTGGAGAGGCTGAACAAGGGGGTGTTTGGGCAGGGGGAAGATTCCTCTGCCTGCCTTCAGCCATCAGACTGGTGTAGGCAGGGAGAGGAGCAGAGGTGCAGGGAGTGAGGGGGCAGAAGTTCAGGCAGGGAGAGGGGCAGAGGTGCAGGCAGGTAGAGGGATAGTGGTGCAGGCAGGGAGCGGGGCAGATTTGCAGGAAGGGAGAGAGACAGAGGAGCAGGCAGGGAAAGGGCAGTGATACAGGTAGGGAAAGGGGCAGAGGCACAGGCAGAGAGAGGGGCAGAGGTGCAGGGAGGAGAGGGGAAGAGGTGCAGGTAGGAAAAGGGCAGGGAGAGGCAGGAGAGGGGCAGAGGTGCAGGCAGGAAAAGGGCAGGGAGAGGCAGGAGAGGGGCAGAGGTGCAGGCAGGGAAAGGGCAGAGGGGCGGGCAGGGAGAGGGACAGCGAGACGGACAGCATCCAGAGCAGGCTGGTTCTCCCAGAGCAGCCCTGCCTCCCCCCTCACCTGCCCGCGGGCTGCGAGCCCCGGCGGCGGGATGGGGGTTGTTGAAAGCGGTTTCCACTCCGCCGCACAGATGTTCCCAGCCCGTGCCAAGAGAGCAGGAGAGGCTTAAAGAAAGAAAACATTGTCCTATGGCAAAGCCCAGCGAGCATGTAGGAAGATTTCTCTTTTTTTGTTATCGCCATTATGATTTGGCAGCGTGAAAATGGATTTCTCTCAGGCCTGAATCAGTTCAGCTCCAACCTATTCAGGATTTTATCCTAGTGCTCATCCCGATATCCAAGTGCCTCCCTGGCATAGAGACTCATGCCCAGCCAGAGGGAACATTTCTAGTGCCACGCTGTCACCGTGTCTCCCTAATCAAACCCAAACTCTCCGTGTTTTTATATTCATCCCAGCTGTCTGGTGTCCAAAGCACTGGGACAATTCATGCCATAACAGCAAGGAATTTTCCATGATAGTGATCAAGCATTTCCCCCTTTCTTCCCCCCTCCCTCTGCTGCCCCCCAGCCTCCTGTCCCCCTGATTCCCAGGGATTTGCA
>JAYRBT010000043.1:11292133-11302603 GCA_036023395.1 Myiotriccus ornatus
TTCCCCAGCCTCGTTGCCCTTCTCTGGACCTGCTCCAGCCCCTCCATGTCCTTCCTGAGCTGAGGGGCCAGAACTGGGCACAGCACTCCAGGTGAGGCCTCACCAGTGCCCAGTCCAGGGGCACAATCCCTGCCCTGCTCCTGCTGCCACACTGTTCCTGAGCCAGGCCAGGATCCATTGGCCTTCCTGACCACCTGGGCACCCCTGGCTCATGTTCAGCTGCTGTCAGTCAGTCCCCTCAGGTCCCTTTCTGCCTGGCCCTGTCCCCCCACCTGTCCCCAGCCTGTGGTGCTGCAGGGGGTTGTTGTGGCCAAAGTGGTGACCGTGAGCGGTTTCGGGTCTCAGCACAGCATGCGGTGTCCCGCGGCTGAGGTGTGTCAGCGTGTCCCCGTGGTGTCCCCAGGGCTCTCAACGTCACCCTGGTGCTGCAGTGCGAGCGCTGGCGCTTCGTGCGGGTGGGACTGGCCGTGCCACTGCTGGGCACCGTGGCTGACCTGCGGGAGATGGTGGCACGGGAGGGGTGCATCCCCCCGGAGCAGGTAACGGGGGGGACACACAGGGTGGGGGAACGCACCCCCCCCACCCATCAGGGATGCTGAGGGTGCTGGGTGCCATCCCACAGGTGATCCTGGCTGAGGTGTCCCCGCGGGGCTTCCTGCGCTCGCTGGGGGACAAGGAGGAGCTGGGAGCGGCCGGGGAGGGGGCTCCTCTCTACGCCTTCCAGCCGCCCCCCGCCCGCCGCGCAGGTACCGCCCTGATTGGCTGCTGGCTACGGGCCTGCGCTGCTCCGATTGGTTGGGAGTGGCTTGTGCCGCGCTGGGATTGGAGCTGGACTGGGGGGGGGTGGGAGCACCCCTGGGATTGGTGGGGAGGTGGATCCCCTCTGCTGGGATTGGTGAGGAGGTGGATCCCCTCTGCTGGGATTGGTGGGGAGGTGGATCCCCTCTGCTGGGATTGGTGGGGAGGTGGATCCCCTCTGACTGGATCAGCGCTCCACTGGGTTTGGGGGAGACAGGATTGGTTGGAAATCTGCTAGGATTGGTTGGAAACAGATCCCTTTAGCTGTGGTTGGTGGGAGGCAGGTGCGCTCTGCTGTGATTAGTGGGAGCTGTGTGCTCTCTGCTGTGATTGGATGAGAGCCTTGTTTGCCCCTATCCCATGATTGGTGGGAGGCAGGCACGCTCTGCTGTGATTGGTGGGAGGCAGGCACGCTCTGCTGTGATTGGTGGGAGGCAGGCATGCTCTGCTGTGATTGGTGGGGGGGCCAAGCCCCCCGGGCTGTGATTGGTGGGAAGCGCGGGGTGCAGGCAGCGCTGCACTCGGGGGAGCACAGCCGGGGACCCAGCGCGGGGCATCGCACCAATTAACTAATTAACTAACTAACGAGAGCCCCTCCGCCCTCCCCAGGGTGCCCCCGCAGCCTGCCCGCGTCCCCCGGGGTGGCCCGGCCGGAGGGGCCGCGCCTGCCGCCCGCCACCGCCCGCTCCTCCGACTGCCTGCACCGCGGGCCGGGCGGCCGCATCCTGCTGCTGCTCTGCAACACGGCGGGCGCCGGCCCCCAGCTCGCCAGGTACCGTCACCCGTCCCACGGCCCCACCCTGCCCTCCCGCCGCGGGACGGGGCGCGGGGTGTCCCCCCGGAGCCGCCTGTGCCCCTCAGCCCGGTGTCCCCCCCTGCCTGTCCCCAGGTTCGGGCCGCCCCTGGTGCTGCGGGAGGAGCGGGGCATCTCCTGGGAGCAGCTCCAGCAGAGCATCCTGGCCCAGCTGCGGGCGCTGCTGCGGGGAGAGGTGCGGGCACAGGTGAGCTGTTTTTGGAGATCCAGTTTTTGGAGCGCTTTTGTGTCCCATGTCACAGAGCCTGGCTCCCGCAGGTGCTGCTGTAGGGCCAGGGGGGCTCTGTCCCCCCACATCCCCACAGCCCCTTCTCCCCTCGCAGGGAACAGGAGCCCTTTTCCGCATCCGCCTGGCTGGGGGCTCGGCCCCCTGCATCTACCTGTCCCCGCAGGACCCCCGCCCTCTCTGCCACCCTGCCATCGACAGGTAAGGGCACTGCAGAGACGGGATTGTCCCCAGGATGTCCCCTCACCCCCTTCAGGTGGCCAGTGGCGGCACCATGGATGGGTGCAGTGTTCCTGTGGTGGCTATGGTGTCCATGGGCCATGGGTGGCCAAAGGTGTCCCTGTGGCTTTCCAGTGTCACCATGGATGGCCAGTGGTGCCACCATGCGTAGCCACAGTGGTGGTCACCCTGCTCCCCCAGCACTGCGTCCCCAGCCCAGCGTCCCCACTGTGGGTGGTGCACAGGGAGGTGGTGGCTGTCCCTGCCTGCCACCACAAGCAGGCAAGGAGGTGGCTCCACAGGGACGGGGGATTTTGGGGGACATCTCACCTCGTCCTCTCCCCCAGAGCCCTGCAGCTGAGCGGGGCAGGCGGCCCCCCCCATGTGAAGCTGACGGTGGAGTGGGACGTGAGCACCAAAGAGCGGTGAGTCCCTTGCCCCCAGGGTGGGAGGGGCCACCGCAGCACTCAGGCCACCCTCCCTGACTGGATTCATGTGTCCCCTCCCCCCCCCAGCCTTTTTGGCAACATCCAGGAGGAGGTGGTGCAGGACGCGGAGAGCGTGCGGCTGCAGCAGCAGGCACACCGGCAGCAGCACAGCTGCACGCTGGACGAGTGCTTCCAGCTCTACACCAAGGAGGAGCAGGTACGGGGCGCCCCACACCCGCGTGGGCGCCAGCTCCCTGCGAACACCCAGCAGAGCCACCACCAGGACCAGGCCCTGCCCGTGGCGTGGCGGCTGCGGGGGTGTGAGATGCCGGTGGCGGTGGCAGGGGGGTGCTGAGGATGGCGCCGTGGTGTCCCCAGCTGGCCCCGGACGACGCCTGGCGCTGCCCGCACTGCAAGGTGCCCCAGCAGGGCACGGTGAAGCTGAGCCTCTGGACGCTGCCCGACATCCTCATCATCCACCTCAAGCGCTTCCGCCAGGTGGCCGAGCACCGGCACAAACTCACCACGCTGGTGAGGTTCCCCCTGCGGGGGCTCGACATGGCCCCCCACGTGGCGCAGCGGGGCCAGCCCGGGGGGCAGCTGTTGGGGCGCTGGGCGCCCTGGCAGCCCCCCCTCCGCCTGCCCCCGGGCTGCCCCCGAGACTACCTCTACGACCTGTACGCTGTCTGCAACCACCACGGCAGCATGCAGGGGGGGCACTACACCGGTGAGTGGGGGGCACTGCAGGGGGGGCCACGGCGTGGGCATGGGGGTGGGAGGGCAAACTGCTGGGCAAAGTGTGGTGTTTGGGGGCACCTCGAAGAGTGTGCCGTGGGGCACAGTGTGGGGTTTAGGGGCACGGCTGGGGGTGCCGCGGGGAATGGCAAAGGGCTAGGGGTGCCCTGCGGGGTTGTGGTGTGGGGTTTAGGGCGTGAAGTGGGGTTTGGGGGCATTGCGGGGGGGGTGTGGGGCATGGGGGGGGGGTGTGGGGGCAGTGTGCGGGCTGTGCCATGGGGTACAGCATGAGGGTGGGGGCACTGGAGAAGGGTGTGCCTTGAGGCATGGCAAAACATTGTGGAGGGCACTGCATGGAGTTTGCGGGACATCACAGGAAGACCATGCAAGAGTTTGGGGGGCCACGGGGCAAGGCAGAGGGGAGCCGGGGTACAGGGGACATACAGGATGGCACTGCAGCCACCCCAGCACCCCAGCAGCGTCCTGCTCCCCAACCGTGTCTCTGCCCCTCCTCCCCACTGCACCCTCGAGCTGCGGGGAGGGGGTGTTTGTCCCAGGGCAGAGCCTGCATCCCTCCGTCACCCCGTGCCCCCCTCACCCCCAGCCTACTGCTGCAACGCCCTGGACGGGCGGTGGTACAGCTACGACGACAGCCGCGTGGAGGGGGTGCGGGAGGCGGAGGTGAGCACTCGCAGCGCCTACATCCTCTTCTACCAGCGCCGCCACGCCGTGTCCGCCGGCGGCTCCGTCAGGGGTGAGCACCCACCCACCTCCCTGAGCCTCTGTGCCCCAGCACCACCCGGCACCGCGCCTGGGACAGGGCACAGCCGTGTGTGCAGACACACACACACATCGGGCACAGCCACGTGTGCTGACGTGAGCACGTGGAGCATGACCGAACACACACTGGCACACGCAGGGCTGGGCACGCGTGGCACCGCCAAGCACACGCATGTGTAGACATGGGTGTGAGCGGTGCAGGGGGTGCACCCCATGGCCTGGCTGAGGGCACACGTGTGCACACAGGGATGTGCACGCACAGCAGAGCCAGCTGCGTGTGCATTCAGCACACACACAGCACGGCTCCCTGCACGTGTGTGCACATGGACAAGCGTGCACCCCTGTGCATGCGCAGTAACGCAGCATAGCCAAGCCTGCCCGTGTACCTGCATGTCATACACACTGGCGTGCAGTGTTGAGCACACAGGGCACAGCCACGCACACACCCTTGCACACGTGTACAAACAGGTATGAACAGTATAGCTGAGTGCACACAGGTTTACGTGCATGTGCGTGGACACACGGTCACACACAGTGCTGCCATGTGCAGTGTCACTGGGGCACGCACACGTGTGCTTGGAACTGTGGCCACACAGCACCCTGCACAGCACACTAACCACATGTATGTGCACGCGCCTACCTGTGTGCACATCCCTACATGTGACCTACGTGTGTGTGCACACATACCTACATGTGAGACCTACATGTCTGTGCACACAGACCTGCCTGCAACACCCGTACATGTGTGCATACACCCCTACACATGTGCACGCACACACACGTGTGCACATACATCTGCATGTATGTGCACACACCTGCATGCCTGTGCACACACACGTGCACACATCTACACACGTATACACACACACCTACATGCCCACGCAACGCCCCCAGGCCGATCCCCGCCCCCGCTCCCCACGCTGGGTCCCCCCAGGTGCCTCATTGTGGCCTGGCGGGACCACCGGGTCCGGCCCCCGGCCCAGCGCCCCACCCACTCCCCGCAGGCTCCGCCGCCCCCCCGGGGCACTGGCTGTTCCGCCTGGCCGGCACCGACCCCGGCACGGACCCCGGCACCGCCCCCGACCCCTCCAGCTCCGCCGCCGCCCCGGAGAACGGTGAGGCTCAGCCCCCCAAGCCCTCCCGGCCCCCGGACCTCCCGAGCCCCCCTGACCGTGGTTCCCCCGCAGGCGGGTTCGAGGCGCGACCCCCGGTGCGGGGTCTGCAGGGTCGCAGCCTCAGCGTGCGGATCGCGCCCGTCGGACCGCCGGGGCAAGGCGAACCGGGGCCCCCCCGCGGTCCCCGACGGCCCACCCGGCTCCGCCGGGCGGCCAGCGACGAGGGGACCCCGCGCCGGCCCCCCCCGGGCCAGGGCAGCCCCGTGGTTGGGGTTCCCCCCCGGATCGTGCTGCCCGAGGGGGACGCGGGTGTCCCCACGGGCCGGCGCCCCCCCGGCCCCCTGGCGCTGGGACGGTCGCGGAGCTCGGCCAGCCTCCCTCCTCGGCCCGAAGGGGGTCTGCGCCGATCTGCCTCGCTGGGCAGGGGCGCGGGGAGCACCCCCGTGTCCGCCCGGGGTGTCCCCGGGGCCACACTGCAGCGGGGCCGGCAGTCCTTCGGCCCCCTGCGCCCCGCGGCCGTGCCAGAGTCCAGCTTCTGAGCTGCAGATGGGGGGGCATCGCCTCCCAGCACCCACACAGGGGGTCCCGAACTAAACTAGGAGCTCCCGAACGGCAGGTGTCCCTGTTCAGGGGTGCCTGAAACAGAGGATCCCAAACAAGGGCTTCCACCCTGAACTAGGAACACCCCGACCCGGGGACATCCCCCACCGGGGCATCCTGACTTGGGGGCCCCGGAATCGGGGCATCCCCAAGCTGGAGGCAGTCAGGTACCCCAAAGGTGGGTTATCCCAATCCAGAGGCATCACAAGCTGGGGACATCCCAAATTGGACTCTCACAAACCAGGGGCTCCCAAACTGGTGGCATCTGGAACTGGGACTACCCCAAATCAGGGCGTCCCAGCTTGAGGACCCGGGGAGAATCCCAAAGCAGGGTATTCCGACCCAGAGGCTCTTACCAGGGGGTATCCCGAACCAGAGCCTTCCAAACAGGGAATGCTGACACGGGGGCTCCCAAATGGGGCACCTGGACCGAAGGCATTCCTGCCTAGGGCCATCCTGACCCAGAGGCATTCCAAACTGGGACCATCCCCAGCTGGGGATTTCAGACCTGAGGACATCCCAAACTAGCGTCATTCCAAACCGGTGGCTCTAAATCCAGGGCTATCCCAACACAGGGCCATCCCAACCGGGGGCATTCCCCGCGCACCCCCCCACGCCCCTTCCCCGGGAGCAGGCGGGCGGAGGCTCCCCGGCTCCGCCAGCTCCAGGGCACCAGAGTATTTATTGTACCAGGAGAGTTTTATTCAGAGACGCTTTTTGTTTTCTAAAAGGCGACTATTTTGGGGGGTGGGCGGGTCCCCCACACCACGGTTCTATGCAATACGCGATTCCTCCAGCCAGCTTTTGTACGCGGGGCTCCGCCCCACCGCCGGCGGTTTCTATTAAAGACACGTCAAACAAGCCGGGTGTCCGTGCCAGGGGACGTGTCCGAGGGGAAAAAGGGCTTTGTGTCCCATGGAGGGGTGGGGATCAGCCTGGGAGTGGGGCTCAGTGGGGTCAGTCCTGGCCGGATCCCGCCCCGCACTGTGGCTGTCACCCTGCTTGAACCATGTTGTCACTCAGGGACACAGCAGCCTTGGGCATGGCAGGTTCCCTGGGGCACCCATGGCTGCTGGCAGCGACATGGACAGGACCCCCTGCTGCCCTATACCCAACAGCTGCAGCTGGGAGGGCGTGGGAGCCCCAGTATGAGTGCCCACCCCAAGCCTGAAGCTGCCCCATCCCATGGGACCAGGCCCACGATAGCCCACATAAAGCATCAAACCATCGTTTGATCACCCAAACCCACCCTAAACTCCACTTCCTACAGCCCTCTGAGAGTCCCTGTGCTAAACCCACCACCCTGAGTCTGGGCTGGGACCACCCCAAGCCTGGTGTTTCCCCATCCTGTGGGACAGGAATCACAACAACATGCACACAGCAAACCCCATCAGCTTATTTAACCACTAAACCCCCTTCCTACACCAAAGTACCTCTCACAGCTCGAGTCCTAAATCCAGCAGTGGGCACCAATCCGTTGCTGGGCTGGAACCTGCCCAAAATACAGGCTGGGACCAACCCAGGTTAAACACTGCCTCATCCCGTGGAACCAGGACCATGACATCCCACACAAATCAAAATCCCCATGATTTTATGCCCTAACCCTCATTAACTCCCATTTCTTACAGCAAAGTGCCTTCCAAGAGCCCATGTTCTAAATCCATCAGTGGGCACAAATCCAGGGTAGGACCACCCCAAATCCAGTCCAGGACCACGCTAAATCCATGCAGGCACCACTCCGAATCCAGGCTGGGACTACTCCATGCCTGGTATTGCCCCATCCCCTGGGACCAGGACCAGGACATCCAGCACTGACCCCACCCCCCGACCCTCCTTCACCCCAAATCCTCCCCCCACAGCCCCCATAACGGCCGGCCCGGTGCTGCCGGGGCGGGAAGTAAACCGCGGTGCCTCCGGGCAGTTCTCAGCGAGTGGCACACGGATTTATTGGATTTATTGATTGCTTCGGGGTGCTGGTGCCCCCCGGGTGCCCACCTGGGGCGAGGGGCACGGCGCGAGCGGGGCGGGGGCGAAGCGCTGCCATTTCCATCCTCCCTCTCGCACCGGCTGGGCGGGAATGGCTCCAAATAAAACAAATCTCTCTATAGTTTCTCTCTCTCTATATATACAAATATATAATATATATATATCTCTGCCGATATATATATATAGAATCTTCTCTCTCTGGAAAGGATAAAAGGTTAATTTGTCTGTGCATGCACGACCAAAGCCACCAACCCACAGGGACAGCAGGTGCCAAGGGATGTGCACCCTCGCCCGCCAGCACCCCGAGAGCCCGGCGGGGCCGCACCCTGCACATGCCCAGGTTATTGCTGGTCACGTCCCATCCTGCTCCGGCAAACAAGCGGTGGGGGAAGAAGCCGAAGGAACGAAATCCCACTGCAAAGCGCCGGCGAGCTCGTTGTCACCTGGCTGGTACCCAGTGGCATCCACCGCCGGGGCACGGAGGAGGTGGTGGCGTCACCCCAGGACGGAGGGTGCTGCGGGGTGGGGGGGAAGGGTGCAGGCACCCGGTCGAAAGGCAAAGTCTGGATAAGGCGAAAAAAAATGAAACAAAGAACAGCGACCGCCCCCAAACCGGGCGCTTTGCCACCCAAAACTGGCGCGCCGGTGGCCCTCGGTGCCGGTGGCCGGTGCTGGCCCCTGGGTGCCGCACAGATGAGCTTGGGGACAGGGACACTGTCATAGGGCTGTGCTCTCTGATTCCTCCTCCTCCTCCTCCTGCCGGGGGGTCAGGCTCGGCCCTGAGAGTCTCTGCGCTGCCTCCGGCGGGTCCCGGCACTGGACAGCATCCGGGGAGACGTGGAGGGAGGGGACCTCAAAACGGAGCAGACCTGCGGGAGGGCACGGTGATGGGGGACACTGCGGGGGGGGGGCTCGGGGGCAGGACACCCACCGGGGCAGGCACTGTGTTAGTGCCACCACCAGGGATGTCACCTCGCTCCATGCCACCCCACCCGAGCCGGTGGTGACGCCACCGTCCCGTCCCCCCCCCCCAAGCGGACCCACAGGGAGAGGCTGCACGTATGGTGACAGAGGGTCACCATGTCACCGTGACCCTTGCTGAGAGCAGAGCAACCCCGGGTGGGCAGGAGCTCCTGAGGGCACATGGCAGGGGAGCTGCATGTGTGCCAGGGCGGATGCCAGGGTGTGGTGTCAGGGCTGCACCCACGCCACGGTGCAGTGCCAGAGCCACAGCAATGCTGGTGCCACCCAAAGGCAGCCCCTGGGGAGTGCCCTGCCCCACAGGGTGCCCAGGGCTCAGTGCTACCCATGCTGTCCCATGTCCTGCAGGCAGGATGGGCAACAGGGATAGAGCCCTCTACCCCTCCAGACCCCGTGGGGGCTCCCTGACCCCACATTTGCCCAGCCCCTGTGTCCCTCAGTGTCCCTGATGTCACCTGGCCCTTTCCAAAGCATCCCTCTCACTGTCCCTCTCCAACAGCCCCCACTGCTGCAAGGACAGGGGTGTGGGGGACAGACACACATGACACCAAAAAAGCCCAGGGACAGCGAGGTCAGAACAGCAGGAACAGCAGGCACAGCACAAGCTCATGGGGCTTCCCAGGGACAATGCCACCTTCTTGGGGACACTGCTAACTTCCAAGGGACATAGCCAAGTGCCCAATGACATTCCTGGGCTCATCACCATTCTCCTCAGGACAGTTTCACTTTTCCAGGGACATCACCACCTTCCTGAGTACATGGCCACCCTCACAGGGGTGTTGCCACCTTCCTGGGGACACTGCCATCTGCCTGGGGACACTGCCACCTTCCTGGGGCCAGCACAACCTCTCTGTGGCCAGTTCTGCCTTGCCAGTGATACAGTCACCTTCCTGGAGACATCCTCACCTTCCTGAGGATGCTGTCACCTTACCAGTGACCCATCCACCTTTCCAGGGACACTGTCACCTTCCTGAGGACATTACCACCTTTCTGGGGATACCAACCACCTTCCTGAGGATCCTGCCACCCTCCTGAGGACATTGTCACCCTCCCGGGGCACAGTTCTGCTTTTCCAGGGACATTGTCACGCTTCTGGAGGACACTGCTGCAACTGCCACCTTCCTGGGGACATCCCCACCTTCAAAGGCACAGTTCTGCCCTTTCCAGGGCCAGTTCCACCTTTCCAGGGACGTTGCCACCTTCCTGAGGACACTTGCCACCTTCCCGAGGACACTGCCACCTTTGTGGGAATACGACCACCTTTCTGAGGATGCTACCACCCTCCTGAGGGCATTGCCACTTTCCAGGGCACAGTTCTGCCTTTCCAGGGATACTCTCACCTTTGAGAGGACACTGCCACCTTTCTAGGGACATTGCCACTTTCCAGGGCACAGTTCTGCCTTTCCAGGGCCAGTTCCACCTTTCCAGGGACATTGTCACCCTCCTGGGGGACACTGCCACCTTCCAAGGGACACAGCCAACTTCCCGACTGAGCTCACCGCCAGCTTTCTGGGGGGACACTGCCACCTTCCTGCGGACATCACCTCCTGCCAGGGCACAGTCCTGGGATACTGCCACCCTCCCGGGGGAAGGGGACACCCTGCCACCCTCCTCAGAGCCTCCCCACCGCCCCCGTGTGCCCCCGCCGGGGTTACCTGTGAGCGCGCCGTCCCCGGGGCCCGCGGAGTCCAGGCGGGGCGGCTCCGGGGGCTGGGGGGCGCCGGGGGCGCCCGGGGGGGGCTGCGGCGGCGGGGGCAGCGCGGGGCGCGGCCGCGGCTTGGGGGTCGG
>JAYRBT010000043.1:11303225-11315896 GCA_036023395.1 Myiotriccus ornatus
AAGACAAAGAGAGAAAGGAGAGGAAAACAAAAAAGACAGGGAAAAAAATAAAAAAGGGAAAAGAGAAAAAGGGAAAAGAGAAAAAAGGAAAAGAAGAAAATGGAAAAGAAAAAGTTAAAGAAGAAGAAAAAGAAGGAGAAATAGAAAAGGGAAAAAAGAGGGGAGGGGAGGGGAGGGGAGGGGAGGAGAGGAGAGGGGAAGGGAGGGGAGGGGAGGGGAGAGGAGGAGAGGAGAGGAAGAAGAAAAAGGAGAAAATCAAAAGGGAAAGGAAAAGCAAGGAATAAAACATTAAAAGGAAAATAATGAAAAGTAAAAATTAAATAAAAATGAAATAAAAGGAAAATAAATTGAAAGAGAAATAAAACGCATAATGTAAAAATTAAAAGCTCAAGGAATCAAAAGAGTAAAAATAAAAGACATAATAAAAATTTAAAAATCAAAAAGTAAAACTCAAATATAATGAAAAATTAAATTGAAAAATAAAATTTAAAAATAAATTAAAAATATTGTAAAAGAAAAATAAATTAAAAAATAAATAAAATGAAAACGCAAAAAAATGAGCCACAACAACAGGAAAGAAAAAAGCAAATTTAAAACAAATAGCAGAAGAAAGAAGAGGGAGAGCCGTGAGGTCCTTCCCGCATCCAGCGCCCCCCTCCCGCTGCCCCCCAGGGTTGTTCTCAGCCCCAGCTGCTCGTGGCCACCCCCTCCCATGACCCAGGGTCCCCCCGCACAGAGGTGACACCCCCCGCCCCCGTCGGTGTCCCCGCGGTTACCTCGGGGGGCCGAGTCCTGCGGTGCGGGCGGGCGGGCGGCTGCCCCGGGGCAGGGGGGGCGCGGGGGGGACCCCGCCGGGGGGGCAGAGCCACGGGGACAGGGAGGGACAGTGCCACGGGGACAACGCGGGGCAGCGCAGGGAGCAGGGATGGGGGGTGAGCAGCGAGGAGGGGGCGCGGGGAGGGGGGAGGCTGCGGCTGCAGCCCGGCCAGAGGGGCTGTGCCCAGGGAGGGGGACGGGGCCAGGAGCCGGGGCACGGGGGGTCCCGCTCGTCCCCGGGGCGGGGGGCGCTGGGGCCGCCACTGCGCCAGGCAGATGCCAGGTCAGCCCTGCTGCAAATGTACAGAAGCACCATAAAAACCGGCAAAAAAGAGTAGAAAAGGGAGGAAGAAATAATAAAAGAGCAGAAGCGCTGGTGGGGATGGCGGGGGAGCGGCAGGGGAGCCCTCGTGGTGCCGAATCTCCCGGCTCGTCCTATGGCACAACCCACCCGGGGCTGTTCCCCCCCACCCACTGTGTGCACCCCAGGGCAGAGTCCAGCTCTGCTCCCATTTTTGGGGCAAAAAAAGTGAGATTTAGGAGCTTTCTCCCATCTGACCTGTGCAAATTAAAGTCGGAGACAGACCCTCGGCAGCCAAAGGGGTCAGGAGTCTCTTGGCTCCCTGAGGCTTTTCCCTGTACCTTCCTGGCACCTCCATCCCAAATTCTGCTACACCCGGGCAAAGGACCCTCGGAAAAAATCCCTGAAGGCAGCATGGTTCCCATGGGAACGGCAGGATGGGGATGTGGTGGTGGCTGCAGGGATGCTGAACATCCTCTCCTGCTGCCCTCAGGATGCTGCTCCTCTCCCAGGGATGCTGAGCATCATTCCACCCACTGCCTCCAGGATGCTGCTCTGCTCCCAGGAATGCTGAACACCTCTCCCGCGCAGTGGGGTTGTTTTACTGCCGGATTGACACACGGGGAGGATGCCCGGGTTGGGGACACGGGGCGTCGGTGGCCTTACCTTGTCCGCTCGGTTCCCGGCGGGAAGCCGAAGCTGGTGGGAGGCGGGGAAGGCGCGGCTGAAATCTCCGGCGATTGCTCGGGAATGGGCGAGTGGGGCGTGGGGGGCAGCTCGGCGGGCGGCGCGGGGGGCTGGGCGGACGGAGGGGCGGAGGATGCCTTGCGACCCGCGGAGGTGCCTCGGCGAGCCACCCACGAGGTGTCCATCACCCGGACGCCCATGCTGGGGGCACACAGAGACAGGGGCTCAGCACCCGCCCGGCGGGAGGGCACCGCCAGCACCACGTGAAGGCTCCTTCGAGGTGCCTGGTCCCTAAAAACGCCTCCTCCATTTGGAAACTCCTGGGAACGAACCCAGGGCAGGGTGGGACGTGCTTGTGTCTCCCAGCGGCCACCGCTCTCCCTTCTCCGAGTACCAGCATGCAGCAGCATTGTCCCAGCACCCACCCAGCACCCTCCCAGCATCCCAGCAGCTTCCCAGAACCACTGCAGAGGATACAGTACCTTTGGATTTTCCTAAGGCTGCATGGGCAGAAACACACAATTATTAGTGTGATAAACCCCCTGACACTGGACAGTGCAGAGAGTGAGAGCCCAGTGCTGGGCAGAGGAGCTGTGAGGCCCAGGGGCTTAGAGAGAGGGCACAGCAGGGACCAGGCAATGCCAATGGGAGGGACAGCTTGGGACATTTTCTGAAAATGGGGACTTCTTTGGGGTATAAGGAGAGCCCTGGGGTGTTTTCTGGAATTGACCTGACTATTTGCAGTCCCTGTGAGGTAGCACGGGGTGGGGGAAATGCACAGTCTGGGAATGGGGAGCTCTCCCCTGGAGCAAAGCCTGCAGACCTTGGGGACACCAGGGCACCTGTCTGCAGCATAGTACAGCCTTGGTGTCACACCACGGGCCACCCCACTCCCATCTGCAGTGGGCTGGGGGTGGGAGTCAAGCCCTGGGCTCACCTGAGCATCCTCAAGAGGCTGGTATGGACAGCAGGGGGTTCTCCCACCCCAGGACCACCCAACCTCCACCAGCTCAATGCCACCCCATCCCGCAGTGGTGGCAAAACCAGGGATGCTGAACACCCTCTCCAGCTGCCCCCCAGGATGCTGCTCCTATCTCAGGGACACTGGCAAAGCTACCACCTCCCTCTCCCCAAACCCTGGCCCTTCAGAGACCCTACCCATCCTTCTTGTAGAACTCCAGCATCATGTTGTCCGTGGCCACGCTGAGGGGCCGCCGCGCCTGGTCGTGCTGCCGGCGGTCGGCGTGGTCCATGTCCGGCGAGGGCATGGAGCTGTAGTTGGCGTTGTGGTTGACGTGCATGGGGCTGCCATAGTTGCCTGTCACGTTGAACTCAATGTCTGGGGGGTGGGAAAGGAGCAGGGAGGGATAAGAATCCTCAGTGAGGGGGTATTGGCCCCGCAGAAACACCCGGGGGGGTCTCAGGTTGGACTCACTGCTGTGAGTCTTGCCAGATCTCTGCCGTGCCCCTGCCCTAAGCCAAGGCAAGCAGAGAGGGCCGGCAAAAACACATCTGGGAGCTCCCTAGGGAGAGCCAGGAGGTCCTACAGAGCTCATCCTGTTCCCAGAGCCACAGCCTACCTCCTGGGAAGAACCAGTCGGCGTGCTGGATGAGCGGCTCGATGATGCCCACGATCTGCAGCGACACAGTCGTCATCATCTCCGTCATGTTCCTGCAAGGTGGTGGGGCAGCACAGCAACCTCAGCCCCTCAGCAACTCCAGCGCAGTCCAGCCTTAATTCCAGTGGGATTTGGCCCCCAATTTCCCCCTCAGCCTCTTCCCCAGCATCCCCCTGTCCAACTCCTCACCCTTCTGCCTGTGGCCACAGGAGGTTGGGCCCCAGCACGATGGCCACGTTGCTCGGTGTCATTTTGTTCATGTCCTGGTACTCGGTCAGCTTGGCCAGGAATTTAATCACATACCTGGAGGGCAGATCCAAACCATGTCCATGTACTGATCACACGCTCTCTGTCCCCTCCCTTTGTCCTGCTGGCCCCAGGCTCACCTGATGTTGTTGTAGTTGGCTTTGGGCAGCTTCTCACAGGCGTTCCAGAGAGCCTGGAGCCGCTTCTCCTGCTCTGGGATGCTGTGAGGAGGTGGGAGCCATGGGTGGGAGGTGGGAGATGTTATCCCCCATCCCCACCCCACTCCTGGGCTTTAGACCCCTCCATCCCTGCCCTCGGGGACCCTGAGAAACCCTCAGGCTGCTGCCAACACTATATAAGTAAATTAATTAATCCCCAAAACCTGGCAAAAAGGAGAAGGAAACCTTTTCAGAGGAGGTTAGATGCTGGGTCTCTCCCCACCTCCAGGCTCTCAGACCCCACGGGAAACGTCCCAAATGTTGTGAACTATGTCAGAAATGACTCACAGCCCCCAAACTATCCATAGGGACCCCAGATGCCACCACCAGTGTCACAGAGGAATTGGGGAGATGCCCCAGACTCACTTGGAGGCCTGGATCCACTCCTCATACAGCTCAAATGTCATGAGGGGCTCCGGCAGCTCTCGCAGGTAGGACTTGAGGGCTCCTGTGGCACACAGGGGACACAGGCATTGGCACTGCGGGTGGCACCGGCTGTTGGGCACCAAGTGGTTTCGCTCCTGGGCATTTTGACTCCCATCCCTCCCAACCTGCCCACTCACCACACCCCAGAGCACCTGCTAGTCTCTCCGGTTTGATGGAGCCTGTAGCACCCCCTGACCTCCAGCACCCACCTTGCCACCCCGACTAGTCCCTCCACCAGGCATTCTCCCAGCTGTCCCTCATTTGTCCTTGCTTAGGACATTCACAGCTCCTTGTGCTGGGAACAGGTTCCCAGTGGGAAACCAGGGTTCAATCCTGTGCCTGCTGGAGCGCCAGGCCCCATCTGCCCATCTCCAGCCTATCCAGGTCCCTCTGGATAGCAGCAGGACTCTGGGGCACCCCCAGGTTGTGCCATCTGCCAGCTCACTGATGGTGCACCCTGCCCCACCGGCCAGGTTGTTAATTAATGGCGTTAAACAAAATCAGACCCAGTCTCAACCCCTGGACCACACCACTACTTACTGGTATCCAACTAGACCTCGTGCCACTGATCCACCCTCTGAGTGCCCACGGTGGGTGCCTGGATGGGCCACCCCCCCCGCCAATCCCCCTGCCCCGAGGACCCCCCACCTGCGATGGCATGAGGGTCAGCTGAGTACTCCTGCACGTCCACCACGCAGCAGTCCAGGGCTGCCTTCAGCTTCTTCAGCTTGGAGGCCGAGGGAGCCACTCGGAACAGACCCTTGGCAGAGGACACGGGAGAGTGTCGGACAAGCTTTGGGGCTGGGGGTGTCCCCAGAGCCCCCCCCGGTTCCTCATCCCTGCCCCAGAGGCACCCATGGGCCCTTCCACCGAGCCCACCAAGGGTGGTTGGACGTGGGACCCACCTCCTCCTGCATCCCACACTCCAGCAGCATGGTCACACACGCCTCCACGGGGAAGGCGATCTCCCGCCCGCTGACAGCCAGGTGCTCCTCCAAGGGCTTCCCAAAGGAGGGCTTCTCCATCCACGCCTCTGTGACAGGCAAAGGGGGTGACAGGATGAGGAGGACCCTGCTGGATTCAGCATCCCCTCCCTGAAAGGCTCTTGGTAGCAAAATATTCCATTTGGGTGATGCTGAAAGAACAGGACCCCGATCCTCTGTCCTGGGCAGCTCAGGAAGTGCTTTTTTAAACATAAAATCCAAACAAAATGTTTTCCAGTCATCACATGGGACATTTCAAAGGGGCTGGATAACGTTTTCCAGGGTGGGCAATGACAGGCAAACCTTTGCAATATTTCTCCCTTCTTCCAACACAGCTGGAGGCAGGAATATTTTGTGGCAATGAGAGAAAAAAACCAAACAAATCCTTCCCTGCCCCGTTGCAGTGATGGCAGGACCCTGAGCTCTGCCTCGTGAAGGAGCTGCTCCTGGGACCATCATGTGGGTCTCACCCCAGCCTTGCTCCCAGCCCAGTGCCTACAGGGGCTGCACACCACAGAGTGACACCCCTCGGCATTGGGGCTGGCATTAGGGCAGGTGGTGGCATTCAAATCAAACCTATAACTATGGAGTTTATCTGATTACAGCTCCCTGCTGCTTGCTGATAAATCAGTTTTTGCAGCACTGCCAAGGTTGCTTTGATTTTTCCAAGGTATTCTCCACAGTTCTTCCCTTTGAGAGGGAAGAAGGTATTATTAACAGAGAAAAAACCCACCTTAAATTGGACAGGATTCATTGCCAGGATCATAAAATCATGGTTTGGGTCAGAATGGACTTAAAAGACCATCTAGTTCATCCTCCTGCCATGTGCAGGGGCACCTTCCACTAGCCCAGGTTGCTCCAAGCCTTGTCCAACCCGGCCTTGGACAATTCCAGGGATGGAGCAGCCCCAGCTTTTCTGGGCAACCTGTGCCACAATCAGGCAGGTTCGCCCTTTCCATGAAGCTGGCTGGATCCTGCACCCCACAGCCAAGGGGGATAGGGATGGGATGCCCTCCCCAGCACCACAGCAGGCAGGATGCAGACAGGACAAGCAAAGGGAAGATGCTCAGCCACAACACTGTGGGGTCACCCCAGAGCCAGCTCTGGTGCTGGCCTGACACCAGGGCCTTGGTGTCACATGCAGGATCAGGACAGACCCCGTGGGCACTCACCCTGCTGGGCTTTGATCTGGGGCAGCACGTTCTGCAGGAGCGCCAAGGACTTGCGGTGGTACTCGGCCTGCACCTCGATGAGCTGCGGGGACACGGCACCGGCGTCACCCCCGCGGCCGGGGACAGGGACGGGGGAGCCCCGCGGGGGACGGGCGGCACTTACAGTTTGGAAATAGTTTGCATAGTCTACTTCTTTGGCCACAAAATTGTACATGTCGGCCGAGAGCTGGTCCTGCGGAGAGCGGAAGGTCAGTCACCGTCACTGCCCTGGTGGCGCCTCAGGGGGTCACCAGAAGGGACCAGCTTGGCCATGCCAGGAGTGGCACAGCGTGGCACAGTGCAGCCCCCACTCCAGGTGTGCTTGGGATGTTGAGTGTATGGCAGCCCCACGGGGATTTGCTCTCTGCCACCACGCAGACACCTCCCACCTCACCCCCTTCCCCCCGTACCTCCTTCCAGAGCCCACAGTTTTCCAGCACCGTGGAAATGTCACACTCGCAAAATAAAGACTTTGCCACTTCCCGGATTACTCTTTTCCCAGAATCCCCTGGGATTGTTCAACTGGAGGAAAACCATCTAGGCTTTAAAATACATTCCAGCTGCAACATCCAGCACCAGTAGAGTGAACATACTGGGGGCCATTCCCAGCTGCACTTGTTTGCTTGGAAATCACTGGGTGTGTGGGGCTGAGATGCCCCAAGATGGACAGACACAGCCTGAGTTTGTATTTCAAAGAATGTGGGTTCTTCCTGTGCCCCTGGAGGACAGAGCCAGGATTTGAGACAGTCACACAGCTCCACCTCCTGCCCCTACCCTGCCCAATGCCACAGCACCAGGTTTGCCCAGCCCTTGGCATTTTCTGCTCCAGGAGAATTCAAAGTCACACAAAACTTCCAGTGGGTTTTTATCTCTGAATCCCACAGTCCACAACAAAGGTGCTGGCTGCAGTGTCCCCCCCGGCTTGGACACTCCTCCCACCCAGCATAACCAACTGGGGAGGTCATGGCCCTGTGGGCTGGGGGGGGGAGACATGGGCTTGGCACATGCCAGCACTTCCTGCAGGTGTTGGGGATTAACTTAAGTTTCCTTACAGAATATTAGAAATTAATTGTGTGATTACTTAGGGTTCATTTACATCACAGTGGGCCCTGCTCAGAATTTAGTGTGAGCAGGGGAGGAAATGGAGACTGTATCCATTCATGTCACCAAATAGGAGGACTCAAGGGAAAAGACCTTCAAGAACAGGCAACACAAAAGGGATGAGACCTTGGCAGAGATAAGGTGGAGGGTAAACATAAATCACGCTTGTTACTGAGTTACACCAGACAGAAGGTAAGAACAGCTATTGTCCTGTCTGTGTGGACATGGAGAGAGAATCCAATGAGGTGTTAGAGGACCCCAGAGCCAAAATCACCAGAGGACCAAAAGGTGTAAGCATGGGAAGAATGGGGACATCAACTGAATGGGTATAAAAAGGCCCAGGTTTTCTTTGTTCAGGGTCCCTGGACAGCTCCACCAGATGGAGTTGTTCCCACTGCTGTACCACACAATTATTAAATTATTTTTTCCTGGAATTGGATGTCTGAGACTGTTCTGTGGGAAATCTAAAGGAGAGAAATTTGGTGACCCAGGTGGAATCCCAGGCCAGCACCTTCAGATCCTCCTGTTTCCAAACATACAACTGGCCAGCAGTGAGTGAGCTCACCTGGCACCTACAGAGTGGAAGGCACTCATGGGTGAGTGATAAAATTCCCTGAGCAGATTTGGTGAAGATACTGTGGGTTTGAGACCCTCTTAGTGTTGGGGAGCCTTGTAGCTTGTTTATAGTGCACAGCCTGGCAGCACAGGGGGTCTGATACCCTCATGAGGTGCACATAGAAGGGGGATCTGAGTCTCCCTTAACCCACAGAGGGGGGTTCAAATCCCTCTTAGTGCTTGAAAATGATGGGAAATAAATCCAGCACAGAGAAGGGAGAGAAATATCTCTAACAGCAGGTCTCTGTGCCAGGGCTGGGTGAGCTCACTGCTGAGCTCACTGGTTCCTGCCAGGATGGGTCCCCTGGGAATGGGATGCTCTCCAGCTCCAGTGGGATAAGGAGGATGGGGACAGAGGAACTGGGGATGCCCTGCTTGGCCAGTGAGCATCACCCACTGCCACTGAGCTGCATTTCGGGATGGGGACCAGCCAAAGAAGGGTTTAGCACAGGCAGTGGGGTATGAAAGATGAAGAGCAGGTTAAGAGGAGAGGCTGCAGGTTTTCCACAGTGTCTGGGCCACCAAGGCCATTCCCCCCAGCAAGGAGTGGTCCCCCCAGGAGCCCTGGGTACCCTGCAAATCTCCACTCTGTTGGCTGCCTCCTCCATCTCCTCCCTGAGAGCATCGGCTTTGGCGCCCGAGGGTTGCAGGTTGCTGGCCAGGCCCGAGGACTTCACGGACTGCTGCCACCTGTGGAGAGGGCAGAGCTGTCACAGGGAGGGATAGGGACCAGTAGGGACTGGTGAGCACATCCCTGCAGACATGGAGGGTGGCCCAAGACCCCCCTCAGCCAAGCCCCCCACAGTCCCCAGGGCTGAGCACCACAGACATGATTCCAGTCCAGCTGGGATGCAGCATCCACTCCCAACCCCAACCATTCCCATCCCCAGCTGTACACTCTGGGCTCTGATGAAGTAATTATTTTCAGCAGGATAACGAGCCTTATCCAGGTGGGGGGACAGGTGAAGGGACACCTGTCAAACCTCTCCCCAGATGTGCTGTGAAGTGGGGGCTTGCACAACTCAGCAGCACCACAGGGCAATCCCTGCAGCGACAGGAACACCCAGCTCTTTGCCAGCACATCAGAACTCACCAAGAGAGGGAAAAGAGGGAACAAAATACAGATTTCTGGCAGAAAAAAAAATACTCTTTTGCTGCAGAGAGCAGGCAAGGAAAAGTAATCCATGGATTCTGCAGACAGGAGCAGAAATTGTGGCTCACTGCAGAGCTTGACTTCAAGGCACACAGTGACACAGCAGAGACTTAGTGACCCGAGGGAACCACAGTACCAGGAGTCGTCTCCCTGGAGCTAATCATCCCTTGGGAATTCTTATTTTTCATAAAGCATTTGAAGCCACTACCTACCTTGTCCTGGAGGAGTCCATGTCCAGCACGAGCTTTGCCAAGTGCTTCCTCTGCTTTTGGATATTCGGGATTTCCACCTGCAGCAACACACAGGAATGAGAGGAGATAAATAGCCCTGGAGAGGCCCAAACACTGGGGGTTTGGGCTGGGGCAAGATAAGGATGCAGCTCCTTATTTTATCATCATCATCAGGGAGATGGCACAGCTCATCCCTCCTCTGTGTCCCCACCTGGACTGTGCCACACCTTGACAGCTCCAACTACAGAACCCAAGAGGAGCATCCTTGGGGGATCAGAGCTTCCTGCCTAGGGAGCTGGATGAGGGAAGAAAAAGGGCCTGGGGAGCTGCAGGAGGGAAGGAAAAGGGCTTTTGGGGATGGCATGGCAAAGCCTGCCATGTATGGCCACCAATTCCCAAAGGATATGGTAACAGCTGAAAGCCCTGGACACCAGTAGTGCCACAAAGCTCCTGCTTCTGCTGGGGAAGACAAAATCAGAACCAAGCCCAGCATGTTTTTCTGGGTGTAAGACCAGGGAAAAAAGCATTGGGTAAAACTGAAAAACAAAACTGGCAGCAGGGTGGAAAAGGAGAGGGGAAAAAATCACAACACCAGTGAGTGTTTGGAGCTTGGAAAAATGGGTTTGAAATGACAGTGTTAACCCCCTGCCTTGGGAAAGGCAGAAAGGAGGAAGAGCAGTGGGAGCAGGCGAAGAAACCCAGCAGGACATGCTCCAGCACCAGCCCAGCTCCAGGAACCGAACAAGCTGCCCAAAGTGGTGCTTTCCCCACTCAGCTGTGAGTCCCCAGCACGGGGACACCCCCACCCCGTGACACCCCCACACTTCTCACCTCAGCCAGCACGAAGAGGGGCTCGATGACGTCCCTCTCCACCTGCAGCTCGAAGTGGATGAGCTCCTGCGCCAGCTTGTCCTCGGCCTCCCCGCACAGCCGCAGCATCTTCCTGCAGGGACACGGGCACAGCTGGGCACAGCTGGGCACAGCAGCACTGGGGGGCAGGGGGTGCCTGTCCTGCACCCCACAGGGGTGGGCAAAGGGCACCCAGCACCCCTAGGGGTCTTGGATTGGTGAGGGGCAGCCTGTCCTTGGTGGAGGGCTGGATAGAGGGGGACCATGGGCACTGTGGGTGTCAGGAAATCTCATTCCCCATTCCCTAAATCTTGTACCAGTTACCGTCTGGAATTGCATTGACTTGGTTAAGAATTATATACATATAGGTACACAGTTTCTTAAGTTACAGATACATTAAGTTACTTAAGATATATATCCACACAGTTTACATTGTATGCTGCATGACCAAAGGACTCTGTTAAGAATTATATACATATATGTACAGTTTCTTAAGTTATGGATATATTAAGTTACTTAAGATGTATATATATACACACACAGTTTAGATCATACACTGCATAGCCAAAGGACTCCGGCTCATGACAAGCCGAAGACAAAAGGAAAACCCCTGCAACTAAGGAGCTCACAGGAGCATCCCAGCCCTCCCATCCTGCTGGGAAACCCTCCCTGTTATCCAGAACCACAGATGGGGAATGGCAGCCACTCCTGGCAGCAGCATCCCAGCACCCCCAGCAGTGTCAGAGCTCTGGGGCAGCCCCAGGCCTCCCTTACCCCAGCAGGGAGTCGTCTCCCAGCACAGCTGATCCCTCCATCAAGCACTGGGCCAGCGTCGTCAGCGGCAGCTTCTTCTGCAAAGAGAGGGGCTGCGTTCCCACCCTGGAACCCCCGGAACCCCCGGAGCCCCCAGAGCCCCCGGAGCCCTCACCGAGCGCTTGTCGGCGTCCACGCCCTGCTGGCCCTGCAGACATGCTGTCAGCTTCTTGTGGGTGCTGTGGGACACCTGCTTCACCAGCTCCAGGCGCTTCTCCACCTGCAGATGCACCGGTGTCCATCCCCCGGGAATCCCGTCTGTCCCGGGCAGGGACATGGGGGACTCCGGGCTTTTCCATCACAGTGGTTTGAGTTGTTGCTCTATCGGATGCAACAGCAGAGACCAAAGCCATCCCAGAGGTGCTGCTGCCCCATCTGACCCTGGATCTGGCAGCATCCATCCCCTGCCAAGGCCTGCCACAAACTCGCCAATCACTGACAATCACCTTCTTTGCCTCTGTATTGATCAAATCAAGCAGTTCATCCCAAAAAATCAGCACAATGAGCCATTAAAAGTAAGCAACCAAGATCTACCGAAAAGCAAAGCTGAGAGATGGAGGGTAAACATGGAAAACTAAAAATCTGGGGATATAATGTGGAAAAAGAGAAATAGGGTCTAAAGTTCAAAATCTCAAGAAATCATCCAGAGGGAAGAAAAGAAATATTCCCTGCCTGAGTCTGCAGCAAGTCCTTGAGGCAGGAGGCACCTCATGGGAGCCTGACACTCAGGATGAGCTGTTTTGCATCACTACACTAATATATATTACTAATAATATATACTATATGTAATAATATTTAAAATATTATACATATTTTAAAAATAATAGATTTTTCAGAATATCTGGCTGAGGTGGAGCAGTCTCTGTCCTCCTTGCAACATATACATATTCCTTTCAACATATACATGGACATGTATATATATAATATATATAAAAATTATATACATTATATATATACACACACACGTTTGTGTGTATATGTTGGAAAGACGGGGTATGATGGTAATGTGGGTGTGCACCCATCTAAATAAGCCAAACTGGAGTTAATTAAATAAAGACCCCTGCAAACAACACTGGTCCTTTGGGAGACACATGGAGAAGGTGGGACCGACCACCCTCCCCACTGACTTATCACCAAAAGATGCAAAAATCCCCTGTGTGACATTGTTGGAGCAGAGATGCTCCAAGGGCTGGAGAAGAGAAGGCTCCAGGGAGACCTTAGAGCTCCTTCCAGTGCCTAAAGGACCTCCAAGAGAGCTGGAGAGGGACTTTGGACAAGGGCCTGGAGTGACTGGAAAAGGGGGAATGGTTTCCCACTGCCAGAGGGCAGGGTTAGATGGGATATTGGGAAGGAATTGTTCCCTGTGAGGGTGGGGAGGCCCTGGCACAGGTTGCCCAGAGAAG
>JAYRBT010000043.1:11326250-11350641 GCA_036023395.1 Myiotriccus ornatus
GTGCGGGGGGGCGGGGGGGGGGGGGGGGGGGGGGGCCAGCGGGGGCCGGGGGCCGCGGGCCGCCCCTCCCGCATCCCCGCCCGGCACCGAGCCGGGCCGGGCCGAGCCGAGCCGAGCCGGGCCGAGCGTGCCCCGCCGCCCCTGCGCCGCTCCGCGCCTCCGCCTGCGCTCCGCGCCCCCCGCACCGCCCCGCACCGCCCCCGGCCGCGGCGGCGATGGGAAATGTAGTCCGGGGCCTCCCGCCCCGGCGGGCTCTGCAGGACGCGGGGGGTGTCTTGGAGCGAGTCTGGAGCCGGGCATCCCCCCCGGCATTCCCTGATATCCCCCGACATCCCTGGGCGTGGCCCCAGCGTCCTCCCCGGCATCCCTCAGCATCCCTTGACATGGCCTCGGCATCACCTGGCATCCCCCCCGGCATCCCTCCGGCATGCCCCAGCATCACCTGGCGTCCCCTTAGATCCCGTGACACGGCCTCAGCATCTCTCCAGCCTCCACTGGCATCCCCCCATATCACCTCGGCATCCCTTGGCACGGCCCCAGCATCCCCCAAGGATCTCCTGGCATCCTCTGGCATCCCCCCTGGAATTCCCCTAACAGCCCCCAGCGCCGCCCCAGCATCCCTTGGCGCGGCTCCAGCATCACTCCGGCACTCCTTGCCAACGCCCGGCTTCCTCCCGCGGCATCGCCCACCTCCGCTCCTGGCTCCCCCGGGATTGGGAACACTCCGGGATGGGGCAGGTTTAAACCGCGCCTGGCTGGG
Source organism: Myiotriccus ornatus (assembly GCA_036023395.1). Lineage (NCBI taxonomy): Eukaryota > Metazoa > Chordata > Aves > Passeriformes > Tyrannidae > Myiotriccus > Myiotriccus ornatus. The sequence continues at coordinate 11,327,011 of JAYRBT010000043.1, forward strand.
CAGCGCCGGATGAGAGGGATTTGGACCCTGCCGCAGACCCGGGCAGGGCAGCAGGAACCGGTCCCAGCTGGGGCACCCCTCTGTCTGGCTGCTCTGTGCCCCCCAAGCTCTGCAGACCCCGAGGGGGAGCTGGGGGGGCTGCTCCCCAGCTGCCCAGGGCCCTGGGCCCCGAAAGGGCTGCTCTGCCCGCGCTGGCATCGCTCCTGGTTTGAAGGACACATGACTGATTGAATTGCTCTGGAGCTTCTTGGTGTGGAATAAACAGAATTTGCAGCACTGATGCCTGTGAGGATGTGAAACCTGCTTAGGAAAAAGCCCCAGTGACAATCCCCGCGGGCAGCTTTATCCTCCTCATCCCAGTCTCCCTGCCCTGTATCTGGATCCGCCTCTCAAGGATGATTGGAGGCACAGTCCCACCCCGGCAGGGCACTGCGAGTGGCTGCTCTCTCCCATAGCAGCTCAGGCAGGAGAGCACCAGGGCAGTCCCTGCACTGGGCTGTGAGCTCTGATTTGACTCCCAGACCTTTTCCATATGTCCATGATATGTCCTAAAGCAGGGTCAGGAACTTGCTGTGGGATCCTGCAAAGCATCTGTTCCCTCTCCGCCCCACCACCCTCATCCTGTCTTCCCCTCTGAAAAATGGGGTTAGAAAGGTGTTCCCAGGATTTTTACAGCCTGTTGTAGGACCAATGGGATTTTCCAATAGTCAGCAGTTCCCACGGGCTGTTGATCATCCCCCCAAAAAAGATGATGGGCTGCTGCTGCTGCTATTTTGCTCAGTCCATACAACCCCTGACGCAGCATTTCCCTGCCACTCCAGGATGATGCACCCTGATGTGGGAGGGCAAGGACAGATGGGAGAACACCCCTGGTGGGGGTCTGGGCTGCTTGGGAGGGTGATCTGAGCTCAGAGCCCTGGGACCAGCAGTGAGGAGGATGCTCCAGAGCTCCTACAAGTGTCTGCCACTAAATTTAGCTGTTGCCTGAGGGGGATTGGGAACCATGGGCTTGCTGTGATGGAGGGGAAGGTGGCCAAGCTCCCTGGCTGGGCTGGGACACACCAGGAGCAGCCCCAGCAGCAGCTCCAGCTCCGCTCAGCTGCTCCTGGGCACCTCCATCCAGAGGGATGGGGGCGAGGGATCTGGCCTCCTGCTGCAGGAACCCAAAGCCTCTGATGGCGCCTAGTGTGGGGTCTTTCCCTGGGACTGTGCCCACAGGAGGCTGTGCCCAGAGGGGCCTTTCCTCCCTGTGATGCTGTTGGTGCATCACACCCCACAACCTGCCTTAGAATCCAGGAACATTTTGCAGCCAGGGTACTCCTGGCATCTCCCCTGGCATCAGCTGATGCAGCTTCAGCACCTCCTCTACTTCATTTTCCACTCTTAATTGCACAGTTACTGCAGGATGGAAAAAGGAGACATTTTATGGGGTGGAGACAGGGAATTTTGGTTCCTTTGAAGGGGTTCAAAGAGCTGCACGGTTCAGAGCTGTGGTTCCCACCATGGGATCTTTGAAGCACTGTCAGTGAGATGGTGTACAACCTCCCAGTGGAGCAGGAAAGGTCACACTCCTGGACACAACCTGGGAAAATCCCTGTAGGACACAGTAACGGTGCCCATCTTCTCCTGGCCCAAAAGGCAGCTTCAAAATACCGCATTGGGCTTGAATCTTCTTGTCTTCACCAACACAGCAGTGCCAATAAGGTCAGTCTGAGCACCCCGACTTGCCTGTGGCTTTAGTCCTCCCTCATCGTGCACACAGTGACAGAGCTGTCCCTGCCGCCCACCCCCAGCATCTCAGGGCCATTGAACCTCCAAGATCTGATAGTGTTGGCCCAGATGGGTCAAAGCAAATTAGCATCAGAGCAGCCCATTTCAGTGGAAAACCATCTGACAGTCCAGAGCCCTGACGTGAGCCGGGCTGGCCCAGTCGTCCCCACCCGCAGGTGCAGCGCAGGCTCCTCCTGACCCACATCCCTCCCTCCCTCCCTCCCTCCCTCCGTGACCCGGCCTGCTCCCCAAACACGTCACCAGCAGATGTCACAGCCCACCCTGCCTCTTGCCAGGCTTTGGTGGGCACTGTGGTGTGGAGGTACCAGGAGCCACAGTCCCGCTGTGCTGCCGACACCCCGCGATGCTCTCCCAGCAGCGATGAAGCTCTTGGCCTTCCCGCAGCTGATAAGCTCCCTGTGAAAGGGCTTTAATCACATTTCCCTGTTTGCTGTTCCAGGAGGCAGAGATAATGAGGGGCAGGAGGGAAGCGGTGCCTGCAATCCCTGCAGCAGGAAAACCGGAGGAAAGGGAGGCAAGGAGTTTGCAGTGGGGTGCTATCTCTTGTCCCTGGGTTGGTGGGCTCACTCACCTGCCCGGGTGAGCCTGTCCAAACCCAGCTGGCACCCACTGTCTCACTGTGACCAAATCCCTGCTCTGTCCTGGCTGAGCTGCTGCTGGAGCACAAGCCCTCATCCTCTGCAGGATTCCACTCCATTTAATTCCGTGCCACCATTCCCCAAGCACCAGAAGGCACCAGGCTCTCCACACTCCCCTTTATTAGTCCCGTGCAAGTGTAAATAATCATTTGGGCACCGAGAAGGAGCGAATTCCCAAGCAGCAGGGCTTGCTGTGATGCACTGCCTGGGCACCTGAAGCATTTCTCTCCTCCCCCTTCCCACCTGGATTTGGCTGCAGCGCCTGACAAGCGGCCGTGGCCCCGGGAAGGGCTCCACCTGCCATCTGCTCCCCTGGCTCTGTGGTGCCCGTCCCACCGCGTGGCATATGGCACTGGAGCCGCCCCTTTTTGGACAAGTGAGGAGCGCTGATGCCGCTCGGGGGTGTGCTGGTGACTCCCATGAAGGGCCCTGCTCCCTCCTGCTCCCTCCCTGCCGCCCAGAGCCCCGGGGTTAAATCCCCTGGGAGAGGGGACCTGGCTGATGGTGGAGGAGGTGGCCAGAGCCCCTCACCCCCAACCCAAAGCCCTCAGGGCCAGCTGGAGGAATCACAAGGCACAGGGAGCCCCACTCTGCCTTCTGTGGCCTCTAAGCCCAAAACCCAGGACCTGGCACCTGCTGCCAAACTGCAGAGGAAGGTGTTTCACTTCCAGCTGGAAATCCCCAGCGGAGGAGCTCCCAATCCCCAGGGAACGTGTCCCATCCACAGCGACATGGTGCCAGTGCCAAGCCACCAGCTCAGATCCCCGGGGTTTGTCTCTCCCAGAGGTACCTGGGAGGGTGTGACCATCACTCCCCGTTATGCCAAGTGCAAGCGCTGCTTGTCCCCATTCTTGGAATTAGCACATTCTAGGGGGGTTTATGGCAGTGGTAAATACACACACACGGGGCGAAGGAGCAGCATGCCCTGGGTGAGGATGTGGGGTGTTTGCAAGGCAGCAGAGGAGAAAGGGGGGATTCTTTTCTCCTCTCCGTAACTATTGCAGGAAGGTGAACAGCAGGATGGGAAGGTTTCAGGGCAGTGCAGCTGTTCTAAGACACGTAATTTACGTCCTTTAGATGATGTAAACATTGTGCTGGGATGCCCATCTTGCCAACAGGGGAAATGGGAGCGTGGTAAGGCTCAGCTCATTTTCCATGAGCACAGAGCAAGATTTGCTCTCTCCAGACATTGTGTAAAGATTGAAACACATTTATGGAGAACTAGGAGCAGGATCCTGGTCCTAGTAGGAGTGAGGGTTCAGGGGGAGCAGCAGGTTCTTTTCCTGGAGTGATACAGAGCATGGAATTGCACCCTTTGTCCATAATCCAGACCAACCACAAGGAGCACAAATGAAGAACCCCTTGCTGCAGCCAGCCCTGCTCTCCAGGGAATTACAGGAGGGATAAATGAATGAATGCTGTGTACTTAAGCAAGCAGGGGCTGTATGGGAAGGGCCTGGTGCAGCTGTAAATCCACCACAGCCTTCCCCTACTCCTCACACTCGGCACACATCGGGTGGGTGGTGTGGGGAAGCAGGAGGAGGATTAGAAATTAAAATGCTATCAGAAAGTTTAATCATATTTTTCAGTTCAATCACAAATGTGGTGTTGGAGATCGTTCTCTGTGGTGGTGATGGATTTCCACCACAGGTGATTCCTCTAGCTTGTCTGATTCCCAGCGTGGCATCAGGGCTTTGCCTGCGGAGCAGGACCCAACCAAGTGTTAACAGATATCTGGGCTGTCTCCACACCACAGAGACAAGTGACCTTCAGGGCATGTCCACCTTTGATGTGCATCCCTTTGGAGAGGGATGGATCCTGCAGGCACTTCAAACAGAGCCTCCATTCCGTTGCCTTCTGTGCAAACTCTGATTAACAGGCAGAACGCCTGTCTCTCTTTTTTCTCCCGAATCCAAATGAAGTCTGGCAGTTCCTGATTAGCCATTGCCCTTCCCACGGCTGCTCCCAGCACTGGGATTGTGCTCTGCTCTGCTTTGTCCCCACTGTCCACATCACCCACTGCTGCCACTGCAGGAAAATTAAAACCTCGGTAGACCAGAAGCCAGTGTTTGATGACACATACTGAATGAAAATGAGAATTACTTCACCTTCCTCTTGAATTACATCTTCCTGCTTGTGAAGGCAGGACACAGGACCACCTGGGTGCCTCTCACACCTGCAGCAGGACCTGTGCCCGCTGTCCCACAGGGCTCCTGGCGTGCTTTGGGATGTTTCATGGACCAGGAGACACCTGTTGGCACTGGAGAAAACCTCACGCTCCTCCTGGGATGAGGAAGCCATGGAAAACTTGGCCAAGCTGTCTGCTTGGTGTAGCTGCCATGGGTAGATAGATGAAGGAAGGGCCTGGTGCTGCTCCAGTGCGGAGCCCCCAGAGGGTGCAGGGTCTGACCTACAGGTGCCTTAGAGCCCAGAGCCCCCTCTGCCAGGGCCATCACCAGGAGCTGAGCCCACAACATGACCATGGGATCCATCTCCACCCAGCCCCCACAGCTCCACTGCTTTGCCCATCACAGCCACTGTTGATGTTGCACTGTGTTGACCCTGAGGTGGCCTCTGTTGACCACTGGCTCCTGGTTCCTCATTGGCCACTGATGATGCCATGTTGGCCTCCAGGGATGTCCCTCTGGTCACCACTGACCCCAAGATGGTCATTGTTGGCCCCAGATTGGTTGTGGTTGACCCCAAGCTGACCTCCTCTGGGCTTCTGGCTCTTCAGTGGCCACCACTGACCATGTTTTAGAGTCAATTGATCTCACAATGGTCACTGTTGACCCCACATTGTCTGCTGTTCATGTCACACTGGTCACTGTTGCCCCTGAGATTGTCGTGGTTGACCAAGTTGGCCACTGTTGACCTCCTGTTGGCTTCTGGCTCCTCACCTGCCATTGATGATTTTGTTGGCCACTGCTTTGCCCACCTCCCACCAGGAGAAATCCCTGGGACCAAAAAATCCGCACTTCATTACCGAGACAAATCAAACTGTGCCTCTCACACACAGCGGGGCAGGTCAGGCTTGGTCAATGGTCTAAAACTGGATTTTCTTGAGGCATCCCATAACAAAGCCCAGAAAGGGCCCCCAGGAGTGTGACAGGGGCTTTAATATCACACTGCCATGGAGCTGCAGCACAGTGAGAGGGGCTGACAGTGATGACAAATGACATCATTACGGCCAGGCTCCGATGCAGCGAGTTCTGCTGCATTATTAAGAGCAACCAAAAATACTCCCAGCTTAGTCATGAGCTGGTCTGGGCCACGCACTGAGAGGCTGCTGGGGCTGCCTCACCCCTGGGCTGGCAGAGGGGAAAGGGGGAGAGATTGAAATGCTTTGCAGCGTGTTTACTCATCCTTCATTCCCCATGGAAGAGGCCCCTGGGTGAGTGGAGCATCTCAGAGGCTTTGGGATGCTGAGGGGGGAAAATGGCATTAGGACAATATTAATTGCCTTAGAGGAAGTGTAACAGCTTAGTCTAAGCCAGCAGGGCTGAAGCAAAGCACGGGATCAGCGAAATCTGTGGGAGTAGCTTTGCTTCACGCCCAAGGTGGGATCTGGGAATCAGCTGGAAAATTGGCTTTGATGCGAAAGGTGCAAGAAGAAAGGCAGGGAGGCTGGGTGGGCTTCCCAAAGCCCAGGCTGAAAGCTCCCGTGATGAAGGATCTGCCCACTGGTGCTGGCATGAAGGCTGCTCGAAAGCCTGTGGGCCAGAAGTCTCCAGAAATGCTGTTGGACACCTTCATTAATGCCCTGGCTGAGGGGCAGGGTGCACCCTCACATGACACTCTGGGAGGAGTGGCTGCCACCCCGGAGAGGTGCTGCCACTCTGAGGGACCTGGAAAGGCTGGAAACAAGGGCTGAGAGGGACCTGAGGAAGTTCAGCAAGGAGAAACACCAAGTGCTGCTCTGGGAAGGAACAGCCCCCAGCACCAGAACACGCTGGGGAGCAGCTTGGCAGGGATGGCCCAGGGCGTCCTGGTGGCCACCAAAGTGACCATGGGCCAGCAATGCACTGTCACAGCACAGAAAACCACCAGCCTCCTGAGCTGCACCAGGCTGAGCATCTCCAGCGTGTTGAGGAGCAGATCCTGACTGACACACTTTGAGGTGGTGTCCCACACTGGGCTCCACAGTGAAAGAGAAATGTGGACATGCTGGAGCGAGTTCAGTGAACACTAAAGACCTGGAGCATCCCTCTGATGGGAGAGGCTGAGGGAGCTGGGATGGTTCAGCCTGGGCAGGAGATGGTTCAAGGACATCTTACCCATGTGGATAAATGCCTGATAGAGAGGGGAAGGGAGACAGGGCCAGGCTCCTCTCCAAGGTGCCAAGAGACAATGGGCACAAACCAAAACACAGGAAATTCTCCTTAAACATAAGACACCGCTATTTTACTGGGAGGGTGGTCCAGCATGGGAAGAGGTTGCTCAGGGAGGTTGTGGAGTCTCCATCCTCAGAGATACTCAAAGCCCAACTAGACATGTCCTGGAGCAGCCTCTTCCCACTGGTCCCACTGAACCAGGAGGCTGGAGATGACACCCAGAGGTGCCTCCAGACTTGACAACTCGGTGTTTCTGAGAATACAAGCCCCCCATCAGACCTTCTTTCCAGCCATGCCATGCCCTGGCTTTGCTCCCTGTGCTCCTCCCTGTGACATGGGACATGTCTGGATCCTGGCCAAGGTTTTTTGACACTTGATGGAGAGACAGGAACACCCATCATGATTTCCTCCAGCAGATCTTCCCAGATATAATAACCCAGCTCGTTTATTGACTTCTGTATTTAACTTGATCATCTTCTCTCATGTTGTTTCTGTGTGAGTTTAGTCTCTAAAACATGACTTTGAATTAATTTTTTTTTTTTACGAGTCAAAATGCACTTTTCGTTTAATTAAGGACATTCACCTTTCGAAAAACCTGCTGTGGCAATGAGTGTTGCCCTGAAATGCCATCGGTGTCCAGGCAGTGGGCACAGGCTCTGCCTGAGCTCACCCACAGAAGTGGGAATTTTCTGATGGATTTAAACTTTGCAGCTCAAATTAATCCCCAGGGCCGTTTCTTTTCCTGTTGTTTGAGTGATTTCTTTGTATTGTTTGGCTGCCATGGAAAAAAAAACACAACAGTGTCAGTCAGTGAGAGGCTGTTCTCACCCCCCTGCCAAAATCCCAGTCACTCCACGAGCAACGTTCCCCACTTGCAGGCACCCAAGCCAAGAATTTGGAGCAATCCATGGGAAGAGCAGGGATGAGATGGGGTGGGACAGGATAAACAAGTGAGTCACAGTGATCTCCTGGCCTCAACTACGGGGCTCCTGGCCCTGCTGTGGGTTGCCCCTCCAGCCATCACAACCCCCTCCCCCAAATTCCCTTTGGGATCCCAAATCCCTTTGGCTGAGTGTGTTTGCAGAGCTGGTGGGGGCAGGAACCCCTCTGGCCACCAGCAAGAAAAATCAAAATATTGGAACAGAGACATCTCAGGACTTGAAGGTCCATTGCCAGTCACTTTTTTGGTGATTCGAGAGAGGTTTGGTGTAGAGGTGTCAGAAATTACACCGTGGACATAGGACAGATCCCCCAGAGCCTGGCTGGGATGAGCCCAGCTGGTGGCATCAAAATCCCTGGCCTGACACCTGCAAACTGCCCCTCTATGTGGCCAAAAATGGGTGCAGGTGCAGAGGTCGTGGCTGCTCCTGTCAGTGGTGCTCAAACACATCCTGGGCACTCATCCTGCAGCTGGACTGGGACATGCTCTGCTGTGGGGGAGTCCTGCTGGCTCCTCTCCACCAGCACCATTTCATTCCCTCTGCTGAGGGTCTCCCTCCTCTGCAGGGACTAGCATGGACCCAAACCTCCGCCCTCTTCTCCTCCAGCCTTCTTCTGCAGGAGGAATCACATCTTTTGCTGGGAATTGGCTTGTGACCAGCTTGTTCTGCCAAGAGCGGTGAGTGCTCTCAGCCAGAGGTGTGGCGGCTGAGCCTGTGCCAGATGTGCTCGTGTGCAGCCAGATGTGCTGGTGCTCAGAGCAAGGCACGAATTGGAGGAGCCCTGAAGAGGCCAGAGGAGCCCTGGGAGGAGTTAACTGCACACCTGAACAACCACAACACCTTGGGTTGATGTTCCTCTAAACCCCAAGTAGAGCCTCAAAATCTTTCTGGAAAAACCCTGTGGGTTTCCTATTTTTTGATCTACTTTCCATCAGAAAGGAGTTTGATGGGAAATTGTCTCCCAGCAGGTATGTGGCCAGCCATAGTGCCACTCCTTTGGTCTCTGTTTGCTAGAACATTCCTTCCTGGGTCACTGCACTGGAGGCAAGGCAGGGACAAACTGGGCAGTGACTGGAGGGGACATGCAAGGCTTGGCCAGGGCAGTGACAGCTTCTTCCACCAAGCAATAAGTGTCTCAGTGACCCGGGATTGCTCCCGAGGGGTTTCCCAGAGCTCCCAGCACGCCGGGACAGTTCCCTGAGAGCTGTCACGGCACGGTGGGGACAGGGGTGTCCTTCGTTTGCGAGAGCCCAGAGCCAAAATTGCGAGTCTGCCTCCCAAAACTAAACACGGATGAAGATTCCTCCCAGAAAAAAGGTGCCAGGACAGAAAGGTCTTGCTGCCCGCAAGTGTTCTGGGTGGCCCCTCAACTCCACCTGAGACCGCAAGCCTTCTTTCTTGAGGTTTCTTTCCTGGGGGAAAGGGTTGCCCTGTCCTGCCTTGCCTGCTGGACCCCATCCCGAGGGGCTGCCGTCACCCCAGCATCCGCCGGCACCTCGACATCCCCTGGAATCCCCCGTCACCCCAAAATCCCCCGTCAGCCCGACATTCCCGTCACCCTCCTGATCAGCGGCTTCTGCCCGCGAGCTGCGCGGCTCTTAGCAGCAATACGGCCGGCGGTTGGATATTTACGGTAACTGTCGCCGAGCAGCCCCGACGCGGCGGGGACGGGCGGGGACCCCGGGCAGGTGAGCGACACCCAGCCGGGGCTCCGAGGCCACCACGGGGGGCCGGGGGGAGGCTCGATGCCGTGGGGGTCTCCCCCGGACCGGCCGAGGGACGGCCGGGGCTGTGCCGGGTCCCCCCGAGCTCCGAACCCCTCTTGGTGCCCACGGCTGAGACTCGCGGGGGGCTGAGCTGAACAGCAGCTGACCTGGCCGTGTGCTCGGCTGCAGGGTGACCGGGGACCCTCTGACGGGTGTTGGAGTGTGGCAAGGATGCTTGAGGTGTCGGCCAACAGCAGCAGGAACCACGAACGTGAGAGGGGCTTTAGCTGTGTTTAACTTTCCGTTGTCCTGGGGACAACAGAGACATTAGTCCCCCTTTCTTTCCTTCTGCAGTGTCGTAGCTCTAGTCGTGTTTTTACTGAAGAAAATCTTACGGCTAAAGGACGAGAAGGTTTTCCAGTCTTTTCAGTAAGGCAGTACTATGTCCTTGGCACGAGGTGGTTTTGGTGTGTCCCCGTAGAGCCTGGGACAGTCACCCTCCCATGCTACACGGAGATGTGGAGGAGATAAAGTGCCTCGGGACAGTAAAGAGAAAACTGCTGCATTTCATCCTTACCAAGCTCACCCAGAGTCTCCTGTAGCCTCTCTGATCCCCTGATGTTTCCATCTGTGCAGAGCCCTCAGCACACTCCAAAGCAGGGGAGAGAGGGAAGAGTTGTCATCTTGCCCCTCAGACCCCACTGGTGTGAGCTGTCCTGCCACACCTGGAGTGGTGTCCTCTGGTTAATACAGCACCAAAGTAACGAGCAGAAGAATCACTAACACCAACCAACTCCTGCAGGGCTTCACTAACAACAGTGCTGTGAAGGGCTACCAAAACCCAGGCACTTACAGGACTGTGAATTTCCCTTTCTGCCAGGTGGTCCCTCACCAGCAGTGTGCTCCCAGCCCCAGAACACTGAGTTCAGGAGGGTCCTGGTGCAGAGGACAATTCATCTGTGCTTTTAGATGATCAAGATGTCACCATGGTTCCTGCATCTCTCCAGTCACGCTCTGAAGTCAGCCAGGGCCAGGACTTCACTCGCTGCCTGCCCCTTCAGCTGTCTATGTACATCCTGGGTAAAGCTGCTCTGATTTTCCGAGGGTGGTTTCCCCTGAGGGTAAGGAATGGTCTGCAGTGTAGACAGGAGTTAGCCAATCCGTCCCTTTAATTTCTCAGGGTTTTTGGATGAAAAATCCCTCAGTGCATGCTCTGATGTGAACCGTCACTGGGCTTTTCTGGCCGGAGAAGTCAAAGAGGAACGCGAGTGTCGAGCGACAGTACAGCAGGATTTCCTGCAGCTGAAGGTATGGCACCTGTGCTCCTGCCAGGATTACGCACTTCAAAAAGAGGGTGTTTTGCTGCTGCCTAAGCCTTTACATGGAGATACTTGTACCAGAGGCTGCCTCCCAACTCTGCCAGTCTCCATCTGCAGAGCAAAACCAGGTTACCTGTTCACACTGTCTCGAGTAAGCACAAGAGAGCAGCTTTTACTGGCCTTTAGAGAGCCTGTGACTCCAAAAATGGATCAAAACATTCTTGTCATCAAGAAAGCAGAGTTCGGTCACAATGAAAATACTGGACTTCTGAGAACAGTGGAAATTGGGCAGAGCTACAACAGCTCCCTGAAGCAGCTCAGAAATTAGCTTTATTTGCTCCAGAAAGGGCAATGGAAATGCAGTGTCTCTTTGTGAGGTGTGGGAGGTGGTGGTTGGAAAATAGGAGAGCAGAACTCGTAGGAAAGGTCCTGGTTAGCAGGACCTGCTGTACACTGAGCGAGGGGTAAATGTACATCCTCCATGAGACAATTTGGAGCCTTCGTGTGCTTTGATCTGTGAAGCGAGCACAGAACCTCAGCTCTGTGCTAACCTTCAAAGAAAGCTTCATGGAAGGTTTCACGTCCTCAAAATCAATCTGAAATGATGACCAAGGTGTTTTGAGAACCTCTCATCTCAGTGGGTTTGGGTTCTGAACCAACTGAGTACCCACCAAAGATGAGATGTGCTCGAAATCTTGCTGCTTATTGAAAGCTTAAGACCAGAGTTTGGAAAAAAAACTAAAAAGTAATTACTTTTTATGAGAAGTTAAACCTTAGATAGAGAAAGTGCAAGGCAGTCTCAGACAACAACAAGGCAGAGTGTGCAGCTCAGCTTTGCATGTAACTTCAGCATCCCATGGACCTGCTGAAGCATCAGCACATGAGCAGCTTCCCTTGTGTGCTCTGCAGTAATTGTTGCCTCAACTATTTCATTCCAGGAGTTGTGTCCTAGGAAAACCATTCCAAACTATGCTAAAAGAGTCAGTGTGCAAATTCCACAGTTAAATGAAGAGGGTGATGTCATCAAAGAGAAAGACAACAACCAGAGACGCAAATCTAAGGTATGTTGGAAGCTGTTTGCCCTCCATGGATCCTGCATTGGAGTATTTGGGGAGGAAGAAGGACATGCCTTGGAAGACAGGAGAGTGCATTTGGAGTTGCTTTACTCTTCTCCCACTCCTGCTTCTGTGCTTCTGGCTTGCCCCATCACGAGGGGATTGCTGAGCACCTTCTTACAAGAGAGGGAGCCTGCATTCCCAAACTCCTCCCTCATCCTCATCCATCCCCAGTGGCACACAAAGCTCTGAGGCCAGGGGTGCTGCCAAGCCTAGGCCTTCTTCCCACAAAATAAAGGATGCAGCTCTCAGGGCTTTGATTTTTTGCCATGGGACATGGTATGGGAACAGCCCTTGACTAACCAAGGACTTTCTGCACTCTGGGTATTCCTTAGCAACCCTTTGTGTTTCTATTGGGTTCATCCCTGTAGTGGGGACCATTATGTTCAATTCTTTGGAATAAAGCTGCGTTTCTCCCTCCCTCAGTTACTTTTCCCTCTTTTTCTTTCCATCAGACAGAGGAAGTCAGTCTGCAGGCAGCCTATCGTAACCTGAAAACCGACAGCATCGAGCTGGAAGAGAGAAACGTCTTCTGTGGCTCCTACAACACCCGTGTCCTCATGGCCCAGTGAGTAGACTGCCTGACTGTGGGGCCAAACAGCAGCTCTAGAAACCCTGTCCCACTCCCTGGCATCCTTCTGTGAGAATGCACTGCTGGAGAAGGGTGTCTCAGCATCAGTGTTAAGGAATCTCCATGTCAAATCCATTATTTTAATAAAGATACCGAGAGAAGCTATTTTTAAAGGCATAAGAGTTAGCAATCCATGGTGTATCACGAGGGCTATGGGGCTGGGAGGAGTCCCCTCTTTAATCCCACCCTCCTGATACAAAGTCGGGTGTACAGAACTAGGACAGTGGTTGTGGTGCCCTGCAAAGGATTCACCCTCTTTTGCCCATCAGGTTGCTCAGCTGAGCACGAGAGCAGTGCCTGTCTCAGCCTCAGAGCTGTTGTACCTTGCAGATGGCTAAAGATCACCTCAGTCACTGTTTCTTGGGCAGGTCAGACAAAAGAAGAATGATCCATTACAGTGGTGGGAGCTTGGTGGCCGTTGCCTCTGCCAACCAACGAGTGAGGCTGCTCGGGGTGCCAGGAGGGAGAGAGGTGCCTGCTCTGCTCTATGGCCACGCTGGGAGCACCAGAGCTCTCCACCTCAGTGAGCAGAAAGGGCTCCTGCTCACTGCAGGCTTTGACCTCAGCATCAGGTGAGCTGGGGCTGTGCCATGGGATACCAGCCCCTTGGCAAATCCAGGGAGAATGGAAGTACGTGGGTAAAAATTTAATACTAAGCCTGACTTGAGCATTCCAAATTCTCAGACACCTCAGTGGAACAACTCCTGGTTTTAACCTTGGGGAGGGTGGAGAAGAGTTGGGCATGTTAAGTATTAGATAATCATCACAGAATCATGGAATGGTTAGGGTTGGAAGGGACCTTTAAAGGCCATTCAGTCCAACCCCCCGCCATGGGCAGGGACATCTTCCACTATCCCAGGTTGCTCCAAGCCCTGTCCAACCTGGCCTTGGACACTTCCAGGGATGGAGCATCTACCAACTCCCTGGGCAGTCTTGAAGGTGGCATTTACAACCTCTCTGAGCATCTTATTAATGAATAAGATGGATAGGCCATCAATTAAACTGATCACCGTCTTCCCTCTTCGGTTGCTGCTTTGTAGATGCTGGGATATACACAGTGGTGCCTGTATGAAAACCTTTAATGGTCACTATGGGACAATCACCTGCTTGGATTTACACCAAGAGCAGTTGGTGTCAGGAGCTGGAGATGGGATGGTGAAAGGTGAGAGCCAAGACCAGCAGCTTTCAGCTCAAGGCCGAGAGTGGAGGGCAATGGGCAGAGTACATGGAGCTGTGATGAGTGTGAGTATGGAAGGAAGTGTGACAGCCAGAGGGTGAATTTTAATGTCCCATATCTCTGCTTCCAGAAGAGCCAATGCTGAGACATGCAGTCTCTAGCTGTCTTTTTGACTAATTCTCATCATTTCTGCTTTTATTCACTACTAATGGCTTTGTGGCTATAATGCCAGCCCAACTCCTGGGCAAGTGCTATCAACTTGCAGCTTTGCCAGAGGTTTCCTTGTAGAATAAGGATGAAGGAGATGTGCTATTTTCTGCACTTTACATTCAATTCTTTTGCTATGAAATTATCCTTTTCAAGTCAACACTGGGCTCCCCGCAGAGCTGCAGAGACAAGGTGTGACTGTAATTCCAACAGTATCTTTGAATTCACGTTGTGCTCAGCAAAACTCATCATTTGGGCAGAAGTGTTTTTAATATTCCTCTCCTTTGCCCCTAACAGTGTGGAGCCTGAAGAGTGGGAAGTGCCTCAACACTCTGATGCACAGGAGTGCTGTCTGGGCAGTGAAAATGGACGGGACCCACGTGGTCAGTGGGTGTGAGCAAGGGCTGGTGAAGGTCTGGTGTGCTGATACAGGTGCTCTGATCAAGGTGAGTTCCTTCTTAAGGGGATAATTTTGTGCTAAATGATCAAAAATCTGTGCTGGTTTATCATAAGTTTTATTGCTTTTGCCAGAGATTTTCTGAAAAAGAAAATAATTCCCCAAAACAATCCCAAAAGAAGTCTAAACCAATAAAAGAGATGACAAATAATTTAAGAACTGACTTGCAAACAGCTGTTGATTTTAAGGCTGGGTTTGATTTGCCTTGTTTCACAGCCATGATTATTCATTCTCTCCAGATATGTTCTTCTCTGATCTGGTACAAACATTCAGAACCTGTGAAGAGGGTGGGAGGGCTCGACTGACTTGTGGCTGGAGGTATTAAAATTGGGGGTATCAAAATGTGGAGGCCCAAAATGTGAAACCTGCTCTCAGAACCAGTTTATAAAGCTGAAGCAGCTGAGTAACTGCTCAGCACTGTAAGGCTTGAGGCCAGAGTCCATAAATCACCTTATCAGGCATCCAGAATTACAGAATCAACAAGGTTGGAAAAGACCTCTGAGATCATCAACTCCAGCCTGTGACTCAACCATGTTGTCACCCAGACTATGGCACTGATGCCACATCCAGTCTCTTGTTAAACACCTCCAGGGATGGTGACTCCACCACCTCCCTGGGCATTATGGCCATTAGCATTAGTCCATACCTGTGAAGGGAGTGAAGCTCTTTACCTGTGGGGAAGAGATATCCCAAAGATCTCAGATATCCCATCTCCAGCCTGGCTGTTGCAAACTGAGCTCATCTGGAGATGGGATATCTGAGATATTGTTCCCGGGATCACAAAGGTCTCAGTGCAGTCACTTCTATTTAACACACATAATAAAGATGAAAAATGGATGTTAATTCCATGCTAGTAGCTCATCATCAGCAACAAGCTCAGAATATTTAAGTGACCATAAAACTAACACAGCCATCCATAGGGGGCATTGCTACAGTACCACCCAATAAAACAATACATTATAGGGCTGGTGTCCTGAATGCCATCAGATACCTCAGCAGCTTTGCTGACAGTGTTGCACCTCTTTCTTTTACTTTGCAGACATTAGAGAAGCACCAAGGCCCGGTGAGCTGCTTGTCCCTTGACCAGTGGCACCTCCTCACAGGAGGCAGCGATGGATTTGTCCTGGGATGGAGCATGCTGGGAAAACTTAGGAAACGCCTAATGGCTTTCTTCCATCCTAAGTAGGAAGCAGATGTGTTTCAAGTTGTATTCAACAATGTACTAAACCTGTAAAGAAAATGCATCCCTTATAGGATAAGAAAATGCCTCCACTGTCAGTCTTAGTATTTGAAATATCCTCCCTTTCAACAATTTTCATCCTAAAGGCTGTGCCAGGCACCACAACCTGAAATGCAAATCCACAAGCACTTGTTCACAAACAGGGATGACTAAAGACTGAGGGTGCACAGTCCAGTATTCCAAGGATCCCAACTTATGTGCACAGGGTATCACACTGCCCAGTCAGGAACAGACTCTGTCTGTGTTGGAGGTGGCCCAGTTTCATGTTGAACCTGACCATCTGTATGCTCTGCCATTTTCTGATACTTCCATTGTATATAGAACTGTGAAAACTGTAGAATGATACTGTTTTCATTGACTTTCCTCCATAAAACTGGAATTTGAAATGCAGCAGATGGGCAGAACCAGGCTGGTTGCTATGGGGAGCGCAGAATCATAGAATCACAGAATGGTTTGGGTTGGAAGGGACCTTAAAGATCATCTCCTTCCAACCCCCTGCTGGGGGTAGCGACACCTGCCAGTAGAAGGATGCACTGGGCTGGTTGATTTGGATCTGGAGTAATTCTGGACTTCTCTGTTAGAGCTTTTGAGTATGCTGATGAGCTCCTCAGTTCAGCCTGTTGATGGAGCCAGACCTTTGCCTCTCCTCCAGGACAAAATGAGAGTTGCCCGTTTCTCCTCGTGAAAACATGAGGAACGTGTCAACACTTATCTGCTGTGTTTTCAGGGAAGTTCTGGCTGTGGAGTTCCTCTACCTCAGAGTCATCAGTGGCTGTGCTGATGGAAAGATCCGTGTCTTTAACTTCTTGACTGGAACCTGCCTGAATGTGCTGGTGGTCAACAGTGGCGGGGACCCCATGTCTTCTCTCCATGTGGCAGAAAACAGGTTGGTCACAACAGCTGCCATCAGTCTCTGAACCAAATTAGGTAGATTAGAATGTAATTTAAGGAATTGTGTAATTTTCCTCCTCACAAATAACATTTTAAGGGCTCTATTACTTATAATCTGTTTTTTTTCACAATGGCTGGAAAGAGATATAAATTGTTCATTCAGCAACGTACAATTTCCTGCTTCTATACAACCTAAGATACAGACCCAACTGTAAAGCTGAATTCAGAACCCAATTTTTTTAAGGAGTTGGAGAATCAGGCCAAGGCCTGACAAAGACTTTCTCTATCCTACAGCCTCTGTATAAAAGCCAGTAATGGAAAATCCTTCCAGGTTCCTGCACCATTAGTGAAAGGTAGTTCCCAGCTTTTGTGGAAGCAGTAGCTAAAACACTGGTGTGTTTTCAGTGCTGGTTTGGCTACAACTCTAAAACACAGTAATAAATGGATAGCTGTGAAAGAAACTAATTCCATCCCAACCAGACCCATCACACCCCTCCAGTATACACTGTGATGCCCCTAATGATATGGTATTTCCAGCTTCTTTTAGCACTGCACTGATCTAGCTCAGTCCACTGTTGGCAATTCTCATCCTAATTATTTTGAAAGTAATTTTGCCCCAGAGCTGAACGAAAAAAGCCCCAGAGAGTTCACAGAGAGTACAAGTTAAAATGTGCAGTGTCTGATTGATGGGGCTAATTGTGCTGCTTCCCTCGCCAAGGGATGGTTATCTCAGATCTGCATAGAAACAAATGGGTCCCTCAAGCAGCAACTGCCGTGTCCGTGGTACTTGTGCTTTTAATGGCTCTTCCTTCCCTTCCCCAGGATGGTGATCAACTCCCCAGCCAGAGTGTTGATGTTCCAGTTCAAGGATGTCACGTGGGACTATTCCTTACCTGCCGACAGGGAGGTGAAGGTGAAGGAGAAGCAGCCCAAGGGGAAGTCGAGCAGATCCCAAACTCGGCAGCAGAAGATGAGGAGCCAGTCACCAAAAGGCCGTGGAGCATCCAAATGTATTACATTCAGCCTCTGGCTTTTCTAAAATGTGTTAGGAATAACTTCAAATCCCCAGTACCTTCATCCCAGTCAATACACAGACTCTGCTGTTTGCAAGAGCAGTCTGGTAGATGTGCTGCTGCATTTCAACAGTTCCGTCATTTTTAGGCTTCTGTAAAACATTTCTGCCTTTTTAGGAGGGTTTAGTATAAATTCAACAGATTTTTCAAGGCAGGCACTGTCATTTTCTGACTGAGTAATAGAGAAATCAGTAGTAGTATTCATATTCTTACAGCTGGTGGGCATGGAAACACACTGCTGATTCAGGGCTTGAATTATTCATTAAAAATACTCCAGAAAGTTATAGAACACCTACATTCAGGATCTGCCATCACTGGGAAATGCAGCTGCATATAAACAGACACCTTTTAAATGGTAACATAGTGATGTTATTTTTTTTTTTAATCAGAGTTATTCAGTGCAGTGTGTACCACAAATCTTCCAGCTCCACAAACCAGCTGGATATTGCAAATAATCTGAAGGGCTAAGAAAGTATTTATGCTTTTAAGATGCCATCAGATGCCAACCTCCTGGATGCAGCTCTGCTTGGAAACAATAGGACCTGAGGGAATGGCTGGAGCTGTGTCAGGGCAGGGTCAGGGTGGATCTCAGGGAAAGGTTTTTCCCCCAGAGGCTGGCTGGGCACTGAACAGGCTCCCCAGGGCAGTGGGCACAGCCCCAAGGCTGCCAGAGCTGCAGGAGGGTTTGGACAACACTCTCAGGAACAGAGTGGGATTGTTGGGGTGTCTGTGCAGGGCCAGGGGTTGGGTTGGATGATCCTTGTGGGTCCCTCCAACTCAGCATATTCTGTGGTTCTGTGATTCTATGATTCTATGATCTACAGCTGTAGAAACAGGAAATAAACAGGGAGTGCACTACATTTTAAGTTCAGTGGCAAAAAAGTACGGGTTGTGCATAGATAATATGTTTTAAAATCAATATATGAACTCTGTAAGGTTTTCTAGTATTCAAGTACCTTTGGATTATTTCTAATACTTATATGTTTAGAAGCTGTGGTAAGAGCAAAACAGTAACAAAGGTGTGAAATCCTCTCAGTTGTGGAGATTTTATGTAATAAAGAATAGTTTAACACCAGCAGTGTTCAGAGATGGTTTATTCTTCTCTTTGCCAGCTCCCTCCCGTGAAGTGAAGAAATCAGCAGCTTGCCAGCAGCCAGGTAGGACAGCAATTCCTCAAAGAAGTGCACTGAGACAAATGAATGGATTAATCCAAAGAGAAAGGATGTTTAGAAGCCAGGCCTACTCTGGGTGACAGGTCTGCAGTGGTAAAACTGATCCTGCAGAGCCTGGGGTGGCTACAGGAGCTGCTTCAGATCAATCACACAGGACAAGTGCTCAGCTCAAAGCTGTAGGGCTCTGCTATCCAGGGTATTATGGTCTCTTATTTTTTGTTTTTTTTATCAGGTGTAGGAGAATTCAGCACAAAATTTATTCAGGCAGTTGGTATTTAATCAATAGCAGCAACTCAAAATTGTTTAAAATAATATGTAAACTGTGTCAGCCAGCAAAGACACGGCAACCTGAAACTTGAAAATGATACAGAACTGAGATCACAATGATGTCTATGACCATGTCTCCTTTAGTTTTGCTCAGGTGTTTTATTCAGAATCTGTTGGGATCTTAAACTTTCAGACATACTCTGACAACTTCCTTCAGAAGAGCTGTACCAGCTGAAAGTGTCTTGGTAACACAGGGGCACGCAATGTGCAGATGAAACAGTTCTAAATCCTGTTAATTTAGAAAAACAAGCAGGATTTTCATTAGTTTTTTTGCTGTATTCTGCCTTTCTGCACTGTAAATGTTCTCTGGAAATACATTTCCAGAGGGCAGAAGTGTCAGGTAACCAGTCTGGAGGGACAGACTTGTATTGTGAAGAAATGCTTTGTGAAGAGTGTGACACTGCAAAGCCAAATGACAAATGAATCTCTGTGGCAAAGACATGGGACTGAGTGTCTGAACAGCCTGTGTCATTACCCACAGTTAGTTCTTAGCCAAGGACACCATCACATAGTCCATCCTGGTGTGTGTCACACAGCACAGGTCACTCCCTCACCCCCTGAGCAGCAGAGCCAGGCTGTGAAAGGTCTCGTGGTTTCCAAGAGCAGCTCTGAGTGGTGATGGTTCCAAGTGATTCCCAGATGCTGGCTAATCAAAGATTTCCAGCAAAGATTTCAACTGACTTGTCTTGAAGGCTTTTCCCAAAGCACAAACTGTAGGACAAGAAGGGGCTGCAGAGGGAGAGGTGGTGGGGAACCTCACGGCTTTTAGAAACCACAGTTTCAAACAAGATGGACACCGAACCATCCACACACAAACACAATATCTGTAAAAGAATCTGGTTCATGGCAAGGGACACTTCTCAGTTATCCAAGGCAGACTTCCCTCCTTTGGCAGTGTCACAGTGAGGCCAAGGATGAGCAAACAGCAATGGCACCATTGGTTTGAAGCTTCCTACACTGCCTGTTCTGCAGATAAATCCGGCCTGTCCACGTGTGTCAATTCAGTCCCCATCTCTGGTCTCACTCAAGTGCTGCCCTGCCAGCAAGTACCACAAAAGCTATCTATCCCCAACTCCAAATGTGTTGTTTTTTTTTTGGATACAGATGGTGAACCGGAACATGGCCCCTCTCTCCTTGTACCTGCACAGCCTGACGAGGCAGAGGACACTTTGCAGCTTGAAAAGAGGAGACGCCCAAGTTACCCAATGTCCCCTCCAAAGTTCCTCCTAACCATCAGTGCACTGCAGAACACCTGCAAGCCAGCCAGTACTGAGCACTCTGCCAAAGCCAGGGAATCATGGAAATGTCCACGGGAACGTCAGCAACACCGCCCTGAAAAGGTACCAATGTCCCAAACCCCTCTGCAACACAAAAAGGATCAGACAGAACAGCTCCAACGAGCAAGACTGCACAGTGATTCTCTGACTGTGAAAACAATTTCTACACCCTTCGAAACCAAAATGCTGCGGCTCAAGCTGAAAAATTCCTTGCACAGCCCCAGTGTGAAATCCTCCATCCCTGCTCCATGTGTTGTACGTCCCAAGGCTTTGCTGGGAGAAAACAAAGTTCCCAGGGGCCATGGTAAAGCTGTTGCTCTCCCCAGAGCCGGGGTTCACTTCACTGGTCTCTGTACAGCTTCTTCTGAGCTGATCAAACCAACAGGAATGAGAAATGAAGTTTCCAGGAGAACAGAGCCCTCTTGTTCATATGATCCAGACCCTTTCCGGAGGGACAGTGGGTTCAGGCTTCTGACAGCAAAGCAGGCGTACGAAGCAGCTGCTGCAGCTCAGGGTCAGGCACGGCAGACAGAGCCCATGGAAGATCAGAAAAGGGCAAGGCAGAAAGCCTGGTTAAGGAAAGTGAAAGGCCTACCTGTGGATTCTTTTACTGGGGAGGGGAAAACACCTGTTCCTGAACTTGGGTATAATGTGTTTATCTGAGGTAAGCCCTTAGTCCAACTAAGAACCACTGCCTGAGGGTTTTGGTGTCCAGCTGAGTCTGCTTTCTAAGTGTAAAAGACATCCCCAGTGTAAGTTTTTGTAAGAAATACTATTGGTATATCCAGCTGTTTCTCAAGGCAGCAAAGGGAACGAGCCCTGCCCTGGATTTGACTTGCTACACCTGCTGTTACTACAGACATGACACCGTTCGGCACTAGCACAGCTGTGTGCAAATAATAATAAAAACATCTTGTTAGAGTTCCTGTGGATTAATTAGAGTGTCTGAGGTGAAGGTGTGTGGGCTGAAAATTTGGTGACCAGCTGAGCCCAGGGGGTGGGATCAGGGCATAAAGTCTAGCTGGAGGACAGTAACTAGTGGTGTAGTCCAGGGGTTGATGTTGGACCTGATTTTGTTTAATATCTTCATTAATTAATGCCCTGGCTGATAAGGAGCCACCCAGGAGGAATGGCTGCTATCCCAGAGAGGTGCTGCCATCCAGAGGGACCTGGACAGGCTGGAGACAAGGGCTGAGAGAGACCTGGGGGAATTCAGCAAGGGCAAACACCAAGCACTACCCTGGGGAGGAACAGCCCCCCAGCACCAGGACCCAGCTGGAAATCAGCTTAAAACTTAATTCCTCTTAAGTATAAAACAAAGGCAAGAGTTTCTATTTCCTCATTTTTGTGGATAAATGCCTAAAAATGTACTTGATTGTGGAAGGTACCCTGCCCACGGCAGGGGGGTTGGAACTAGATGATATTTAAGGTCCTTTCTGACCCAAACCATTCCATGATTCTGTGATTTCCACTAAACACTCAGGACTGAAATTGGCTTGAACAAGGAAGACAAAAGCCTCTCTAGTTGTCCAAATTTGAGTATTTGGGCCAGCATGCCATAAATCTCGGTTATTCTCTTGCATTAGAGGCTTAAGACAGGTCACTCCTGCCCACAGACACACCAAGGGGCCTTTCAGCTGCAGTTCTGCTTTGAAATGAAAGCCTCTGAAACTCTTCATACAGCGGGGTCGTGATTAGTTTTGCTTTGTTTGCTTTAATGTCATCTTCAACTCCCAAAGCCTGGGATTAAGCCAGACCTTGCAATAGTGTAAAATAACAAGGTGTGTGGGGGGCTGGCAACTGGCCTGGATCAGCACATCTGTGCCACTGGGAATGTCACTGCCTGAGGCGGCTTTGCCTGGCACTGGTTTCCAGGCATGAAGCAGCAAGGATTTCCCAGGCAGCCACAGGATGGCACTTTCTGCCAAGAAATCAGGCATAAGCCCAGCCCAGCTGCAGCCAGAGTCTCTTTGGCACAACCCCCTCGGAAAAAAGAGCGCATCTCCTAGAGAGAGCCTGATGGGAAAACATCACGGAAAGGCTGATGCCTTCTTAGCCGGTAAATCAGCACCTCCCTCCCGGTGCGTGTGCTCAGGCACTTGGAAGGTGCTACAGCCAACAGGGGTGGGGTGTGAGATCGCCTACAAGGGCAGGGCTGGACCAAGTCCTGGATCAGCTTCAGCTCAGCACAGAGGATGCAAAGAAGGGAGAGGGTGTCACAGATGCAGTGGAAGGGAATTAACCTGTGGCAAGGTGTCACATGTGGCAGGTGAAGTCACAGAGGTAAATGAGAGGAGGTGGTTTTTCATAGAATCCCAGAATTGTTTGGGTTGGAAGGGACCTTAAACATCATCCCATTCCACCCCCTGCCATGGGCAGGGACACCTTCCACTAGCCCAGGTTGCTCCAAGCCCCGTCCTACTTGGCCTTGGACACTCCCAGGGATGGAGTAGCCACAGCTTCCCTGGGCAACCTGTGCCAGGGCCTCACCCACTCACAGCCAACAATTTCTTCCCTATATCTCATCTAACCCTATTCTCTGTCAGTTTTACTACATTAACCACTCACTTCTGAATTAAACTGACCCGTCCTGTCCACCTGGACCGTCATGCATGCAGAGGTGACAACCTGGGGTGCAGTGGCAGGACTGGGTTGTGCAGGACATGACGCACCTGTGAGCAGAGAAACCCACTCGGAGGGGCGTCAAGGCAGTTTCGATGAGTTTTGCTGCAATCAGGTGTCACTCATGTTGTCACCCACAAGGTGTAGGTACCACCCTGATGGGTTGACACCGTGCTGATGTCACGGCGATTCTGTCTGTGCAGCTCCACTGGTGTTTTTGAACAAAAAGAGTGTTGGTCGTAGTTGGAAGCATTGCCATTTCATTAGAAATACCCGATGCTTCGCACGGTGAATAAAAAACACCCAAAAGCCTCAAAAAAAAAAAACCAACAAAAAAACCCGAAGAGGTAAGCCTGTCCCCTTCAGATATTTTTCAGTGATACTTTTGACTTGTTTGTTTTGGGGGTTTATTGTTTTTTATTATTATCATTATCATTATTATTAGCTTGGCCGTTTTCTTTTTGCATTGTCTTCCAAGCAAACGTTTGGTCGCAGGCTTTTTTAAAAAGAAAAATACCAAACCAACAAACCTAAAAGAACCCCCAAAACACACAAAACCCCCCAAATAAACAAAAACCCACAAAACCCCCCAAAAAAATCCAAAAAACAAAAAAAAACAAAAAAAAAGGAAAACAAGCAGGTGAGACTGTTCCCTTGAGATGTTTTTCAGAAGAATTTTTGACCTTTTTTTTTTTTTTTTTTTTTTTTTTTAA
>JAYRBT010000043.1:11353994-11367632 GCA_036023395.1 Myiotriccus ornatus
CTGGCACAGGTTGCCCAGAGAAGCTGTGGCTGCCCCTGGATCCCTGGAAGTGTCCAAGGCCAGGTTGGAGCAACCTGAGCTAGTGGAAGGTGTCCCTGACCATGGCAGGGGGTGGAACTGGATGAACTTCAATATCCCTTCCAACCCAATCCCTTCTGGGATTCTGTGATCTCTGGATGGAGCAGATTTGGAGTGCAGTAAACATCCTTTCCTAGATCCCACGGGAGCACTGCAGTGTTTAGGGATTGAACCTAAACCTTTCTGCAGCTCTGTTTGTGCACTCACTGCAGGCACATTCTTTCTCAAAACAGTGCTAGTTTAGAACAGCTAGAACACACTGGGAAAGGGGCAAGGTGAGCTGAACTGCTGGTGGTGTGAACTGGTGGTGGAAACTTGCCTACAAGATGTTAATGCAGTCCAGATTTTTTAGCTGTTATAGGAGGTGTTTGCTTGGGGTCTTCTGCTCTGTGCAGACTTTATAAAATCAACAGTGTGTGTCAGAACTCTGTGCTTATAAAAGAAAAATTGCCCTTCTTGGATGCCTAAAAACATTCATATTTATTTCTGCCAGTGCTAGGATTAGTGAAATTCTGCTTGCCTGTGTTTTTGGAGGTAGAAGATTACACTTTTGCCTGTTTCTAAGCTTTGTAAGTGAACCATGCAGTAAATGTCATATTTCCCAAACTTTTAGCTCCAGGCATTACAAGAGGATTTGAGGCTGCAGCCTCCACTGTGTCTGATAGAAAACTGACAAAAGGATCCCATAAATGGAAACACCTTCTGGTGCTGAGAGGCCTTTATGTGATTAATAATGAAATTAATCTTGAAATCACGCAGTGCTGTTGTGTGGAGGCAAAAACCAGGGAGCAGGGGGATTCTGCACTGTTTTTTAAGGACAATGAGATCTCTACAGTGGAGCAGCCTGTTGATCCTCTCAGGCAATGGTGTGACTCGTGGGGATGGCGCTGTGAAAGGTTGGACTCGATGATCCTTGTGATTCTGTGATCTTCATTCCCGTTTTTAGGTATCAGCACAAGGGAGTAAAACCTTATCTGAAGCAGAGTCCCGAATCTTCTGGTTAGGCCTGATTACCTGTCCCATGATCTGGGTGATATTTGCCTTCAGTGCTCTCTTCTCTTTCAAAGTCAAGTGGCTGGTGAGTCCCCTCCTCAGCTCCATAACGGATCTCGCACTGCACAGAGAGGGTGCTGTAACTCTGACTTTCTTCTCCTGTGCCACAGGCAGTGGTTGTGATGGGGGTGGTGCTCCAGGGAGCCAACCTGTACGGTTACATCAGGTGTAAAGTTGGCAGCAGGAAGAACCTGACCAGCATGGCCACCAACTACCTTGGAAAGCAGTTCTTGCGGCAGGTGAGATCCCCAGGGCTTTGGAAACCCCAGGGAAAAACAGCACTGGTTCCAGAGAAGAGTTGTTGCTTCGGGTTCTGCAGTGGGACCTTCACATGTTGCCTCCTTGTGAATTTGGGCTCCCTTAATTAAGTCACAGGGTCTCTTGCTAATTATTGGCATCAAGTCCCATCTGCAGCGTTGTGTAATTTGCTGGTGCCATGGGCAAGTGCCATAGGATTTACTGGGATATGATTGGAAAAAAGACTCTTAACTAAAAGGGCTGCCAGTGCCCTTTATGTTTTTTCTCCTTTCCAACCAGCTCTTCTCACCAGCTCCTTTTCTGCCCCAGCACTGGGTCTTCTGCCTTCCATGGGCTCCTGCAGCAGTAGGAACAACTATCCCTGTTCCACTTCATTTAACTGCAGCTTTACTGGTTTTTCTGGCTGTGTTAGATGGCTCTGGGGAGAGGTGGTTTGGCTGCCACAAGCTCACAAATATTTGCTGGAATTACTGTCATCAGTATGCTCAGAAAAGCAAACATTGATCACCTGTCTTGGCACTCTCTGCTAGGATCATCCCCTTCCATAGCTTGATTTGCTTCTGAAGACCTTCATTTGTTTCTTTTATACCATGGCAGTGGTTACCCAGAAATTAATGTTTTGCCCCCAAAATCACAGCAGTGACTCATACTTCTCCTGCCCTTTTCTCCTTTTCTTTTGCCTTCTGCAGACCGTGGCTACAGAGGACCAAACAGCATCCTGAGTGTGGTGGAAGCCTCAAGCCAGGCTGGATTCACAGCGGTGACCAACAGAGAATGTTGCTCAGACCATGGATTTGGGAGCTGCATGCCAGGTGTGAATCAAAAGAAGTAAATAAATTGTGCAAGACTTGAGGTTAACACTCCTGGCAACTTATATTCCATTTTCCACTAGCAGTTTGTGTTTTAAGTCCTTTCTTTAGTTTGATTAATGAGAATTAATTTGCTTAGACTTTAAATCAAAAAACATCGTAGATGGGTTTCCTGCAGGTTTAGAACTACTGGATGAGTTAAGAGATAATTGCTGGAGATTCTTCAGAAAAGCCATGCACAACCTGAGCCTTCTGTCACCTGGGAACTCCTCAACTCTTCCAGCAGTTGGTGTCTCAGATAGTTTGTCATGGACATCGCTGTGTTTTGCTCTTGGAGGTTGTTGCTGCTTTTCCAGTTTAGGTAGTGACCTTTTGGTTCTGCATCCCTCATTCTGTGATTGGAACAGCACTGAGAGGTTGCAGTGAAGGACATCCAAAGGAAATGGAGCTGTTGGATTAGTGGGAAGATCACAGAAGTCTCGTGGAAGCTGCACAAAGTGAACTCTGAGCAGCTCCAGGCCCTGGTTTATCTGAAGCATTCACAGATCTCAGTAACATCCCAAACCCCTGGATTTGTGGGAATCCCTGTTCTCCCTGCAGGCCTGTGCCTGTATGGAGACTGTAGCAGTTCCAAAGAAGGCTGCACACACAGTTCCACTGAGGGGAGGTGAGAGCAGCCCTGACCAACCTGTCACACTGAGGCCATCAGGTGTCCTGGAGTGTGTGTTGGGGCCACAGGGCTTTTCCTCGGGCCAGGAGGGTGTAGGATCAGCAGGGAATGTGACTGACAGGGTTCTACCTTCCTGAAATCCATGTGGTGTGCAGGAGTCTGTGGGCTGGGAAAAAAGCCTTTTGTAGGATCATGAGACATTGGCTTCAGTGTTCACTGGGATGGCAGAGAGTGGTGTGTTCTGTGTGTGGAGTTCAAAATCTGTACAAAAATGGTCTGTTCCTTCTTGTGGGATTCTGTTCAATGAGTTTGTGCTTGAAAACTTTGGATGAGGTATTTTAAATGAAGAATGTGGGTTTCTCTTTGAATAGTGGGTGTTGTAAATTGTGGGATTGCATTCACGTGGTTCCTCTCCCTGTGTTCCAGCAATACTTGGGAGCTGTACATTTAACTCTTTGGATTGATACCTTCCTTTTGTAAATAAGTATTTATAAAATCTTGAAATTAAAATAATGCTTTGTTTAACCAGAGCAGACATCCCTTCTGTGGTTCATGGCTCAGCTCTGTTTCTACACCGTCTTCTTGCCATGTAGCTTTAGCAGGAGTTAAAGCCCTCAAGTTAAACGGTGCTGTTCATGAGCTCTGGCACAATTCCTTTCACCTAGAGGTCTTGAAAGTTTTCCCTGTGGAAACACTCTCTTCATAAGTGTGCTGGAGTTGTTGCCATGCAGAGCTGGAGTCGTTGTCACTTTTAAGGCTTGGCTGAAGAGGCTGAAATGCTCCTGAGAGCAGTGAGAGGTGCCCCCCGCTCAGGGCTCTGGCTTGTCACTCTAAATGCTTGTGGGAACTTTTAGACCCCATTTACGTGGAAAGGATCGTTTATTTCTATGTAAACAGGCAAAATTCAGTCAAACCCTGAAGTGAAGACCCTTCTCCAGCCACACGGGGACGCTGGTCAGACGTGGTGGAACAGGAATCCTTCCTGCTCCTGCTCCTGCTCCTGCTCCTGCTCCTGCTCCTGCTCCTGCTCCTGCTCCTGCTCCTGCTCCTGCTCCTGCTCCAGCCCAGCGAGCCCCAGTTTGCTGCTGGTCAGAGGCCCTGGCCCAGCTCCAGCCACGAGGTCGTTCTTTTAAAAAAGTGTTAAAATTTTTGGACTTTGTGTTTATTCTCCTGCTGCCAAAGCTCCCCCCAGATTGCTGGAAAATGGGGCTTTGCTCGAAGTCGCAGTTTATTTAATCAAGGACAGAGGCATTTCTTAGGACGTGCCTTTAAATAGAGCCCTCTTTGGTTTATTTTTAGCCTCTTGGCAAACATTCAGTCTTTTGGCTCCTGAGAAACTGGCAGTTAATTGCATTTCTCCCCAGTGTGGACCAGAACCAGATTTCTTATCGTTGCTGCACTTGGGTGTGAGTCCTGTTTGATTTTCACTCGCTGTGTGCTGGGGTTTCCTGGGGAGCAGGAAGTGGGAGTTGCCACAGAGAGCAGAGAAATTCTCTGAATGTGCTTTTTTTTTTTTCTTTTTTTACCACAAGCCTCAGGGCTCCACACCAAGCCAGTTTCTTGAGCATCAGCTGTGTAATGCTGGCCCCACCTCAGCCCTCCAGACCTGGGTGGGGGCTGAACTTTGAGGGTTTACAGAGCAGAAATACTCCAAAAGTAATAGTAATAAAATACTCCTTGCTCTGAAACAGCAAAGTACACCCCTGAGGTTGCGAGCACAGGGGAAAGGTGGGCTTGAAATCATCCTCATTTTCTGTTTTTGAGTCCTTGGAGCAGAGTGCCTTGGGCCAGCGAGGAGCTTGGGGACAATGGGCCCTGGGGACACTCACTGTCAGCTTTGGGGAGCACAAGGTCTAATCCTGTGTGTCCTGAGCTGCTCTGGGGCTGTTTGGTCACAGCAGGGACCTGTGGTGTGCCCTCCCCCGCTGTACAGCCAGCTGGGTGCTGGATCCCCTGGGAAGGTGCCAGGACACAAGGAAGGATTTCAGGGACACAAGCAGTGGTTTTCCTGGCCCTGTGCTTTAACATGTTACCATGATGCACCTGGATGCTCTAAAACAAAAGCTTTCAAGGCAGTTTTCCCCCGTGTCCCCTCCCCCTGTGCTGGGGAAGGGCACAGGAGGATGCTGAGTGTGCCAGGCAGCCCCGGGCACTTGGAGCCTGTCTTTTCCTCCTCGGATTCCTTGGAGACTTGCTGGGGCTGGAGGCCTGCAGGGGAGGGGTCTATTAAAGCAGCTTGGCAAGGCCACACTCAGCCCTGCTCACAAGGGACAGCACATCCCAGCTGGTATTTCCTAAACAAAAAGCAGTGTGAGCTTTGGGAGGGCAAAGGGAGTGTGACCTCTGGGGAGAGCTGCCCGTGAGGAGGGTGGATGTGGGCCAGGACCCAGCGCCGCTTCCAGGGCTCCTTGCAGGAAGGAATTTCTCGCTTCCCTCCTGCCTTTCCTGAGCAAACAGCCCCAGTTTGGGAGCAGGCAGCCCTTCCCACCCTGCAAACCCACCGCAAGCCAAGCGCCTCCCTACTGCCCTGATAAGGCAGCAGAAAGGAAACGCTATTTCTGGGTCACTGAGAGCAGCATTTTCGTGCCACAGAGGCCACGTGGGCCTGTGTGTGCTGAGAGTGTGTCCTGGGAGCACACTGGGTGTGTTGGATGCCATTCCAGTTCCTTCCTGTCCTCCTCCCCAGTGCCAGTGTGTGGCTGGTGTTGGGCACACGCTGTGCTGGTTTCCACCGCTCGCCCACAGTGCTCAGAGGCTTGAACTCCACTCCTCTTCCTCAGGGAAAGCATCACTTGTGGTGCTCTCAGCACCCTCTCCCTGCTCCCAGCCATGTCCTGAAGCTGCAGGAGTGTCTCCTGGGTCACAGTGCACCCCTCAAACCCAAGCCTTGCCTCGAGCAGCAGCTAATTGCATGTGCCTTGCAAAGCTGTGTGGCAATGGCAAGCACAGCCACATTCCCAGGAGCACCCTTGGTACCTCCACAGTTTGGGGCTCCCTCAACGTCACCTGGTGGATTTTGGTGCCATTAATTCGGCCAGTTCCTTTCCAAGCCCATAGAGATTCCTGGTATTTGCAGTGTCCTGTGGCAGAGAGCTCCACAGATAACACTGTCCATGGAAAGATATGTCGCATCTCCTTCGTGTGGAAACTGCCCCCAACTTCATTCAGTGCCCATCTGGAGAGGGAAGGGAAGGCCAGGGGTCCTCTGTGTTTGCAGTTGTATATGGCAGAGACACTGAGTTTTTCATGAAGTTACACTGCTTTAAACATGGGCTTTGAAATTCCAAGAACAGACCTAAACTGCTGTTGGGATCCTGCTGGATCTGCTTGTTGGAGCAGCTTGGATTTTCCCCCCAGACTATTAATTTGTAAATTATCCATTTGATGGCTGTTAATGCCAGATCACCTCATCCCCCAGCTGCTTGCTGCACATTTCAAACGGCTTTAATATTTGCCAGGTGGGACTTTCCTTGGCCAAAGCCACATCAGTGCTCTTCAGCTGATTCTTCTCTCCATGAATCCTGCTCTGTAGAACTCCAGTTTGGTCAACCTGGGGTCTGTTGTTCCTCATATTCCTTCAAGAATCCTTAAAAAACCACCAGGATCACACTTGCCACCTTCCACCCATCCTGCACCAGGAGCAGCAGTTGGTTTGGGGATTAGTTACTCCATGAGTTCATCCCTGAGCCCTCTGGACTCCTCCTGGAAACCTCCTTGGCCTGCTGAGTTATTCCTCTTCGTGTTACCAGCTACAAACCTCCTCCTATTTAATTAATTTTGGGTGAGTTCTTTAGCTTTTTCCTCTTTGGTTTTTTTTTTTGTTGTTGTTGTTTTTGTTTGTTTGTTTTTGTTTTGTTTTTATTTTTTTTAATTTTTTTTAAATTTTTTTTTTAATTTTTTTTTTTCAATCCCAAAGCAACGTGTAAACAGCTCCATAGTAACCTCTGGAGTACATGAGTCATTCAGCTTTTCTGCCACAGGACATACTCCCTTGCTCCTGCCTGCTCTTGTGTTTCCAGATTAAAGGAGACAGTTACTCACGGTTTCCTACTGAGTGTACCAGTGGTGAGTCCGGCCCTTTTTTATGGTTTGAGTAACTTTCCCCCTTAGAGAGGTCCTCTACCCTTGTGGGACCTTCCATGCCTGTCATCCATTCCCTCTCCTCTCAGGTTTAAAACTCACACCAGTTTCTTCTCATTAGTAGCTGGATTATGTTTTGTTTTTGTAGGAGCCCTCCCTCACATCTGGACCCTGTGGCAGAAGGAATTTGTGTCACCTCTGATCCCACTTCCCAGCACCTGAGAACCTGCTGGAGGTGCCCAAACCCACCTGCAGGCAGAGGTCCCGACACAAAACATCACCTAGGACAAAACTACCCCCCTTTTCACACAATTCCAGGGTATGGAGCACTTGATTTCTCGTGTTTTAAATAGCGGGGTTGTGCCCGGAAGTTTGGGATAATTAGGATCTGGACTGGATGGAGAAGGGGATGGGGCCTTTGTTTGGATCCTGCTCCATCCCTGGCTCACAGAGCAGATCCTTGTCAGTGGGACTCAGCCAGGAGCTGGGGCAGGACACTGGCCAGGGCAATTTGAGGACTCTGGCACTGACACCCAGGATGTGGGACCTTCATCAGGCATCACAAGCCACGCTCAGACTGATCCCCCCGAGCTCTTCTGCAGCTGCTGCCGAGTGGGACACCCCAAATCCCGCTGTTCCCAAGAGCAGCCTCAGCGCAACAGGAGGAAAACGCAGGATCTGTAACATCCCTGTGGGATTTTTCTCTCCGTCTGTGGAGCAGCATCCTCTGGGTAGCCTTTTAGGGGACAGTCAACCAGCGATCCCCCGCACAAAACCTTCTCGTCCCCCGTGGCCCTGGTGTTGATCCCTCCCACAGACCTCAGCCCATCCTCTCCCACCACATCCAATCCCTCTCCCTTCCAAACCCGACAGAGGGAGCTCTTAAGCTTCGTTGTTTTTTTTTTTCTTTTTAATAGAATAATTAAATAAATAATAAATAAAAAATGGAGCAATGAAAGGTTTCTGGGAGGGTTTGTCGGAAACTCCTCCGAGGATCAAACCCGCGGCGTGTGAGAAGCTCCAGGAGCAACCTGCCAGCCTGGCACATCCCCCGGGAATGCGGGAACTGCGGTGGGAAGGGTGTCACCTCCCCGGGTGTCACCACCCCTCCCCTTGTGCCTCGCAGAGGTGGGACAAAGAGGGGAACAGTCACCAAAACCACCTCGGAGTGCTCTGGGGCCGCGCTGGGATAGAGCGGGATATAACGGGAACATGATTCACCGCCCTGGTGTTATAGGGTGGTGTGAGCAACCACTGGAGCTGGAAAAAGCAAGTAAAAAGTGAATTTACTGCCAGCTCTGTGTGTGTGGGACCAGCTGGCGGGGCTGTCTCCTCGAACAGACCTCGGGGCCGTCCCGATTTTGGGGAATAAACTGTGATTTCCATCAATGTTCCCCAGGAAGTCGTTCAGCCCTGGGACTGGTTCCCAAATTTCTGGGGGCACTTTGTACCCCGCTGGACCCCTGTGGGTCCAGCACCCCTCCTGGGACACCGGCTGAGCGTTCCTGGAGCAGCACCTCTGGGTTTGGGGTGCAGGGATGGAGCAGCTCCTGGTGTGCCAGCCCCTGCTCCTGCTTCCATAGATCCAAGCCCAGGTACTTCCAGGCTCCAGCACCTGCCATTGGTGCTACAAAGTGGCAGTTCAGTGCTTCCCCTGCCGTTCCAATGGTGACATTTTGGGAGGAGAGGACTTGGGGATAAGACAGCCTGGCACTGGTGGCTGCCAGGTCACAGCCCCTGGACTAGGGCAGTGCAGCAATGTCGTGTCAGTGCACTCAGCCTGGCTCAGCAACACAAACACATCAACCCTGGTCTTTTTTCTGTCGGATTCAGCTTTGCTTTGTGTGGGCTGGGAAGGGGGAGCTGATCCCGTGATCCAGGAACATGGGTGTAACACAGGACTTGGCCTCAGCAGGGCTTGGGGGTTTATATTTTTATTAAAAGTAGCAAGAATTGATTTCCTCTCCCCTGTGACCTGTTGCCATCAGTGCCCATTGATGGCTGGGAACACTGGCACTGATGGAACAGCCTATCCTGCCCTCCTCCCACCACTGCAGAGCCCTGAATTCTTGCTCTTCATTCACAAAGTTCAAGGTCTCTTATTTTAGCAGGCAGGAAACTACATCGGATGCCAAGGACTTTTCAAGATTTCCATCCAGTTTATGTCTGTGCCCAAGCAGTTTGCTGCCCATCCCACTGCTCATTGCCCTTGCTGAGCACTGGGGATTTTGGGGGGCTGCACTGATGTTATGTGGAGAATCCAGGGCCACGCAGAAGATGTGGGGTGAGCAAGGAAGGAGCTACCATCTCTCTGGTGGAGCCAGGTGGGGGTTGGTCTCTTCTTCCAAGTGACAGGATAAGAGGAAACAGCCACAGGTTCTGCCAGAGGAGGTTTAGATTGGCTATTAGGGAAAATATTTTCACTGAAAGTAAAACAAGGCATTGGAAGGGACTGCCCAGGGAAGTGGTGGAATCACCATCCCTGTAAGTGTTCAAAACTTACGTGGATGTGACACTTGGGGACGTGTTTAGTGGTGACATGGTGGTGCTGGGGGAAAAGTCGGATTCAGTGATCTCAGAGGGCTTTTCCAACCTTAACAATTCTATGGTTCTTCTTGGAATTAGGTGATTTCATGGCCTGACAAAGATCTGGGTGGCTTTTTCTCTACAAGCAGCTAGAGAGCTCAGGGAGGTCCCACCTGTCCCCCTGTCCCCAAACACCAGCAGCAGCAGGTATTCTCTGCTCACAGCCTGACTCCCTGGGCAGGGAATAGCACAGGGGCCTGTTATCCTGCTCTTCACCCTCCTGCTGAGTGAGATCCTTTCACACAGGAAAATCAGAGCCCCACACCTGAGCCAAACACACCAGGCCATTGAGTCCTCGAAATTAAAAGAGGCTCAAGCATAAAACTCACCAAGCTGGACTACAAATCAAACCTCTGCTTTCAGACAAGCCCAGCTGGCTTATAAATCACCCCCTCCTTGCTTAGTAATTTGTATTAAGAACCTCTTCAAATTCATGTCCTCAGGTTGAAAAGTCCATTAAAAACGAGAGTCCAAATGACTAAGGGAGGATTTTACATCTGCATCCAAGTTTGCAAGAAATTTATAGGCATTTGTAGGAAGAGCTGTCATCCTCGAAGTATTTCTGCAAAAGAAGAAGAAAGCCCAGGCAGGGAATGACTAATGGGAAAGGGCAGGAAAGGGCTGATCCATGGGCTGATCCATGGGCTGATCCACGCTCGAGCTGCAAGCAGTTTGGCTGGGGCTGCCTGGCTCCACCTTGACCTATGCAAATCTGGTTGAATGAAGGCAGATTTCTTTGGAATATACACATTTTCCCTGTTTTCTGGTGGCCCTTTGCCAAGCTTGGAGGGGAGGGTGTGCAGCAGTGCTGGGGCTCACGGGCTTTGTGCTGTGCTGGGCACCAAGAAAGGCAGAGGAATTGCCAAAGGAGGGTGTCCTTTGCTTCTGAAACACCAAAAAGTCTGCCTGGATTTTTTTTTTCATGTTGAAAAATCCTTTATAAAATAAATTCCTGAGGCTGCTGAGAGCAGGAGAAATTCAACTTTCTGTGCATTTTCTGCAGGAGGGTGTTGAGGGGCTGGGATCCCCTCACTCTCCTCCCCGTGCATGCACCTGGGATTTCTCCCAGGAAAAGATGGTTTGGGAATAGATCCATTACTCTGTCTCAGGCAGTGAAGTTTGGAAGGTGGGGACACATCATCCCAGGGATTATGTGTCCATCTGGAGCTGGGAGAGCCAGGGAGAGGGGATCCCACAGCACAGGGCTCTGGGGTACTGTCCCCCCACAGCAGGAGCTTTGAAGCACTGGATAAAACCCACTTTATTTAGCTCCTCATGGATTTTGTGACAACTGTAATACCTGATACCCACAGATAGACACCATCAGGCATGCCAGGACATGGCAACTTCCCATCCCTGGAAGTGTCCAAGGCCATGTTGGATGGGGCTTGGAGCAACTTGGTCTAGAGGAAGGTGTCCCTGCCCATGGCAGGGGTTGGAATGAGATGATCTAAAGGTCCTTTACAACCCAAACCATGCTATGATTCTGCTGTGGTTGCTGTGCACTGTTGGCCCAGGGGCAGGGGCTGGGCTCTGTGCTGTCAGAGGATCCTCAGGGAGTTCTGAACACCTCCAGCTGCCGGGGCTGAGCTCAGCACCAGCCAGGCCCAGGGAGTCTGCACCTTTTTGGAGCCCTGGAAGCCAAGTGGAGGTTGGTGCTGTTCTTGTAAGGCAGTTTCTCAGCTTGAAATCACCTTCCCTCTGTTGCTCACCTGCTCAGGCCCTGGGCAGAGGGGTTTCATGACCCTGGATTTGGATCCATGGATTTGGTGTGCATTTCATCCATTTTTGAACGTCAGTGACTGCTTTAACCGAGGCTCAACAACACCCAAAGGTGTGGAAGCACTGGGAGCTTTGTGATTCCCTGGGTGGATGACTACAGGGACAGCCCTCCTTTGCCTCCTGAGCATCCCCTCCTGGCTGGGAGCAGCCCCAGATGTGAACTCCACGGGAACTCAGGTCTCTCCTAGTCTAAATATGCATTGGAAGGAAATTCCAGCTCAGGCCCCTCCTGGCAAAGCTCTCGGCTCTGCTCTTGCGGTTTGAGCACGCAGGACCTCTGACTTGCAGCTGCAAATATCTTGTAGTTACACAAGAGGAAGCAGCACAGCTCATGTGCCTGGGAATTATCCCATGTCCTGAAGCTTTGCTGGGCCTGGAAGCCATCTGTGTGACCCTGCCCGGGGTCGGAGGTGAGACATTCCGTTTTTCCCGTGTCATTCGGGATAAAAAGCCAAATATTGGTGCTCAAAGCCCTGCGTGGGGACACTGTGAGCTGTTTTTTTAAAACACGATTTAGCAACGCCCAAGTGAGTGCAGCCAGCAGCCTCAGGGTCCTGCAGGCACACGGCTGGGGATGCGTGGGACGTGTGGGATGTGTCACAGTCCTTCAAGGAAAGGGTAAAAAAAAATAAATGAGCACAACTGAAAGGCTGAAACCTTGCAAGTCTGCAGGACTCAGCAGCTGCAAGGGGAAATGGGAAGGATTTCAGTGTCTGGAGAGATTAAAGCGTGGACATGGATCCATGTGGAAGTGCTGTCTGGACACTCTAAGACATGCAATTTATGGCAGTTCGAGACATATATTGGCTGGCAGTTGAACAGTATCAGCCATTAGCAGAAGGTTAAAATTCACTGATTTACATTTTAGTCACTTGGTTTAAACTAATCCCATCCAGGTGAAGTCAAATCCACCTAATTTTGACCCCGTGGACCACCCATGAGCACCCACCCACACCCAAGGAGTTGTGGTGGCCCAGATGGGTTTGAGCTGTCCAGCCCCAGATGTGACAACCCCCTCCCCAGTGAGCCTGTTTCTCCTCAGTTACAACAGAATAGAATATTACTTTCAATATTTAATTACTCAGGACAGAGCTGTGCACCTCCTGGCTGCATCTCTTCTTCCCACCAACACAAACACACGCTGGGGATGTGCCAATAAACCAGGGTATATCCCAGCTTTCCAGAAAAGGTGCTGCCTCTGCTCCCTGAGGTGGGATCTTTGTGGGAAGACCTGGCTGGTTGTGTAGTTCCATGATGAGGAAGGTCATCGTGGGCCTGTTGTGTTGGACCAATCCAAAGCCATGGAGCTGAAGGCTTTTATCCTGGGTTTTTATTTGGGCACTGCCCAAATGTGGGCGAAGGGACAGACTCTGTTTTGATGCACAAGGTGAAAGACAAGAGGCCAGTGTGACCGTGGGTGGACAGAGTAAGGCCATGACAGCCATCCTGGGTGACAAAGCTCCCCACCTGCGCCAGTGGGTGCCAAGGCCCTTGCTTGAGCCTCCCAAACCTTCTCCTGAATCTCCATCCTCTGGAGATGCCACTGCCAAGATGGGGTGGCAAGTCCCAAACTGGCACTTTCCTCCCCCAGTAAAAAGTCCAAGCCATGAATGAGGAGAGGGAGAGTGGGGCTGATTTGCATTGGAATGTTTCCTACGGGGAATAAATGAGGCAACACAAGGAGGGGAGGAAACCCCCCTGGAGAGGCCGCTTGTTTACCGCTACTCACGCCGCTCACAGACAGGAAAAGTGATCCTTGACTTCCCTCATCCCCTGACAATCCGAGAAGTTGTTTTGATGTGTCGGGAGAGGCGTTGGAACTGTCGGAGAAACACTCACGGTGAGACGCGTGTTCCCATCGCTGCCGCCCCGCCGAGCGGCCGCGGATGACTCAGATTTCCCGGAGATCCTCTTATCTCGTCCTGCCCAGCGCTCGCTCGGCAGCAGCCCCTGGAAAGGCCCCTGGAAAGGCTTCCCTCTGCCCTTTCACAGCCTGCTGGGGTTTCCTGGCTCCGCGGCTCCCACACACGCCGAGAGATGGAGAAGCCCGGGAGCCGCCGCTGGAGCCGCTCCTGGGGATGTGGCACATCCCGGGATGCAGTGCCCCGTGGGGGCTCCGAGCTCGGTGCAGCTCTGTCCCCCAAATCATCTTCTCCGAGCAGGGAATCACAGAATCCCAGGATATACTGAGTTGGAAGGGACCCACAAGGACCATCCAGTCCAACCCTCAACCCTGCACAGGCATATCCCCAGGAGTCACCCCCTGTGCCCCAGAGGATCATCCCAACCCTCCTGCAGCTCTGGCAGCCTTGGGGCTGTGCC
>JAYRBT010000043.1:11367732-11381744 GCA_036023395.1 Myiotriccus ornatus
TCAGTGCCCAACCAGCCTCTGGGGGAAGAACCTTTTGCTGAGATCCAACCTGAGCCTGCCCTGACACAGCTCCAGCCTCGGGTCCTGTCACTGGTCCCCCCAGAGAAAAGATCAATGCTTTTTAATTTCAAGCTAAATTTTGGAAAGGGTATTTTCAGTACCCTGGAGGTGAGGACATTGCTGTCTCCAGTGTTGTGGGGTTTCCAGCAGGCAGGGACCATTTTCAGTGCTGGAGAAATCCCATCTTCCTTGAACTCTGCTCTCTCTTTCCATCTTCAAGGTTTTATTTTTGATAATCCCCAGATGATCTGGGGAAGGAGTGTGCAGCTGGGCAGAGAGGAGCTGCAGGACAGGGACAGAGCCTCAGGAGTTGAGACCCACCTCCTTCTTTGTGTCTTTTCACTTGTGGCATCCAAGGACTTGATATCCTGCTATGCTTTTCATCTGGTTTCTCTTTCCTTTCTCCTATAAAACATTTCGAGAGGGTCCTCTGGGAATATCCCAGCTTGGTCTGGGGGATCTGGAGAAATCCCCAGATGCTCCAAGGGACAGATGTTTTGAGAGCCATTGCTGAACCAGTTCCTCAGCATGGAGCTAGGGGGAGGTACCGTCTTTCAGATGAGATAAAATCAAAGTCCCTGTGACCCTTCGAAGTTCTAAGATGCTTTTTGCAAGACTGGAGATGGTAAGGCCATTTTTAGGGCCAAATGCTTGTACACCCTCCTTGGCATTTTGGTTCTGTAGCATTAGAACATCTGCTGCTTCTTCCCAGGGACATCTGTGCTTTCTTTAGTGTTGTGTGCCTGTTGCAGGAGACAACACTATTCCCATCCCAATATTCCCCATCTTTCAATCAATTCAGGAACTTGTGGGATGAGAGGCATTAATTATGTAAGTGACAGGGATGGGGGATTTTCATGGGCAGGAGCAAGTTATTCACTGTATTGGCCACATGTGATGCTCCAGTTCCTGCTCTGGCTTCCTTATGTCAAGTGAAAGGTTGGTCTGAGAGCAAAGAAATTCGAAAAAAAAATCCATTTTGAGTGGGAACTCTCACACTGGTGCAGGATGGAGACACCATGCCTGGCCTGGCTGGAAGGCATGAAAGGCACATTGTGGTGGCCAGTGCTGCCTGCTGACATCTCCTCCTGATCCTGCTGTGGCCCTCTGAGCAGGTAAGGGCAGGCAGATGCAGAAGTGAGATGATTTTCCTGGCCCAAAACATGCTGAAAGTGTGAGATTCCCTCCAGAAATGCAAAATCTTTTGCTTTTGCATCAGTGCAGTCTCATTTTTGCCTCTGCAGGAGAACTACAGAAGAACCAACACTTGATATATTAGTCCCATAGTCCCTCTCTTTAAATGAGAGCATCTCCCAACTGGTGTTAGTGGCTGCCAGTTGGTGTTTATGTCTCCCAACTGGTGTCAACATCTCCCAACTGGTATCAGTGTCTCCCAGCTGGTGTTGTGCTGCTGTCACAACACTTGAAGCCCAGCCACTGTCACCACCTTGCAGACATCTGGTTTTGATGTGTGGGGGTTTCTTTGCAAGCACAGAGATGTGAGGAAGTCACTCGAGGGTGCAGGTGGTGGGAAGTGGCCCCTGAGCTCCTGTGAGGGCTGTGTGTGGGTGGGATGCAGTGGCAGGAGCTGGGCTCTGAGCAGGGAGGGTCCCTTCCAGCTCAGGAGATCCTATGATCCCCCCACCCCAGTACATTTTTGCTGTAGTTTCCTCTCTTCCCTGGTAAAACTGCTTTTCCCCCAGAACCTGCCTTTCCCCGCCCGGGTGGTTTCAATCACACGCACGTGCTGAAGGAAACCAGAGGTGCTGCGTGGCCCAGCCCCGTTCACGAGCCCTGTGTTTGTGCAGGGCTGCTGCTCCACACCTAAGGCTTCTTGGCTTGGGTTTTGTCTTTCATGAATCAGGTCTCTGGGGAGGAAGCTGTTGGATAATACAGCCATTTGTTTTGGCAGCTGCCTGCGGGTGCCGGCCCTCCAGCCTTCCTGAACGTGCTCTCACATGCGAACGGCTCAGCCCAAAGGGGCAGCAGGGCCTTGATCTGTAACCTTCATAAAAAGCTGGTCAAAATAACAGTAAGCAAAGGGAGCAGCTCACCCAGCTCTGCTATCACACAGCACGAGCCCACACAGAATCCTCTCCTCACCCGTGGTCCCTGTGTGAGGCTGCCCGGTGAGTTTGGGATCCCCGAGCACGGTGAGCTGCAAGAGGAAGGGTTTTCATCTACCCAACCCTGTGAGGACAGAAATGTCCTTTGAAGGACTCCCAGCTGTCCCAGCTTCCCCTGTCCTGCAGAAATAAGACAATTCAACCTTAATAAAGACATTCAGAGTTCCCATCCCTGATTTTCTGGCAGCCCTTTGTGGGGTGGGTGAGGCATCTGACAGAGGGCAGGGTTAGATGGGATATTAGGAAGGAATCCTTCCCTGTGAGAGTGGGGAGGCCCTGGCACAGGTTGCCCAAAGAAGCTGTGGCTGCCCCTGGATCCCTGGAAGTGTCCAAGGCCAGGTTGGACGGGGCTTGGAGCAACCTGGGCTGGTGGAAGGTGTCCCTGCCCATGGCAGGGAGTGGAATGAGATGAGCTTTAAGGTCCTTTCCAACCCAGATCATAGAATCCGTGGTTCTATAACCTATGGTTCTATGATTCTGTGTGAATCTGTGATTCCATGATCTCCCATGTTATTGCCCTTGCAGCACCAGGGATGGGGATAACAGAGACAACTCACCCCGGTTTCAAGAAGCAGAGGTCTGTCAGGATGAGCTGGAAGTCTCCCCAGGATGACTCATTTAATGCTGCCAACAACTGAAGACGGTGTTTTAGGACTGATAACTAAAGATAAAATATTTAGATGCTTCCCTCCCAGCCAGGATGTCCAGAGGGACCAGCCAAGGCCGTGTCCTGCCCTGGTGAAGGGTGACTGCAGGGACTGGTCCCCACTGGGAGTGGCTGAGATTGAGTCACTCTCCATCTGTCTCTCAAATCTGTATCTGCAAAATTCCCCAGCTGTAATGAATAAATAATTCCAAACAAGACACTTTTTATCCATACTAAAATCAAGAGTGAATAACCTGATGATGGATTAAATCAAGCTTTCGAATCTAGAAAAACTGAGAAAAACTTCTGGAGAAGTTTTTAATTAATGGAGAAAAACTTCTCCATTAATTTCACTGCCTTCTCTTCATCAGTTGATATTGGGGATCATTAAGTTCTACTCTTAGACTCCAGATACAAGTCCTACAAACCTTCTCTCACAGGAGAAGATGACCATTTTTTTGCTGTTCCCTTAATTTCTGATCCCTGGGAACACTATTTCTTTTGCAGCACCTTGTGTAGAGTCGGTGTAAACCAAAAGGACATGTTTGGACCCCTCCAAATCTGTAAGTGCTCTTAGCAGACACCAGGCAATGACCTTTCCTCCTTGCCATCTCTGCTGGGCAGTGCCAGTGCCTTCAGTGCCACCCCTGCCCTGGCCCTGGCATGCACCAGGAGTGTCCCTATCCTGGTGACACACCAGCTATGGCCAGGCTCTGTCTGTGATCATCCCAATAAATCCCTGTGCAGGCTGATAAGACTGCAATTATTCCCCCCCCCCCCGCATTCTGTCTGGGAGGTTCCTGTTGGCTTTGGGGCACTGATCCCACGGATGGCATGTGTGCTGCCAGTGTGAGATTATTATAATGTGATCCAGCCCTTCAATATAACATTAGTAGCTAAAAAAAAAAAAAAGTGGAGCTAGTTAAATGGGAATATTATTCCAGCAGAAAATGTTTTAAGGAAAAATTATTTGGAGGGGAGGTGGAGAGATGTAAAGCTAAGTCAGAAGAAAGCTCACTTTTTTTTTATTCTTTCTCTGTAGGTTTTTGGCGGATTTTCTTTTTTTTTTTTTTTTTTTTCTCCTATGTATTTATTTATTTATGTGTGGAGGTTTTTTTGAAGGTATTTTCACAGGGTAGCTGAAAAACCCGAGTACAGACTCTGGTGGTGCAAGGCTGCTCTGCCAATTCCTGTTAGAACCTTTTCCTCTCCATGAGACCCAGACTGATCCAGCCCTGGAGCCAGACACAGTGTTTATAAACCCTGCTGGTTTTGGGGTTCCTCTTCCCCCTGGACTCATCCCTACCCCCGTTTGCATTTCAGGGAAGAGCTTGCACACAAACCCGGCTGTACAACACCCTCAGGCAGCTCTGAATGCCATCATTCAGATCCTAATCAGGGGCAGCCTCCTCCAATCCCAGCCCTGGAATGGATGGCACAGTGGAGTGTAAGTGAATTAGGGAATGCAAGAGAGTAATTAAATAAAATGGATGGTACAATTAGACCTGATTGCAATCTGCATCCCAAGGCTGTGCTTTAGGTGCTGGGCCCCTTTTTGTGAACCTACCTGACAAATGGGGTGCAAAAAGGGCTGTGTGTGTGCGGTGACCAGCACAGACCACTGCTCTGCAAGGGCAGTTTAATTTTTCCCCCTGAACTGGGAAATCCTGTTGTTCCATGATTGAATCTCTCCATGTGTGGATGACCAACCTTAACTTCAGGTGTCACCCACTGTGCCAACACTCGAGACATGACCATAGGGGACAGTGCTGTTGTTCTTCCCCCAGAGGCTGGTTGGGCACTGAACAGGCTCCCCAGGGCAGTGGGCACAGCCCCAAGGCTGCCAGAGCTGCAGGAGGGTTTGGACAATGTTCTCAGGGACAGGGTGGGATTGTGCAGGGCTGAGGGTTGCACTGTATGATCCCTGTGGGTCCCTTCCAACTCAGGAGATGCTATGGTTCTGTGATTCTGCTTCCTAAACATCCCAAACAATAGTCAAAGTTCCCTCCTTGCCAACCACTCGAAGGTCATTGCTCACACCACACATGGGATTCAGCCATGAGTGCTGGCCACGACCTCATGATCCCAGCAGGACCCGTCAAGATCCCAAAGCCTGGGAAGGTCCAACCCACTTTGAAATAACCTTCAGCCTCCTGGTGGTGATGGTGGTGGTTAAACCTTGGTGCAGCAAGGGCTTTAAAGGCAGGTCAGAGCCTGGGGTGTTCAAGTGATGCTCCCACGGGGCCGGTCCAGGACTGATGGGTGATGTTTCGGGTGTCCCTGTGCCAGATGTGCAGGGGCTGCTTTCATTGTTCCTATGAAACACAGTGTTGGGGACAACTTGGCACAGCCCAGGCGATGCCCTTGCATGCCCCAGTGCCACCCTGGGTTGGCAGAGACCATTCAGCCCATCCCTGCGACACCGAGGGCAGGTGAGTCACGGCAGGACAGCCCGGGTGTGTCTCCCCGAGCCTGGCTGAGATCCCTGCCCTTGCTGACACCCTCTGGTGCCCTGTGGGACTGCTGGGGTGGAGTTGTGAGCCCTGTCCCTGCTGCACCACACCCCGAGCACCTCACAGGAGCTGTTCCAGTGCAAACTGGGTCTGGTTTTGCTCTGGGGACAGAGATCCCTCCCCACATGAAGTGGGACTCGTGCTCCTGATCTGCTGGAGCTCTGCTGCTGAGGGGCACAGGCAAAGAGTGACACAGAGTTCACCAGTGTCTGTGGGTCTGAGTGGGTTTTGGGTGGGTTTGTGTCTGTGTCCCTCTCCCCTCTGACACTCTCCCACATCAAAGGGGAGGGTGGCACCGGGTTTGCACCTCACGGGGCAAGAAACACCCCCTTTTTCTCTAATGCTGTAGATAAGCAGAAGCCAAATGCTCTTTATAACCAGAGCCTTTTCAGTTGTATCAGGAGTTTGGGCTTTATAACATTTTCTACTCTGGAGGGCATTTCTCCATGCTTTCCACTGGGGATTCCCAAATTCCCCGCAGACTCTCTGTCCATCCTAAAGGCTGCACACACCATTAGCACCTCAGAGCCCCCTGAGCCTTCCCCTGGTCTTCTCTGTGCTCACACCAGGCTGGTTCTGCTGGGCACACTGGGAATCCTGATGGGTTTGTCATCAGCCAGAAGTGCTGGGGGCAGGGTCAGGACCTCCCACACCCATGGGATAAAGCCACACACTGTGCTCCTGCGAAGAGGCTGCTTTATAGGGTGACATTAAATGCCCAGAGGGAAGAATTATGTCTGCCTTAACCAGCTCAGGATGGTGACCTCCCTGAGGATGTCTCATCCACGCTGACTTTTAGTGACTCAGAGGAGACTGGGACCTCTATCCATTTCTTAGACACCTACCAGCAGCCTCCTGGTGGATGTTACTGGGGGGGCAGGTTGGGGACTGGGCCACCACCAGACATGAGGCTTCACTGCGGGTGGACTAAGCCAGGAGCCCCACTCTCCCACTAAGGGCGGTCTAGGCAGGGTCCCATCCCCATCCCAGGGGCAGAGCTCTGTCCCTGTGGAGCCCCGTGCCATCCCTGCACTGCTCTGGATGCCCCCCCGTGCTTTTCTGCCGTGTCCTCCTCGCATTCCATGGCTGCTTGGCTGGCAGAGGCAGCACCCCCAGCCTG
This sequence comes from Myiotriccus ornatus, assembly GCA_036023395.1. Lineage (NCBI taxonomy): Eukaryota > Metazoa > Chordata > Aves > Passeriformes > Tyrannidae > Myiotriccus > Myiotriccus ornatus. The sequence continues at coordinate 11,374,198 of JAYRBT010000043.1, forward strand.
GTTTTGGGATGCCATCCATCATCCCCCCCGCCTGCCTGAGTGTCTTGGCTGCAGGCTGGGACACTTCCCTGTGCCTGGGGCTCGTCAGGAATGCGCTAATTGCCGCTGGAACAAAAGCTGCTCCCCAGTGGTGCTGAGCACGGGGGGCTGATCCCCCGCAGCCCACGGGGATGCTCCGGGAGGTCCCGCCGTGCGCTCAGCACACGCTCCTGCAGATTTGCAAAGGGCTCAGATTTATCTTCCCTCGTGCTGTTCTACTTAAGAGGAGTACTCGGGGCATGCCAAGAGCTCGCCTGGAAAAAGCATTTCCTCCTCCCCCTCTGGCCAAGCACGGAGCTGCTGGCTCACATTTACCTTGAGCGATGGCACCTGAAATTCCGGGAGGTTTTCCCAAGCAAAAGCACCCCACGCTCCCCAGCTATTTGCTGCTGTGGTGTTTGCCAGGCTCCCTGCCTGGTGAGTCAGCAGCATTCCTGCTTTTTGATTTATTTTTTTTATTTATTTAAATCTGGGATTTTTGCTGAGGCAGCGTTTTTCTTCCCCCTTATCTCCGTGCCAGCACATTTGGGCAGGTCCCTGTGTCTCTCCTCCCTGTCCCGTGGCCCCGTGGGGGCCAGACACGGACAAAATGTCTGTGGGTGCCCTGAGGGATGGCACAGGTACCCCACAGCCAGGTGTTGTGATTTCCCCACGGGGCACTTCAGCAGCCTGTTAGAATCCCCCAAACCTCGGACACCCAAACCTCCCCCAGATCTCCCTGTCTGGGGCAGCAGGGAGCAACTTAGTGGCAGCTCTCTGGAAATGAGAGGATGCAAAGAAATGCTGTCCATTGTAGGGGCTTTTCCCAGGAAAAAAGAAGCAAAATCTTGTGCAGGTTGTGGCAAAGGCAGTTTAAGTGAACTGGGGAAATCATAAAATCCCAGAAAAAATTGGGTTGGAAGTGACATTAAAAATCATCCAACTCCAACCTCTGCCACGGGCAGGGACACCTTCCACTAGCCCAGGTTGCTCCAAGCCCCATCCAACCTGGCCTTGGACACTTCCAGGGATCCAGGGGCAGCCACAGCTTCTCTGGGCAACCTGTGCCAGGGCCTCCCCACCCTCACAGGGAAGAATTTCTTCTGTATTCCTATGCTAAATTTCCCCCCTTTTGGCTTGAACCCCTTTGTCCTTGTCCTGTCACTACAGTTCCTGATGAACAGTCTCTCTCCAGCTTCCTTGCTGGCCTCTTGAGATACTGGAAGGTGCTGTGAGGTCTCCACACAACCTTCTCTTCTCCAGCCTGAACAGCCCCAACTTTCTCAGCCTGTTTTGGGCAAACTCGATCCCAAAACTCAGATTTTTTTCGCTGTGTTCAGAAGTAGCAGGTTCTGGTTGCAGAAAGCCACAGAGATGGAAATAAAGTGTGTCAGGAAGCAGAGATCTGGCCCTTGGGTAGATGGGTTGGTGGCTGGGCCAGAGTACCTGGCAGGGCTGTTGAGAGGGGATGGGAAAGGGGTGGCAGAGAGGTCTGTGGGGGTGGTGTCTGGGCTTAGGCAACAGGAGGAAACTGCTTGGTATGGATGAGCCCTCTCTGTGCCAGGCCCACCATCCCACGGCTCTCAGAGTCCCCCAGATGCTGTTTCAGTTATTAAAATCCACCCCTGCACAGGGATGGGCTGCTGAGGTTTGGATCATGGAATCATGGAATCACAGACTGCTTTGGACTGGAAGGCACCTTAAAGATCATTTCATTCCACCCCCTGCCATGGGCAGGGACACCTTCCATTAGACCAGGTTGCTCCAAGTTACATCCAACCTGGCCTTGGACACTTCCAGGGAATGCGAGTGTCCTGCAGGACTCCATCACAGCTGTCCCTTTGCCATGACAAGCATCCTCACAGCAGGGAGGAGGGAGGGACGTGGTGATCCACTCTTTTATTTCTATATTTAAGAATCCCTGGAGCCAAGGAGGGGGCAGGCAGCTGTGGTGTGGGGAGTGCTCTGCTGGAAACACCTCCCTGGGATTATTCCTGGAGAGCGAGCGGAGCCTGGCCACGCAGAGCTCTGTGCTCAAGAGGCACAAGGGACACTGGCTCTGGCACTGCTCCCAAGCCCTCACAGTGGTTTTTGTACGTGTGCTGGTACTTTATGAGCCCTCAAACCCCGCTGTCTCCATTCCAAGATCCGGCTTTATTGCAGGTGGGGCTCGTAGCAACCTCTCCTCTGTGTTTGCCTAACAGTGCCCGTCGTGCTTTTATTTGATTCTAATCTTGCCAGAGCGTGGCCATCAGCCTCGACATTTTTCATGCTGTGTGTCAGCTCCCTCTTCTCTCCTTGGAAGATTTCCAGGGCAGGGTTTAGCTGTTGGGAAGAGCAGGGCTGGGGCACTGCCCCCTGTACATCCCATCACGTCTCCTCACAGCAAAGCTCATGGCACGGGGTCCCAGGGAGCTTTGGGGACAGTATTTGTATTTTCATCAGCTGCTCATAAAACCCCTTGGACATGCTGAGTTGGCAGTGCCCCCCCTTGGCACTGCAGCCTCCTGGGGCTGTGCTGTTGGTTGTTTTGGGAATGCAGAGGCTGCTTTTACCCTGCCTTTGCTGCAAAACGGGTTTTTCCCTAGGGGCAGTGCAGGACTGGGCCCTTCCTCGTGCTCCTTCCCTGTCCTTGTTTTCAGGCTGGCTGCTCACCAAGCTCACACACGTGGGTGAGGTGTCCCTGTGAGCTGGCAGAGCTGGCAGCCCAGGAGCCTTCCATGGCCTGGGCTGATCCCACAGTGTGGGCAGCAGGTGAGAGGGGATTCTGCCCCTCTGCCCCACTCAGGTGAGACCCCCCTGCAGAGCTGCCTGCAGCTCTGGGGTCCTCAGCATGAGAAAAATGTGGAGTTGTTGGAGCGAGTCCAGAGGAGGCACCAAGATGATGAGAGGGCTGGAGCCAGGCTGGGAGAGCTGCGGGAGTTCACCTGGAGACGAGAAGGCTCCAGGGAGACTTTGGACTTCTTGCAGTGCCTAAAGGGGCTCCAGGAGATCTGGAGAGGGACTTTGGACAAGGGTTTGGAGCAATGGGATAAGGGGGAATGGCTTCCCACTGCCAGAGGGCAGGGTTAGATTGGATACTGGGAATGAATTTTTTCCTGTGAGGGTGGGGAGGCCCTGGCACAAGGTGCCCAGAGAAGCTGTGGCTGCCCCATCCTTGGAAGTGTCCAAGGCCAGGTTGGAGCAAACTGGGCTAGTGGAAGGTGTCCCTGCCCATGGCAGAGGTTGGAAGTAGACGGTCTTTACGATCCATTCCAACCCAAACCACCCTATGTTTTTATGATAGCCCTGCCAAATTTGGGCTGCTCCCATATCAACCCAACCTCAGTTCTCCTTTCTCTGGGATTAATGCAGGGATGTCTGTCAGCAGCTGGAATAAGCTGCAGAAAACCAAAGCCATACTTAGTTCCTTCATAAGGTAAAGATTTATCTGCTAGCTGAGAAGGAAGATCTCCTGTGGCTCATGCAGGGCTGACACATCACTGGGGTGGATGGATGGGTTGTGCAGCAGGGCTGTTCCTGGAAGGCACCAGCCAGGCCTGGCTTCACTCACCCTGAGTCTGACAAATGCAGCCTGATGGGATTTTTTTCCCAAGTGCAGTGTCTGGATCTCACTGTTAGGGAGCTTTGCAAGCTGACAGACAGACACACATGTCCCCACAGAGCCTACAGAGCTTGGGTAGACCACAGAGCTGGTGAGAGGGTGCTGATGGCACATCCCTGCTCTGCACCCTTGGTGCCTGGATGATTCCCTACCCAGCTCTGGGGTCTGGCATCCTCCAGCATCCTCTGGTTTGTCCTGGCAGAGCCCAGGGGAGAGTGTGGAGCTGCTCTGCCCACCCTGTACAGCTGCTTTTGGAAAGGTTGTCCGTGGGTTTTAGGGGAAGCTGCTCCTGTTGCACATGAGCCCCATGTTGTGGTCACAGGCAGTGGGTGCCAGGGGGAAAATGCACTTGAAGACAACTGGTTTGGGAGTGAAAAACATGCTCTGAGTGCCAAATATTAAAAGCTGCTGGAAGAAAAAGAGCGTTTTTGTTGTTGGAAAATGGCCTGTGACCCACAGGTCAGAGCCCTCATGGAACACGGCAGGGGCAGGGTGACCTGTGCTGCCCTACAGAAATGAGCCCAAGGGCCCCAAAGGAGACACCAAGATACCTCCTGGTGCCCTCAAAAGGTTTGTCCTTCCCTCTTGTCCATGGAGTGTTTCCAGTAAAGCCACATTTTCTGCTGGAAACCCTGTGAAGGCAGTGAGAGCACCGAGCCCCAGGGCTGCAGGGCAAACAGAAGTGGCATTTTCTGTCACTGCTCCTCGCACTCTGCAGTCCTGCTCTGATCTGGGGTGGCTTTTCATCTTCTTTGGCATCCTCAGGATCCCAGTGTGCAGCAAATCCCCCTCACTGCCCGTTCTTTCTTCATTCCCTTTTTTTCCCCCACGTCTCCTGGTAAAATCAAGGTGTTTGAACGACCCTGAAGTGTCTAAATCTACAGACTTCCATATCCACATTTCTCACCACGTTGCATACAGCTCAGTCAAGTCACACAAAAGGCCAAATCCACGTTTTGTTGCTTTAGAGAAGCAGAGATTTTGCCCATCAAGCCCAGCAAAAGTTGGTTGTTTAATCCTGAGTAGCCCATGGAGAAGTGAATGGGGATGGGATTGCTCTGAGTCCCTCAGTAGCCTTTTCTGTGCCAACTTTCTGGATTATAGGGTTGGAAAAATGTGGTCTCAGTTTCTGGCTTCGCTGCTTATCTGTTGGCACAGCATTTTAACACCAGCAAATAAAAGATGGGTGAGCATGTTTTGGGGATGAGTTGGATGGGAGTATCTCAGGTATTAAAGCCACTGAAAAATTATTCTCAGGATAGCTTTCCATATGTAACAGCAGGTTAATTGAACTTGAGCCACGCAGTAGAAATGTGCTGATTCCAACAAGATTTTCCAGCAGAAAAAAAAAGAAAAAAAAAAAGGAAAAAAAAGGGGGGGGGAAATATTTTGTTTGGACTGTGTTGAAACTCCAGCAGAATGTTTCTGTTCCATCACTTAAATTAATTTCATGTAATGTGGAGTGTAAATTTTAATATTATATTGTCCTTACAGATTGTATCCTTCCACACACGGAGTGCCTGATTTAAGAAATGCACAGGAACGGCAGGAATAATGAAAGGAGTTGCTGGAGTGAAACACTGTAATGGCCCTAAACTGCTTGCTGGGAGGAAATGTTTCTTGGCAAACACAAGAATTCCAGCTTTTTTTTGTGCAGAATCAGAATCAATCTCTCCCTTCATGTCAGGATTTCCCAAGTAATGGAAACTGCAGCTCCCAGCCAGCTCTGCTCAGGATGTAGCCTGTGTTAATTATTCATCAGAGCCAGATAGAATGGGAGATAACTCAGAGGAAACGTGAGATAAGAGCTTTGAAGCCATGTCACATCCCTGGCTGGCTGGGGATGTGGAGCAGAGGGGATGCTCAGCTTGCAGTGCCTGGGGATGGATGGTGGTGGTCTGATGGTGGAGGGGGCAGAAGAGACCTTAAAGATCCTCCAGTTCCAACTCCCCTGCGTGGACAGAATCAACCAGGTTGGAAAAGACCTCTGAGATCAACAAGTGCAACCTTTGACCCAACAACACCTTGTCTACTAGACCATGGCACTGATGCCACCTCCAGGGTCGGTGTCTCCACCCCCTCCCTGGGCAGCTCCTTCCAATGTCTGATCACTCCCTCTGTGAAGAACTCTCTGTAAAGGACTCTCTTTGAAGGATTTCCAAGCTTTCCAGAAAACTTGCTGCATTGGTAGTGCTGTTGGAAAGGCAAAATGTGGAGGAGGGTAGGAGTGAGGAGAGCCCAGGGCCAGGCAAGCCCTGAGTGCCACGTTTGGGGCCGGTGCTGAGCCAGCTTTGCCAGGACAAGGAAATACAGCAGTGGGATACACACAGAGCTGCTGCCATCAGACAAAACTTGTTGCCTCTAAGTTTCTGCCATGTAATTGGACCCAGCATTTTGGAGGAAAGCTTCACTACCAGCTAATTTGATTTTTATGGGGAGCGCTGAGGTGTTTGGGTTTGTTTCTTTCAAGCCACCGGATCTTGGAGTCCTGTGGCTACGTCAGCATCTCAGCTGCCGTATAAAACCAGCGACCTGCCCAGGTCCTCAGGATAATAGGCTTCAAAGGTGTATTATTTTATAGAATTTCCAGAAAAGCCACATTTATTTTGGCATTGGAGACACCTTTAAACCTCCACTTTGCAGCCCTGTGGCAACCTGTGGCCCTGGCAAAGCTGCAATAGGGAGGGAAATGAACGTTCCATCCTCAGTTTAAGCTGTGAGTGTCGTCATACAAAGGAACAGAGTTGCTTTATTGCCCCAGGATGGGGAGGGAAAACACAGAGGCTGCTGTGCCTGAGCCTGGGACAGCATGGCCCAGCCTGGAGGGAAAAGCAGTTGGTGGGACCTTCCCTCCAGCCTCCTGTCTGGTCTCTGCAGGGGCAGGGGATCTGTGTTGGGACAGCAAACAAAACCAGAAATCCAAGAGATGTCCCCAGGGCCTGCCCCCAGCTCTTCCTGGAGCTGCTGCTGTCACATTCACCCACCATGAGTGACTCCTGCTCCAGGGGTGATAATGGCATGAGAACTTGTCTGATAATTCCACGACAAACTTGTATTCACCTTGAAAAAATAGCCTCAACAGAACCTTCCCCAAAACCTTTCAAGGAGGAAAACAACTTTCTGTTTCTAATAAAGGTCTCCAACATAAGCTGAGCAGGTTTTATTTTCGTTTATTCTTCTCCACAGAAGTTTCCATTGTGTCCAAAAGCCATTTTCTGTCAAAAAAAGGTTTCGATGGAAAATATTTTACTAAACCTATTCAAACCTGATACAAAGCCTTGCCAAGAAAGAGGGAATGAGTAAACCCTGCGGAGCTACTGCTCAGCACATTAAAGGGAATATCACCCAACTTCCCAGAGGCTCCAGAGGGTGTTTGGGTGGTCCTGGTGCTGGGCAGTGGAGCTGGGATCATCACAGCCTCTGGTAAATGTTAAACCAACAAATAAATCTGCTTTGCTCAGCAGCCAGAGCTGAGCCTTCAAACTGGGGTGAAGCTTTCTAAATATCATCAGGCATATTTTCTTTAAAGGAAGGAAGGATCTTAATTCCAGCATTCCAACCCAAAATAGATGTCTCTAAGAATAGCCCTTCCCCACTGCAGGGCAGGATGCCCGCCGGAGGAAAAGGGGTTGGGGGAAAACAAGGAGTCCTTTCCCTGAACAGCCACGCTGGAATTGGGCAGGGCTGGGTTTTGACTCTGACTGTGGGTGATCATCCCCAGAGCATCCAATCCCACTGAGGTGGCTTGGAGCTGCCAGTGGCCCTTTGGATCAGGGACTGGAGCAGCCCAGTGGCTCCTTGGGTTGATGGAGCTGTTCCTTAGAGGCCTGATGGCCATCCTGCAGTGGATCACAGAATCCCAGGATATGCTGAGCTGGAAGGGACCCACAAGGATCATCCAGTCCAACCCTCAGCCCTGCACAGG
>JAYRBT010000043.1:11384312-11396507 GCA_036023395.1 Myiotriccus ornatus
ATATTTAAGTCATCGTGTTTTGGCTGCAGCCTCTTGAGGTTCCCCAGGGCAGATCATGGAATCCCAGAATGGTTTGGTTTGGAAGGGACCTTCAAGATCATCCATTCCCATCCCCTGCCATGGGCAGGGACACCTTCCACTAGCCCAGGTTGCTCCGAGTCCCTCCAACCTGGCCTTGGACACTTGCAGGGATCCAGGGGCAGCCACAGCTTCTCTGGGCAACTTGTGCCAGGGCCTCCCCACCCTCACAGGGAAAGATTCCTTCCTAATATCCAATCTAAATGTCATCCCTCTCAGTTTATGACTGTCACCCCTCATCCTGTCACTCTCTGCTGGAGTAAAAAGTTGCTCTTCCTCTTTTTTATAACCCCTCTTTAGGCTCTGGAAGGGGCTCTCAGGTCTCCCTGGAGCCTTTTCTTCTCCAGGTGACTCCCCCAGCTCTCCCAGCCTGGCTCCAGAGCAGAGGGGCTCCAGATGCACCAGGATGGAGTGCAGCAGGTGTTCCCTCTGCTTCCTCCCCAGCCTGAGGAGCTGCTTGTACCCTAAGCCCAGGGGCTGTGGGAGAAAGGCAAGCACTGGCCAAGCTCTCCCCCGGGCTGGGGAGTGTCAGGTCACTGCACTCCAATGGCTCACCTTGTATACTGAGAGGTTTCCCTTCCCAAACCTTCCCAAACCTTCCCTTCCCAAACTTTCCCAAACCTTCCATCCCTTCCCCTTTATTTAAAAGCAATTTCCATGATTTTTTTTTTTTTCCAGATGAGCTTTCTGGGCCCTTCCACGGCAGGACTGGGCTCAGCCCTCGCTGTTTCCTGAGGAGGCAGGAGCTGAGGTGGTTTCTATCAGCCCTGCAGACATTTTGATCCTTTTGCAGTCTGTGAAATAGTGGCCTGAATACGATGACAGAGAGAGAAAATACATTAACTCTCCCCTCCCCTTTCCAACCCAAGCCCTTTGCCAAAGCAATAAAAAACTTTAAACAATAGCCAGTCGTGACATAAACCAGTCCTTGAGCAGCCTGCCAAAATTCACCTCAAGAAAGTAGGTCCAAAAATAAACAGTAACCTATAAAAAGCCCCACAGCCTTAAAGATAGTCTTCTCAGTGTGCTAATTGCTTTCACATCTGGCTCAGAAACGAGGAGTGTAAACGAGCGTGGAGAGGCCACCAATAACTCACTTCAGCTAAGCACAAAAGCATGTGTGGAGCATCAATCATGAGGGCCAGCTATTACAACTCAGAGATCTCAGATGCTGGGGCTCAGATTGTGTTTAAATTGCCCTGAAATAATGGGGTTGGTGGTGATGGTAACAGACAGCACATGGTTAAATGCTTTCACGGGTGGGATATTTCAGGGTAAATATAGAGAAACCGGTTTCATTTCCCTTTTTCCCCTCCCCTCCCATCAGTTATCAGACAAGTTGCTGGCTTGGCCTACTCCTTGGGAAGAAGGGAACTCCTGGGGTGGTTGAGAGGTTTGATAATGGAAGGCTGCAAGAAGGTGGGATATACAAAGGAAAGCTACCTGGAATGGTTTCATGAAGCCTTTCCCGTGTGACAGGGAGGTGATCTCAAAATGTGACCTTGTGTGAGCTTGGCTGGAAGGCCAAAACTCCATCAGATCCCAGGGATGCAGAGATGTGTGATGCCCTCCATCCTCTGCTCTGGACATGTGTTCATCTTCTCTCCTGTTGATGTCTAGACCCTTTTTTATAACTGTGAATCAGGGGTTGTGTCTCCTACTTGCTTTCACACCTGTTTGTTTGTGGAGTTGGCTGAAGTTTGTGGTGTGAGCAACCCCTTTGGATGGAATTTAAAGCACACCTTCCCCACGGCCTCAGACTTTGCAGTGAGACCAACACAGAGAGCAAAACCCAGACCCCCCCTAAGCTTGGAGTGTATTGCAGTGGCTACAGGGAAGCTCTGCCTGAACTCAAGATTTATTTCTGATAGTTCTCCAGCACCACTGAGAACATCACCAGTAAATCCTCACATTTTCTGAGATCACAACTGCTGTAATTACACGAGTGACTGGTGCCTCAGCCCTGGGGACGAGCACCTGGGGTTTGGTGGTTCTGACCCATCACTGTTGCTCAGGGAGGGACTTGCAGTGATTTATTCATGCCACATTTATTGTTTGGAAAGCTCAATCAAATGCTGCTATGGTTAGACTGAATAATTCATCTGCCAGCCTACTTTTGATCTCTTTATTGGTTTCTCTCTGTGTTAAAAGCCTCGTGTTCAGAGGTGAAGATCATCTCAGAGAATCACAGAATGCTTTGGGCTGGATGAGACCTTAAAGTTCACCTAATTCTATCCCCCTGCCACAGGCAGGGACACCTTCCACCAGCCCAGGTTGCTCCAAGCCCTGTCCAACCTGGCCTCGGACACTTCCAGGGATCCAGGGGCAGCCACAGCTGCTCTGGGCAACCTGTGCCAGGACCTCACAGGGAAGAATTCCTTCCCAATATCCCATCTAACCCTGCCCTCTGGCAGTGGGAAGCCATTCCCCTTGTCCTGTCCCTCCATTCCTTGTCCAAAGTCCCTTTCCAGCTCTCCTGGAGCCCCTTTAGGGACTGGAAGGGACTGTAAGTCTTCTAAGGCTGCTTAGTCTAGAGGTTTGATATCCTGGGAAACCAAAACTTCAAAGGCAGATTTTCAGTAGGTTTGGCCTTGCTGAAGGAAGGACTCATGGTGTTTTTGAGGAAGTTTTTTCTCAAAAAAGGGACAAAATTTTCACAGAGGGCTCATCTCTCCTGTGTCAGTCACAGGCCCAAGTGTGGGTATTGCTCTGTGCATCTGTTATAGGACATGGGAGAACTGCACCTTCCCTCACACCATTTGCCTAATCCTAAAAGAATCATCCAGGACAGCTCAGATGACGACCCCTGGAGAGGCCTGTTTCTTCCTACTGATTTTTAAGGACAATTATTGAGGTTGCCATGTGTGAACTTCAGTGAGGTGACTCCCACTCCTCACGTGTCCCACGGGCCAAACAAAATGCACACGAAATACACACATAAGGAACGATTCATGCAGGTGACTGTCATAGCTCTGTGTGAAACATTTGGATTTTTGCTCACACCTCTTTCAGGCAGCAGGACACACACACAGCTACACCCACCCCAGAGAAAGGAAAGGTTTCCCAACACCCATTTTTAACAGTTTTTCTAGGAATAGCCCTGCAGAGATCACCCCACCTCAAACCAGAGCAAGGCAGAGGAGTCAGGTCCTTCCAGGGCACCCTTCTGATGGATGGTGCTTTTGGAGCCGTTTAAGGATGCCAAGAAAATGACTCAAATGAGCTGGAATTAACCAGCCATTTGAATTTGGCATTGTCCCTTGTTTATACATGGACATTTGCCCTGCAGGGACTCAGCTGTCACCTGCAGAGCATGGAGAGGTGCCTGCCAGCAGACTGGGAGGCTGGATTTTCTAAGAAGTGCAACCAGCAGGATGGTGCCACTTCCAGAGGTTGCACAGGGCTGTGGAGGAGTTGTCCTGAACAGCTGAGCTTCTCCAACCATGGAAAAAGGACACAACCTCTTCGAGGGGCTGTTGGAAGAAGAAAGGAGAGGCCCAGGTGATCTCCAAAAACACTTCAGGGTTTTTTTTAATCTCAGTGAGTTAATGTGACTTGGGGAAATTATTCTGCCTTTGAATAGAGGGCTGGAAAACCTCTCTTACAGGGAAAGGCTGAGAGAAAATTGGGATTGCTCAGCCTGGAGAAGAGAAGGCTGAAGGGAGACCTTAAAGCCACTTTCAATACCTAGAAGGGTTCCAAAGAGAGCTGGAGAGGGACTTTGGACCAGGGATGGAGGGACAGGACAAGGGGAATGGCTTCCCACTGACAGAGAGTAGGGTTAGATGAGATATTAGGAAGAAGTTCTTCCCTATGAGGGTGGGAGGCCCTGGCACAGGTTGCCCAGAGAAGCTGTGGCTGCTCCATCCCTGGAAGTGTCCAAGGCCAGGTTGGATGGGGCTTGGAGCAACCTGGGCTAGTGGAAGGTGTCCCTGCCCATGGCAGGGGTGGAATGAGATGAACTTTAAGGTGCCTTCCAACCCAAACTATTCTGTGATTCTGTGAATTGACAGTTGAGCCCTTTCAGGCAGGTACAGCATTTACAGGAGAAATGGGAATATTCAGCTGTGTGTAAGACTGTGACTGGGCAGTGTTATGGGTACAAGCAGCCTCGTGAGGGATGCTATAAAAGATCTGGATCTGAGTATTTGCAGAAGGGCAGCTCAGGATCCAGTGCAATGTTGTATTAATAGACAGCAGGAATGCAGAGCTGTGACAGAAAGACTGACAGCTTTTGGCAGTGGGTTTTGTACTGAGGTATCTAAATGTGTCCCTTGAAATTCCAGTTTGGTCAGCCAGGCAAACCTGGTCTGAGGTGCTGGGAACTGGCACCTCTGCTTCACATCAGCCTCACGTGTCCAGCCTGTTTTTTAACTCTGAGCTAAAATGGTCGAGGTTTCAGCACGAACTGTTCTCACATGTCCATCAAAACTGGATGTGCCCCCACCAGGACTGGGTGTGGACCTCTTGTAGTGACTTTGCAGCTCTTGGAGTTGTAGGCAGAATTAAGGGACCAGGTTTATTTAGTCAAATAAATGGTGGTGGTGTGAACAGCCTGTTTAATTCAGTGTGATACCCAGAGCACAAGGGATTTGGAACCATGTACCGTGTGCCCTTGGCAGCTTCTTACTCGAGAGTCACCTTACATGTGAATTTGACAGTTTTACTGTGCCAATTCTCCTCATCTTTGTAACCTTTAGGCTGTGTGAGGTAGGGTTTAAGCTGGATATTAGGAAAGGTTCTTCCCCCAGAGGCTGGTTGGGCACTGAACAGGCTCCCCAGGGCAGTGGGCACAGCCCCAAGGCTGCCAGAGCTGCAGGAGGGTTTGGACAACGCTCTCAGGGACAGGGTGGGATTGCTGGGGGGTCTGTGCAGGGCCAGGAGTTGGACTGGATGATCCCTTCCAGCTCAGGATGTTCTGTGCTTCTGTGGTGGGCCCAAATCCTCCCCCATCATGACATCCCTGCTCTCGTGCTTCCCCAGAAGGTCCTGTGTGTCCTTTACACAGGCACCCGTGGGCCATTTACAATATTAGCCAATTATTCTTGCTTAATTTAGCAAATACTTCAAAACCCATGTGGTGTCCTACCACATTTAGTGGTGTTCCTTGTCTGCAGTGATTCATCTGAACAGAATTAGCCACGGGCAGGGTGTGAGAGCGGAGAGGTAGGCTGGAAGTGTGCAAGGGGCAGAGAGCTGGGCTGGTCTGAGGGTGGGCACGAGTCCTGCACAGGGTCAGAGCTTGGCTTGCTTTAACTGAAATTATTTGATCTGTTTTAGCTATAGAAAAATCAACTTACGTGCTGAATGTTTTATTTCAGTTTGATGAAGCTGATACTCCACCTGGCCAGAGCAAGACGTGTGTTTAAAGTGAAATGAAAATGTGTTGAAGTGTATACATGGAATAGTTTGGGTTATATTTCATGTCAGCTCTCTGGCAAGAGGCTTTGCTTCCTTCTGGAGGCTGAGTGTGTGTGTGCATGGACAGCAGGAGTGTTGGGCTGGGGGTCACTGCACCCACCAGGGCCTGGGAAACACTTTGGTTCAGTCTCAGTCTGCAGCTGCAGTAGGGGGAGAAACTGAGGCAGCTGGGAGAGGGCACACTTACCAGCCTGGTAGTTGCTGAGCCCTGAACATGGCTCACAGCCAGGGTGCTAAATGAGGAAAATGAAAATATTCCCCTGGATAAGGAGGGACACACGAGTCCACCCAGCAGATCTGAATGGTGTTTTCAAAAGCTGTGAGAAACCCCCTTGGGGTAACCAGAGAGTCTGTGCTCACCATCACCATCACTACCCTGTTTCAGTGTCCCTCCTCAGGCTAAAGCCAGAGAGAACTGGGGAAGGACCTGCTCCCAGAAACATTCCCAGTGTCACTGGGGGACTGGTGTACAGCACCCTGGTGCTGGGGAGGCTGTGCTGTGCTGGGGCTCCTGGGGACACCTCTAACCCCCCACCCCAGGGAAGCCTCTGTCCGGCCCACGGGACCCAGAGCTCACACTGGGTTGCCCAGGAGTGGTACTGAGTTGCCCACTGATGGCACTGAGGGCTGTCCAGGGATGGGGTCCAGCTGCCCAGGGGTGGCACTGGGTTGCACAGAGTTCCTAGGATCCTGGAACGGTTTGTGTTAGAAGGGACCTTAAAGCTCATCTAAAGCCACAGGCAGGGACACCTTCCACTAGACCAGGTTGCTCCAAGCCCTGTCCAGCCTGGCCTTGAACACTCAGGTGGCACTGGGTTACCTGGGGTGGCACTGGGTTGCCCACTGAGGGCACTGAGTTCATAGGACCATGGAATATCCCAGGTTGGAAGAGACCCACAGGGATCAGCGAGTCCAGCACCTCACAGGACTACCTACAACTAAATCAGGTGGTCAAGATCACTATCCATCACCCAGCAGCTGCACCTGGTTGCCCAGGGGCTGCACAAAACTGCCCAGCAACAGCAGGAGGGTGCCCAGGGCAGGATCTGGGGTGGCATGTGAGGGAGTTTACTGGCCCCGTGCTGCCCTGTGGCCACTGCTGTGGCCATCACAGGGAGGTTCAATGGTCAGAACAGGTCACAGAGCCCAGTCACAGGTCACAGAACGCCCTGACCTACCATAGAACCCGGTCACCCACTGCAGAACCCCACTGCCCGTAGCAACAGTGCCCTGGCCCTGTGGTGCCAACACACTGGGGCTGGGGCAGAGCCAGGCAGTGCCACCACCACGTGCAGCACCGCAGCGATGAGGAGCAGCACCCCCACACCCCCACACCCCTGAGCACACCCACGCTCACAGCAAAAGGGGAGAGTGTGCTTCCACTGGGAGGGCAGGACCAGCAAAGCAGGTACTTCTCCTCAGCCCTCACTATCTCTTATATCATCCAAATGTACCCAAACTAGGTGGTCAGCAGCTCCTGGTGTGTGTCCGTGTTCAGGGAGGGTAGAAAGTACCACCCTGGTATGGCTTATCCTGAGGGGGATGCAGGGCCATTTAATTCAGCATGGAAAAGTAACTGCAGGCCATTCCCAAGGTTTTTTTTTTCTCTCTTGAATGCTTGTCTGTCAGTGTCTGAAAGGGAAGGATTTCTTTGCAGGGGAACCATCTCCCACTCTCTGAATGCTGTTTCCTAGGTATAAGTTTATAATAATAAAATGGATGATAAATAATAAAATTGATGATAAACAACAACAAATAAGTGGCTTGGAGCTAGGGAATGGCAGTGGCTTATCCCTAGCAGGGACAAAAGGGCTGGAGAGACTGGTTTGTGGGAAGCCCCACACGGTGGGTTTTGTTGGACCTGAGCACAGACATCTCATCCTCGGTCCTGCCAAACTGGCTCAGAGGGCTGTGTTTGTGAAAGCTTTTTTGGCTACATTTAAGGGCATTAGGGGAAGAATGTGTCCCTGCCACATAAGAACTTCTCTAGATTGACGGGGAAAATGAAGGAACAATAGGCAATAGGGAATAAAGACTAAAGGAATAAGGAAAATGAAGGTATAAGATCCGCCATCCTCCTTGGCAACCATGATTTGTTTCTCTCCTCATTTCAAGACCTGACACTAGATATCACCAGCAAAGTCAAACCCCTGTCCATCCAGACACTTGGGCTGCTGTCAGGAGGGATTTGTTTCTGAGAGATTTTGGCCTGTACAGGCACCTTGTGGGTACCTTGGGCATCACTGGCTGTGCCACAAGTTGTTGCTGTGAGAGGTGGGACACGGGCAGGAACTGACTGAGTGAGGTTTTCCTCTGCCTCCTTTGTGCAGGACACGCACCTGACAGCAGCATTCCACAATGGAGCTCTACGGCTACCCCTTAAAGGCAAAGTTTACCTACCCCAAACCACCACCCACCAAGATCCTGCCTGCCACCAGCACCGTGGCTGCCAGCTACAAGAACCGGATTCCTTACCAGCCGGAGAGCATCAGCCTCCCCTGGATGCCCAACGCCTACTACAAAGCCGCTGCCCTCAACCCAACCCTGGCTCCCCTCTCCGAAAGCTTCCCGGGGTTACCCCCCACCAAGATAATTCCCTTCATCTCCGAGAGACCGAACGGCGTCTTCACCCGGCACACCCTCGACGACTGGCACAGGTCCAACATGACCAACTACAAGGAGTCGGAGACCACGCGGCACAACGCGGAGCGGCTGCGGGCCGACCTCAACCGCACCATCAAGGACGTGTACCTGCAGGCCAAGAGGACCCAGGGGGAGAGCACCAAGAACCTGGGAGAACGCGTCAATGACATTGAGTACTGGAAGTCGGAGCTCTGCCTCGAGCTGGATGCCATGATCAGGGAGACCAACTCGCTGGCAGACATGCAGAAGCGGCTGGAGAGAGCCCTGGCCGACACCGAGGGCCCCTTCCAGGTAAGGACCCTGCCCCGTGGCCTCCTGCCAAACCATCTGCAGCCATTCAAACGTCTAATAAAGTTTCATTACGGTTCTGTAACATCTAGAAAGTTTTTATTAAGAGCCCATTAGTTCTGCTAGGAATAAACAAATCCCCTGACATCTGCTGCGTCCTCCACCACCAGCGCACGCTGAGCACATCAGGACAGGGCTTGTTTAACCAAGTATTTTTATCTCCAAAATCCTGGTTTGGGAGATAAAAGCCCGTGTCTTACCACGAGGCTCTGGTGAGGTCATCATCGAGCCTGACACAGGTCCCTGCATTCAGCTGTGGTGGCACCAGGGACACGTGGGCTCCCTCACATCGATTTAATGCTGATGTTGCATTCGGCTGCTCGTTGTCAGCTAAACCAGGGCGGTTTTTCCCATGCTGTCATCTCTGTGCCCACCTGTAACATCTTTTCTTACATGACACGGGCACCACCCCTGTAGGGAACCCTGCCCCTGCAGCCAGCACTGATGGCATGGCATGTCCCCAACAGGTCGCTCACAAATGCTTGCTTAACCGGGAGAAGAGGATGGGCATTGACCTAGTCCATGACGACGTGGAGAAACAGCTCATCACAGTAAGTCTGGCAACACAGATCATATGTTAGAGTTATTTTTACCTAAACTACCTGAAACAGGTTTTGCAGCCCTGTTCCCTCCCTGGCTCCTTCATGCTGGTGAGGTGCTAAACTCTTCAACCCCCCCAAAACCTGCTGAAATGAAAACAGGAGAGGGAGGAGTAGCTGAAAACCAGCTGTGTTTGTGTGGCATATTGGAGTCCTCTGTCCTTCTCCATGGAGTTTGTGAGACAGCCCTGCCTCTCCGAGCCCTGCCAGCACAGGAGCAGTATCTATCTTTATGATATATATCTATAGAACATCATCTATATTGCACACAGATGCACACACAGATATGCAGAAGGCAGCGGGTGCCCAGCAGCCTGTCTGGTTTTCCCAGCTATATTAGCTGGTCTAATAAAAGATTTTACACCTCCCCCCAGCTTTGCTTTGCTCAGAGCAGTGTGGCTGCAGTAGGGCTGTTGCTCGGTGTGCTCAGGCAATGGATTTGATAGAAATTGCAAAAACATGCACTCCTGCCTGCCTTTATATAGTCTGCTTTAAACTTCAAATAAAATCTAACACAGTGAGAACTGGCACAGCAAAGGGGATCCTAATGCAGGGAACAGCAAAACAGAATCACTGCAATGGCATCACAAAACTGAGAAGGAAACTGCAGCCCCTGGGACTGTGATGCCACAGCTCTGTTGGAAGATTTTTCCTTATGAGTCAGGCCCTTAAAACATTAAAATCTTAGTTTAAAAGTCATGAGATTTTAGGAAAGTTATCAGAGCTGGTATCTCCATAAAGGCATTTTGGTTTTTAAGTGCTGGGACATATTTAGGCTCTGCTTTCAGCTGGCTCCTGTGGACAGGAGGGCTTAAAAATTCCTGAGCTTGGAGCACTGATCACCTGCCTCTGGAAGCTGAGGCTTCAGAGGTGCAATAGGTTTGTGCTGGAGTCAAGTGAGCTGAGAGCAGCATAAGCCTCCCCCTGGTAGGGCTGAGTGTTTCTTAGAAAGGAATGGGGATTTGCACCAAAGTCCATCTCCTCTTGTCCCCTGTGGATGGGATCTCTTGTGGGGAGGAAGATATGGTGGGATTGGGGATGGGGATGTGCAGTACTGCTGATCCAGGGAACCACTGTGCCTGATCATATCAGGTCAGGATCGGGACCCAACTCCCTGTAGTGGGACTAACCAGCCCTCTGCGTGGATGTCAAGATGAAAAAACACTTGGGAGCCCACCCTGAAAGTGATTTCAGAGGCCATGGCAGTGGGCACAGCCCCCTCTTGTCCCCTCCTGTCACTGGGTCCGGGCTCAGCTGCACAAACACGTGCACTGGGGCTGGGGGCCCTTTCTGCACCCCCTGATTGCTCTGGGGGAAAGGCAAGCAGGGAAGTTCTCACTGAGTGCAAGGTTGGAGAGGCTCGAGGGGCTGAGTGTGTCCAGGCCATGGATACCAATGGAGTTGTGTTTTACCTTTGCCCAGGAAATCAAGATCATCAGGTCCGTCCGGGAGAGGCTCCAGCAGTGCCTGAACACAGTGAATAACCAGCTCATGTAAGGAGGGACTCCTCCCGTTGTGCTGTGTTTTAATGGGAACCCCCAGCAGAGCCCTGCTCCACCCACCCCCTGCAGGTGTAAAACCCGTGCAGGCTCCATGGGAAGCGGGAGGGATGCACACAGCTGTCCCAGCAGGAGCTGGGACGGGCAGGAAACCATTCCACCCCTACACCCCCTCTGAGACCTGCTGTCTGTGTGCTGCAGGTGCAACAAGGAGGCCCGGCAAGAGCTGGAGAAGGACCTGGCAGACAAGCAGATGGGCCATCACATCGACAACAAGTGCTACCAGCTGAAGAACACCTCCAGGGGCATCCACTACTACCGAGGGGTGGAGCGGATCGATGCCACGTGAGCGCAGGCTGGGTCGCACTGGGGGGTCCCTGGGAGGCACATCCATCCCAAAATCACCTCCAAGGGGTCGTTCCTCTCCGCTCACCATAAAGGGAGAACCACCCTCTGCCGAACACCCAGCGGGGGAAAGCGAACCCAGCCTAATTAAACATTATATCAGGGTACAGAGATCAGCCTGCAAATGAATTCAGCCCAGCACCTCTGCACAGCCCATTAAGTTTATGCATGTTTTCAAAGATGTGTCAGTGCTTGCCTGAGTGCTCTTCCCTGACGTAAAGTCTGGGGGGTTCACCCCTGCGTGCAGAGGGCCTGGCAGCGAGCTGGAATGACACACAAGATGAAGAAATAGAGAGTGTTGTCCTGGGACAGGGTTCAGCTGCTTTTGGGTTCCAGGAATTTGGCTTTGGCTCTGCAGTAAATGAACTAAACACTTGCAGAGATATGCCCTAAGTGGCAAAGGGCTGAGGGAATAAATCTCCTGCTCATGCAGACACACACAGTTTATGAAGAGGCACAGATTGATTCAATTTTTCTAATAGTTTGAGTAATTATTCACAGTAGAGCTCAGATGTATTCAGACAGGCAAATGAATTGCAGGGGATTGATGCTAAAATTCAGAGGGGGGTGAAATGTGCCGAGAATCAGCAGGTTTTAAATGGAGCTTATGTGGTATTTAAGTCTTTTGTTGACCTTGTTCTGGACTATTGCGTAGGCAGGAACTTCATCCCAAACACACAGACAGGGAATGGAGTGGGATCTAATGCTTTTTCAGTTTAGTATGGAACTGAGATGGGCTGTGAGCAAAATGAATTGACTTTGATCTGTGTGTTGTCATGGAGCTGGGAATCCCTTGGCACTCAGTGCCTCAAGTGTGGAAATAGGAGATCTGATTGGAATCCCTACTTTTTCTGGGAGAATCTTTTGTTTGTCTGAGGTTTCATGAGTTGTCTGCATGAACAGATCATCATTTGCTGAATATTGTTAAACAACTCGGGTCCAGATGTTTCACTTTCATGTAATTTAATTAAGAGCATAGATTTAATTGGCATTTTATCCTCACTGCTCGCTGACAGAATCCATCACAGAATTCCAGGATATGCTGAGTTGGAAGGGACCCACAAGGATCATCCAGTCCATTCCTCAGCCCTGCACAGGCCCATCCCCAAGAGTCACCCCCTGTGTCCCAGAGGATCATCCAAACCCTCCTGCAGCTCTGGCAGCCTTGGGGCTGTGCCCACTGCCCTGGGGAGCCTGTTCAG
>JAYRBT010000043.1:11396607-11419018 GCA_036023395.1 Myiotriccus ornatus
CCCTCAGTCTCCTCTTCTCCAGCTGAACACACCAAGTGCCCTCAGTGTCCTCACACGGCTTCAGATCAAGGCCCTTCCCCATCCTCGTTCCCTCCTTTGGACACTCCATAAGAGCTTAATATCTTATACTGTGGTGCTCAAAGCAGTATTGCAGGTGAGGCTGCCCCAGGTCAGAGCAGAGCAGGACACGACCACCCTCAGCAGCAGGGGCTGATCCAGGGCCTCTCCTTTCCCCCCCCTCAGGATCTCGGTGCCGGAGACGTGGGCCAGGTTCACAGACAACAACATCTTCCGCTCCCAGAGCCAGCGGGCGACCTCGGCCAAGCTGCGGGCGAGCACGGAGAGCATCCTCATGGGCACGGCCGACGAGATGTGGCGCCAGTTCAGCAAGGTCAACGACGCCTTCACCAGCCGCATCACCGAGACCGCCAACGCCAAGAGCAAGATCCAGACCCACCTGGCCAAGGTAGCCTGGACCCCTTCCCACTTCAGCTTCATCCCAAGGGGATGGTTGTCCGTGTCCTTCCTCTGCCAAGCAGAGGAAGGGGAGGTCGGTGATGGGCACCTGGCTCAGAGCAGTGGATCTCGTGGGAAGCTTCCTGAAAAGTGCTTGAGGCTGTGCTGGTTGAGACTGGGCTTGCTGATGCCACATCCTTAAATGAGGAGCCGTTAAAAACTTTCCCTCAGTTAGGGATGATCAGTTTTTGCAAGCAGTAATTTTGGGAAGCTGGTAATTCAACTGGTCCATCACTGCTCCTAAACCTCCTCTGATGTGACAGCAACAGCAAAGAGAGGCTTTTCCCTGAAAACTCTGCTGAATCTGTGCCTGGATGTGTGGCACAGTGACAGTGATCTGAGCCCAGGGTCTGCTTACTGAGCTTTTTCCTGCGCACAGGCAGGAGAAAAGGAAAATGATGTGATCACTCGAGCAGATGTTTTTTGATTAATACACGTGTTTGTGTTTCACGCCAGACACGGCAGGAAATCTTCCAGATCGAGACGAAGATCCAAGTCATCCAAAAAACCATAAAGGACAAAGAGATTCAGTTAAAAGTGGCTCAGACCCGGCTGGATGAGCGCACGAGGAGACCAAACGTGGAGCTGTGCCGGGACACTGCCCAGATCCGGTAAGGCAGGAGGGCAGGGCTGGCAGGGTCCCTGAGGAGTCACTGGGGGTGGCCCCTCAGGAGCATCACTGGGTGACAAAAATCCTCTTTTTTTCCTTTTCTTAAATAATCCTTCCCTAAGTGCCCTGGTGGAATCCAAAGCAATGAGTGGTTGTCCCAGCCTGGGGGTCCTGGGTCAGCTCTGCCCCCGTGACAGAGGTTGTACACCATGACCGGGTACAGCCCGATGCCACCCCACGAGGGATTGGATTTTTCCCACTTGGATAAAACTCAGCTTCTCTCCTGGCTTGCCCAGGTGGCTGGATGTGCTCAGTTTTGTAGAATAAGCCCTTTGTTCTTCCCATTGTGGCTCTCCAGTATATGAAGGGGGCTTATAGAAAGGAGGGAGAGGGACTTTTTATATGGGCAGATAGGGACAGGACAAGGGGGAATGGCTTCCCACTGCCAGAGGGCAGGGTTAGATGGGATATTGGGAAGAAATTGTTCCCTGTGAGGGTGCTGAGGCCCTGGCACAGGTTGCCCAGAGAAGCTGTGGCTGCCCCTGGATCCCTGGAAGTGTCCAAGGCCAGGCTGGACAGGGCTTGGAGCAACCTGGGCTAGTGAAAGGTGTCCCTGCCCATTGCAGGGGGTGGAATGAGATGACCTTGAAGGTCCCTTCCAACCCAAACCCTTCTGGGATTCTCTGATTCTTTGATTCTACTTTCCAACAGGCTCATGTTGAGAGCACTTATCTCCTTCCTTTTGGGTAACTCCAAGGAAGGGTTCACCACATGGAGAACCAGTAAGGGTTGTTCACCCTTACTGGTTCTGGGGACACTGGAAATCCTTTCAAGGACATAGTGAGCTCTTTGGGATTGCACCCCTGTGGCTAAGCAGGTTGCCCTCAGTGCCCCCTGTGAGGCACCCAAACCTCACACCTCCTCCTGGAAGCCCTCTGAGCATGATTCCCTTTTCACAGTGATTTAAACCCAGCCCCAGAGCTGGTTCAGCATCTCACACGCTGTTGTTTTTTCCATCCTGCACTTGTTTCACATTCACTTTTAGCCTCTCCCAGCTGCCCTGCTCTGCTGTGTGAGCCTATGTGGGTGTGGGGAGGGCCCCTGCACAGGGAAAGTGCAGGAGGGTGAATCAACAAACCCTCAAACCCAAGCAGAGATGGGAAACCACAGCTGCTCACCCCTCTTCTCAGTGGGATGGCTGCACACACCCAAAGCCTGACCCTGAGATCAGCTCCATTGTTTGGAGCGTGGTGCTGATAACACCAAGGCTGTGGGGTTGATCCCTCTGTGGGCCATTCCCGTAAGAGCTGCACTCGCTGATCCTCGTGGGTCCCTTCCAACTCAGAAAACCCGTGAAGTTTGAAAGCTGAGTAAGTTTGAAGCCTTAGAGCAAATTTACCCCTTCCTCTCCATGGATGAGCTCTTCCCTCAGCATTGTGTCTGACAGGAATGGGGGGTCCGAATTGGTCTGAGCCTGCTGATGGGGGAAATCCTGTGCCCCAAGGGCCCATCAGCAACGCTGTGCTGGAAGCCACCCCGATGACAAAACTGCTAACGGGGGTTCTTGCTGTTTTCCAGCCTTGTCCAAGAGGTCAATGAAATCAATGAGACGCTCAGGAACCTTCACCAGTGCCTCAGAGCCTCTGAGGACATGCTGCAGATGCTGGTCCGCTCCAAAGGTGTCTTGGAGCACGACCTGGTCGTCAAAAACAACTCGCTCTTCATCGACCAGGAGAGGTGCATGGGGATGCGCAAGACCTATCCCAGCACGGTGCAGATCCTGGGATATGTCTCAGCAGGGCTCACCTGAACACGCAGAGTATCTGTCCTGGGACATATTCCCGGTTTTGTTAAGGCTCTTTGCAAATAGATTGTTACGATTTCACGGATGTGTTAAGAGTTTCATTTCCTCACGTGAACCCTAAGTAGAAGTTGAATGATTGGTTTCTTTGGTGTGTGGTTTATACCAGGGACATTTTTTTTTTCCCCTTTAGTTTTTTCTCTTTGTACCAGAAAGGAGCTGAAAATATCCTGTATGACACTAAGAGTAAATCCACCCACAGGGATCCACTCCTACCCTTCCAGTCTGCGATTTTAGGAGAAAAACTGCTGTGTCTTCCTCTTTTTGAGTGTGTGTGATGTGGAAAAGAGCACAAGGGGAAGTAAAGCTGCTTGTCAGAATAATTAGCTGCTGACATCCATGATGTGTTTTTAATAGTGCAGCTGAAGAAACACAAACTGTCCCGGAAGGAGCTGCAGTATGTGCTGTTCCTAAATAGAAAAATCAGCAGTTTAAACTGATTTCTAATGATAATTGTCTTGCTTTGGAAAAATTTAAAAATGCCATCACAAATGAGGAAGAATATTTAACTAGTTAATTGTCGAGAATGCTGTGAATTTAATTTTGGGTTCCTAATTCAACCTCTTGTTGTAGTTTGTTGGTGGAAAGCAACACTTTGAAGATATAGAGATGAATCAGTGTTTAAGTCAAACTCCCCAGCTGACACACAACCTGCTCTCTTGCTGTGAATCAGACTGTGATCATGTATTGGAATTTTCAGAGGGATAAATCTTCAATCAATCTGTGAAAGTCACTTTGCAAATTGTCTCCTTAGACTCAGGTGTCACTTAGATGCTCTGGAGTCTTTCAACCTGAGCAGTTTTGCTCAGCCTGTAGGCACCAAGAATCCCAAAG
The DNA here is from genome assembly GCA_036023395.1 of Myiotriccus ornatus. Classification (NCBI taxonomy): domain Eukaryota; kingdom Metazoa; phylum Chordata; class Aves; order Passeriformes; family Tyrannidae; genus Myiotriccus; species Myiotriccus ornatus. The sequence continues at coordinate 11,400,429 of JAYRBT010000043.1, forward strand.
GAGCAGAAGCTCAAGTCCCTTCCCCTCCCTCGGGAATCCAGGGCAGGGACCTCCCAGCCCAGTGTAGGGGCTCCCAGGAGCTGAGAACGTCTCTCCTTGTCTCATATTCCCAGGTGACTCCCCCTCATCTGACAGACCCCTCTGCCCTCCCTGCTCTCCCCCAGGGCAGCTCCTGAGAGCTGTACCCAGGTCCTGGCCAGCCCCAGTGTCTCGGCAGGATCTCCCTTCCCAGCAGCTCTAAACAGGAAGCAATTGTCTCTCTAACATTTTTTTGTTGTTTTGTTGGGGTTTTTTTACTAGCACTTCTGTCTCAAGGAGACTAAAAATAGATTTCCTCTACTTTGTGTGTATCTTGGAGCTGGAGACTGTGGAAGGGAGCAGCCACCCTTTCTAAAGGAAAGATCCAAATGTAAGCAGGAAAAACTGCCCAGCTGATCACACCTTCCCTTTTTCCACTGATCTGCCTCCCCAAAATAAACTGATGGCAGACTGAACTCACAGGCACCTCTAGTTTTTTTAGCATCCTCCCCAGCTCTGTGCTGTTACTCTCCCTATATTCCTTTCCTGAAGCCTTTCCCAACCTCCGGTGATTTTGGCTGCTCCACTGGTCTGCAGCCCAGCTCCAGACAGCTGGTTTGCAGGCTGAATTGCCTGTTTTTTGGGCAATGGGCCCTGTGAGTTTGTGCCCAGCTGAGTGTGGGGCAGCAGAGGCACCCACAGCCCCTTCCTGAAAGGCTCCAGCTCCAGAATACCCAGAGCCAAGTCCTGGCACCAGTGACAGCTTTGCCTTCATTTCACTTCATTTCACTTTCACCTTCGTTTCTGAGTCACATAAAAAATATCTGAGCAAGGGTACACCAGTATCAGTCAGCACCCAAAGCCTCCTCTTTCCGCCAGTGTTGCTTTCAGAGCTCCCCAAACACTCCCCTTTCCCACTGGCCTGACTCCTTTAAGGCTTTCTCCTGACTGACAGCATTTATGTGGTGTCACAGTTCCCCAGCTCTTCATTTTCCCTTGCTGTCCTGCCGTCCCGATGCTCCTTCACACAACACTGCCAGAGCATTTCTTTCCTCTGTTTCAGCCACCACCAGAGGAATTTCAGTTGCAGCTTCTCCAATTTCTTTCACAAATACTTTCCACTTTCCTGCAGCAGATTTCCCAGACGTTAGAGAATTCCCAGGTCCCTCTGGGGTTTCGTTCTCTCCATGCCAGTTTTCCATAAGTTGACAGTACTGATGTTACTTCTGGCAGCTGATACTCCCAGATCTCCCCCAAACCCTTTGATCACTGAATCCTCCGTGTGCTTCCATGTGAGTCTTTTTTTTTTCCCATGCCTGGAGCCAGCCCTGCCACAAAACTCCTGTAAAATGCCTCTCCAGGGAGGGGGTTTGGGTGAAATTCCAACAGACACGTGGCTCGTGGCAGGGGCTCCTGCCCACGGATGGATTTGTCTCCCATGACAGAGCTGCTGCTGAGTGAAGCTGCTCAGCCCAACCTCTCAGGGCTGGGTTTGGGGTTCAAACAGCCTCTATTTTTGATGTATTCCAGGAGCATGAAACAACATTCTGCTGACATGTGAGATGCCTTTGCTGTACCATTATATGATTTGCTTTCGTAGATCATTTCTAAATCACATCCCTGGCCACCCCATCCACCTTTCCGCACTGATGTGATGTCTCCTTTCTCCAGTCTGAAGAACAACATGTTTGCTTTTACTGCTATTTATTGCTGGTTTGTTGCTGGCTTTATTGCTGGCTTTATCAGCCAAGTTGCTGAGAAAGTTAGTTTGTGGAAATTCCTTTGCATCGTAAGACCATATTCCCACCCTTCTGCATCATTCCTTTTGAATCATTCCTGGAGAGCTGTGTTTGTAAATCAATTGTTTACTGACTGGAGGAAAGACAATAAAATAATAAAACTGTTGATTCATGTCAGTCCAGGAGCCAGGTGAACACTCCAGGCAGGTCTATCGAAAAGCTTTTCAGAAAGGAGGTTTTGTTGTCTAAGAAAATAAAAATCCTTGAATTTCCTGGAAGAGTCTGATATGAATTTGGGTGAAATCAAAGCTTGCCAACCCCCCTGTTAATGCTATATTGCATAACTAGTGGAGATTATTATGCTTGAGGGAGAGAGAATTCCCCAAAGAGCATCAGCAGTCAGAAAAAAACAACAACAACAACAAAAAAACAACAAACCCAACTCATTGCTATTATGGAAAAAAAAAAAAAGGAGAAAACTTTGGCAAAAGGCTAAAGGAAAATTTGGGCAGTGGAGGATCACAGAAATGATTGTGCTGGCTCAGAGCAGAGTCCAGCAAGCGCCTGATGCAGCCTCTGCCAGAGCCAACAGGAGATGCTTAGATAAAAGCACAGAAGGCAGCAAGCACTCTGTGACATTTTCCCAGTCTACTTTCCCAGCTCCCAGCAATTAGCATCTCGAGGACTTCCTGAGCTGCCAGGGCTGTCCGTGGGTTTGATATCCCCCGATGGATTTGTTTCACATGCTCTCGCTGCAGTTGTTCTTCGAGCCAGTGCAGAGTCGCAGCATCCGCTGTGATCCCCCAGCAGGAGCTGCGGGGCACGGAGCATCCTCCCCCTCAGGGCAGCTCTGCCCGCTCCGGGGACCCTGGAGGAGACTCCAAAAGGGGCTAGACCTGAAACTGCTGGAGCCAAAAGTGTAAAACTCAATAGTTTGGGCAAAACGTGGCTCAAAGCTGGTTTAGACCCGTGTCCTCGGCAGGTTCAGCCTCACAGCAGGCTGGTTACTGTTATCTGCTCTCAGAGGATGAGCATGAACCACCAGTTCTGAAAGGATTTGAGTGTGTTCAGAGTCGTGCCCAAGCTGGGAAGCTTGCTTGGCTTTTTGTGGGCTTTGGGGTCAGTGGGCGAATTTTGGTTTCACTGAAGTTAGTGGGATTTTCTCCAGTGATTTCAGTCTGGCTCTATCAGTGCTGACAACTGGCTTGGAGTGGAAGGGAAAAAGTTGGGTAAAGTTGTTTTTGGGGCATGAATGCAGATAGGACTAAAATGTTTTATAAATTCTTCTTGGTTTGGTGAAAAACAGAAGTCAGGAAAAGTAAGTCAATTCCTCCAAGATGTATTAGACCTTTTGTTACAGACGTTTGCTGAATGCAAAAGTCTCCTCCTCTATTTTTTTCTGCTTGAAATGGGTTTTCCAGTAGCAATTCCACCAGTGAACATGTGTTTATTTTTATATGTATATATGTGTGTGTGCATATGTGTTGTTTGGGGGAGCACTGTAGATTCTCTACAAAATGTCAGTCAAACCATACCTTGCTCTGCTCCTTTTCCCAGTTGCCCAGTTGTTTGAAAGCAGGGTTTTCCCCTCCTTGTTCCATTCCCAGCCCCACATGAGCTATGGGATCACTGATGGCAGGGCAGATTTCTGCCCCTTCCCTTTGCATTTCCAGTCCTCTGTTGCTAATGGTCTTAATCACCGGGATAGGAAACAGGAAGCAAGTCCCTAAAATTGTGATGACAGAGCAAAATCTTGGGGTTAAACAAGTTGATCCACACGAAGACATACAGAGGAAATCTTGTCTTTTTATGTAGTTTGAAAGGCTTGTTTTAGGATTGGTTTTATTCACCTGGCCTGGGGTAGGGGATGATGTGCTGGTTCAGGTGATGCCCAGACACAGTTAAATGAGGCTTAGGTCCTTTTCAGTCCATCACTGCCCTGTCAGATTAGCATCTGAGCCCCTAAAAGTGATATTAAACCCCACTTTCTCTCCTCAATTCTCGTTATTTTATTCCAGAATTCCAAGCTGAAGCGCTGCATTTTGAGCGATCCCGTGGAATAGATTCAAAGCGAGAAATCCACAGTTTTTACCCAGTGTTTATACAACCCGTCAATCTTCAGAGTGTTCCCAGCACAGCCTGGGACCAACCTTGTTTGTACACAAAACATTTTTCCCATTTATTGTGGCGCCTGCTTTTATTTAGGCAGTGATGGCCAAGCTCACACCGAGTGTGAGCAGGGGCAGCTTTTCCCACGGTGGGAAACACCGTGAGATCCCCCAGCCCGTGTTGGTGACGTCTCTCCAGCAAAACCTCGAGGGCTCTGCGTGACCGTCCTCACTGTGTCGCCTCCTTTTCCCCCTGGACAGTCGCCATCCAACATCTCTGGCTGGTGGAAGGTGCCTCCAGCACTTTTCTCACTCCCTGCAGCAGCAGGGTCCTTGTCACCGGAGCTGTCACAGCACGTGCTCAGCAGATGTTTCTCCCAAGCCCTGCTCTGTTTCGACCGTGCACCTTTCCAAGAGAAGGGTCCAAGGAGCACAGGGGTGATGTGCGCTTCTCTCTGGGCTCCCTCCAGTGTTCCTAACCCACGGCTCTCAGCCAAAACGGGCTTCCTTACCTGCAGGCTGTTCTTTTCCCTGATTTCAGTTTCAGATATTTCTCCCGTGCTTAAAAAGCTGCTTTTGGCGCCTTTGTTGGAACTGAAGCTGCAGTGATTTTGCTCTCCCACATTCACGGAGGAGCTCAGGAGCAGAATATCACCCCCACACTTCTCCCACTGTGCATCATCCCACTCTGCTTTCAGGGAACAGGTTGGATATTTTATCCCGGTACAACAGCAACTGAGATTTCAGACCCACAAACCCAAATCAGAAGACGGTCTCTAACAGCAGACTGGATCACAGCCCCCGAGGGACAAGACCCTTCTCGCTCTGTTTGTGCAGCCCCGAGTGTGTGGGCTCCTTCTGCACAGAGGCTGAACAGCCCGAGACAGCCTCATTAGCCAGGAATGTACCGATGGTGGCCCAGACGTTTCAGTCCTCTGGGATTTGCAGCCACGAACGGCACCGGCGGGCAGCAGCGTCACAGGGTGCAGGGGGTGGAAGCAGCAGAGAAATGGGCGGGCATCTTTTGGAGGGGAGGGCAGACTGCATTCTTTGGAGCTCGTTTCAGCCGCTGGCCTCCCTCCCCCGACCCCTACGGAGCGCTCTGAACTCCCACTTGCTGGCTAATGCCTGTGACGGGACCCCTTGCGTGAGTGTGGGGAGCCAGAGCCAGTGCTGCAGGGAACACGCCTCTGCCTGCCAGGAGGAGGGAGCCAAGCACGCTCCTCTCCTTCTTGTCTCTCAAGATTTACAGTCTCGGTGGCTGGATGCCGACTTCCCTCGTCTGTGCATCAACGTGGGGTTAGTTTGGAGCTGGTGTGTGAGGATGGGAAAGGTGAAGGGGAGGTTGGTGTAAGTGCTCAGGACTCCCAGGAGTGTGCAGGTCCCCGGGGGGTGGGGGCTGGACTGTGTGTGTGAGCTTTATATCAACAGATTAGCTGGGGGTGAGGAATGAGTGAGGGCTGCTGCGCAGCCACTCCTTCCTCCCCGAGCACCTAAATCATAGAATCACAGAGTAGTTTGGGTTGGAAAGACCTTAAAGATCATCTTGTTTCACCCCCTGCCGTGGGCAAGGACATCTTCCACTAGTCCAGGTTACTCCAAGCCCTGTCCAACCTGGCCTTGAACACTTCCAGGGATCCAGGGGCAGCCACAGATTCTCTGGGCAACCTGTGCCAGGGCTTCCCCATCCTCACAGGGAAGGATTTTTTCTCAGTATCCCATCTAACCCTGCCCTTTGTCAGTGAGAAGCCATTCCCCCTTGTCCTGTCACTCCATGCCCTCTGCATCTCTCTTGGAGCCCCTTTAGGCACTGGAAGGGGCTTTAAGGTCTCCCCAGAGCCTTTCTTCTCCAGGCTGAACAACCCTAGCTCTCCCAGTGTCCTCCAGCATTTCGAAAAATGTCACCCTCCATTTAGTGGAAAGTTGCTCAGTTCCACCTCATTTGGCTTCCAAGTGCTAAAAAAAAAAACCATAAAATAATTTTTAAAAAAATAAAATCGAGTCCAAGAGCTACAATCCCTCCAGCACTGCCCATTCCCCAAATCCTGTCCCACGGAATCTGTCCGGGGCTGCAGAAACAGGGGCGAGAGGACCCCCGATGTGGTCAGCTCGGACAGCTTGTCCTGTCCCCGCAGCTTCGGGCACCGGCCGGTCCTGCCCGGGCACCCCGGGGACACCCACTCATGGAGGTCTGCTCCGGAACGGGGCGCGACCACCTCTCCCCCTCCTTCCTCCCTCCTCCACGGGTGCCGTGAGTCCACCGTGGGAGAGAGAGGGTGGTCTTCGTTCCCCCCGTCAAATCTCCTCGCTGGCTGGCGGGAGCGGCTCGGGGCCGGGATGTGGAGCCCGGGGAAAGGGATGCGGAGCCCGGGGAGAGGGATGCGGAGCCCGGGGAGAAGGCAGCTGGGCGGTGAGCTGCTCCCGGGGGGAGCGGCGGGGCCGGGGCAGGGGCGCTGCCGCGTTTATAGGCGGGCGGCGGGCGGAGGGCTGAGCCCTCCCCGTCCCACAGACGCAAGCGGGGCGGTGGCCCCGGTTAAAGGGGAAACTTGACAGCGCCGCCGCCCGCTCCGCTCCGCGCCACGCTCCGCTCCCGCCGCACAGCCCCGCTCGGCTCCGCAGCGACGTGAGTAGGGAGACAGCCCCGCTCCCACAGCCGCGATGAGCGGGGGGCGGCCGGGGAGGGGAGGGCAAGGGCCACACCGAGCGGGGAGAGGGGCTGCAGAGACCCTGGGGCAGAGACTGGGGGAGCCCCCCTTCCGCCGCTCCAGGGATCCTCTAGGGAAAACGATCAGGGCGGCCCCCTCCCCTCCTCACTGAGGGTCCCGAAGGGAGGTGGGCTGGGGTAATCTCCCTCCCGCAGCCCGGGAGAGGGTCCAGGAGAGCCGTTATTGGCCGTGCCAAGGGGAGATAGCTGAGGAAAGTCTCCCCCACCCCTGGAAAGGGTCCAGGGGAGCCTCTGTTTGCGGTGCCGAAGGGAGATTGGACGAGGGCACCCGCGGAGAGAGGGGCCGAGGTAGCTCGCTCGGGTGAAACGGGCCGAGGTATATGGCCCCTTTCCCCGCACCCCCACGGGGGTCGTCCGGGAAAGCCTCCGCTGGGGAGGGGGCCGACAGCATCACCCCCGGTGGTCCCATAGGTGGGTGGGCAAGGTACCACCCCCCTTCCAGCAGTGTGGGGCCGGGGCAGCCCCTCGGGTGAGATGCGCCGACATCGAGCCTTCCCGCCGCGGGCGAGGCGGGCCAGGAGCACGTTCCCCTTGCGTAGAGGGATCGGAGCCCCCCTCGGGGGAGAGGGACTGAGGGACCCTCCCCGGGAACCGTCCCCCTGGGGATCCTGGAGAGGGGGGCTGGGGGAGTCCCCTCGGTGAGGTGACTTGGGGAATCCTCGGTGAGATGGCTTGGGGGATCCGGCTCGGGGCAAGGGCTCGGAGGATCCCCGGGGATATCGGGAGCGGGTCCGGGCAGAGGGTTCGGACCCTTCTTTCGTCGGCGGGGCCCGAGGGAGGGGGCCCGGGCGGTGGGCGCTGCCCCAGCAGGATGCCCTGGAGCCGGTGGGGCGGAGCGGAGCGTCTCCTGCTGCCCCCGGCCGGCCGGCCCGGACAGACGGACAGACACAGAGACACGCACACACACTCAGCAGCATCCCTGTCCCCCTCCAGTTCTGCTCTCCACCGCCGCCAAGATGCTGCTGTTGCTGCTGGGGATCATCGTGCTCCACGTCACCGTGCTGGTGCTGCTCTTCGTCTCCACCATCGTCAGTGTAAGTACGGATTTTCCCCTGGCCCCGGGGTGCCAGCGAGCCAGGGGCATGGCATGGCAAGAGCAGAAGGTGGTATTTTTATCTACGGCTTGTTTTACAGCCTGGCTTTTAGCGGGAAGCCTTTACTTGCTGGTCTCACTAACAGCAGGATTTTGGGATTTCAGAGTTTGAGCTGTCAGGTGTAACTGGTGGGTTTCTTGGTTGTGTGTGGTGTGGTGGGTGCTCAGGGCATCCACGTTAGGACAGAGCACTGTTGGAACCCATCTCCTCATCATCCCTGCATTGGTCCCCATCACGGAGCAGCCTCAGAGCACCCAAAATCCCCTCCCTGGGGGTGATGATGCTTTCACTCCCCTCTCATGAAGGAGCTCCACCTGCTAAGGGGCTCCAGCCCACAGGACCAGGACATCCAGTCCGAGCGAAGCCTCTTGACACGGGGATGATTTGGGCTCTTGCTCCTTGGCAACAGCAGTTCTGCTTCCCAGCTCTGCTCCTCTGGGGCTGTGAATTAGGCACAGACTGTTTCCTAACCCAGACGGGCTCCTGCTGGCGACTTCCAAGACTTAAACTTTGCGAGCAGCGGGAAGACTGAGGGCTGGATGCGGCACAGTCTTCCCAGCACTGTCCTCGGGCTGGAGCCCAGCGAATACGTCAGCTGCTTGGGAAAGGGTTTGGTTTTACAGCAGCCGTTCTGTGGAGATGGTGACTTGCAGGGTTGCTTCACCAGGGGCTTTCTCGCCGGCTTTTCTTTTTTTTTTTTTTTTTTTTTTTGTGGTAATTGTAGTAGAAGAAGTTACAAAAATCTTCCGAGTCGTTAGGAATCACGTGGAAGCATTCGAATATCCCGGTCGAGAGGAGGGAAATGCGCATCCCCTCGGGACTCGCTCCGTGTTTAAAGAGCATAAAGAGCTTCTGTTTTTCTGCCGTTGAAGCGAAAGCAGTTAAAAGCAAATATCTGTATTTACTTTCTAAACCTCTCTCTAAAGGAAAGCGTGTGCCTGCGAGCTCCTGGCAGGGCAGACACGTGCCGGGGTGTGCTGGGGCTGCTCGGGTTGGGGGGACACGGTGTCCTGCTGCCCCCAGGGTTCTGCTCACCGGGCTTTGTCTCTCATGTAGCAATGGCTGGTGAACGGTGAGCACACGGCAGACCTCTGGCAGAACTGCACCTCTGGAAACTACTTCCACTGCCTGGCATCATCCAGCAATGGTGAGTGCTGCCTGTTGCTGCCCATTGCTTTTATTCTCCTCCTGGGACTTAAGGAATCAAGGGGGATTTGCCTGTGCGGGTTATTTGCGATTCCTCCTTGGTTTTCCCTGCATCCCTGAAGTTGTTCCCCTCCCAGCCCTTCCCCTTGCCTCCTCTGCTCTGTCCCCACACGGAGGGGAACGGCTCTGCTGTGGTCCTGGTGGGCCACAAAGGGAGGATTGCTCCCCCCACCCTTACTAGTCCTTGAAGTTGTGATAGGGCTTAGCATGGAAACCAGACCCACTGCCCATCACCCTGCCCTGTTGCCCTCAGGCTCAGGCACTGTGGCATGCTCAGCCATGGTGGAGGTGACTTGCTCGAGCCCTTTTGAGGGCTCTCCTGCTATTAGCTCATTTTTCCACTTGGATGTACAAACACGAGGTGGGCCTTGGAGCAGGGCTTGCCCTGTTGCCCTGCTGGGAGCAGAGGGGCTGTTCTGGGCACTCCTCCCTCTTGCTCCATTGTGAGGGAGTTTTAAAGATGCTCCAAGGACAGCCTGTCTCCAGAGGACACCCCACCCCTATCCAGGAAGCTGCCTTGTGCTTTCCTGCTGTGACAGGCTGAGTTTTTGGGCACAACCCTTGCCCTGTGGTTTGCTGTCAGGCACTTTGTGCGATGTGCTGAGTGCTCAGGTCCTGCTTCATCCCGCTGCTGGGAAGGCTCCCGTAGCACCTGCACATCTGGGGGGCTGAACAGCCACCTCTGGACCAAGCTGGGTGAAGACTGATGTCCCACTGGGTGACATCACCCAGCAAGCTGTTTGCTGAGGTCAGCAGGGGAGGAGACACCATGACACAGAGTTTCCAGGGCGGTTTATGGTGCCAGCAACACGAAATCCGTGCTCAAGGAGTCAGGCAAGCCCATGCCTCAGCTTCTTTAGAAGACAGAGCTAATGCCAGTGCTGCTGTGGCCAGCATTTGTTTTGTTAGCCTGGTTTTTTTTTGCTTTCCTGTGGAAACAGATACTCCCAGTGCAACCCCCAGTGAAAGCAGCTGTGAATCCCACGGCTGTCACTGGGAACACAGTCCCTTCATGCCGGAAAACGGTCCTGGCGTCGGAGCAAAGTGATGCCCCGTGGTCTTGGTGAGGAGGGAGACAGTCACGCTTAGAGCACTAAATGATTCCAGAGGGTCTTGGAGCGATGGGAGACTGTTAGAGGGATTTTGGAGCTTGGGGATTTTGCTCCCCCTAATGCTGGGAGCGAAACACTCCTGTTGCCGCACGCAGAAATGTGGATGCTGACGTCTCCCTCTTGTCTTCTCCGGGCTGAAAGCAACAGTGCGTCCCTGAGCGGGCCCAGGATCTGGTTTCGGTGGGAGTGGAGCTCCCACCGATGGTCTCTGCTGACGCCTGGTGGTGTCCGGGACGGCCGGGAAGCGGCTGGATCGCATCCCAGGCGAGGAGCCTTCTGGAGCCCTGTCCTTCATCAGCAGTTGGCTGGTGCTGGCTATCTGCAGCGTAGGCAGCCTGTGCACGGCCAGTCATGCGAGCTCCCAAACTGCTGAGCTTGTGCTTTGGAATGAAAGGCAGCGACTGCCCCCAGGAGTCCCAGAGACGAGGGCTCTAAAGCCTCCCCAAATCTTTGTGCTTTTCAAACCTGCACAGCTTTTTCTGGATGTTTACAGGATGTTCATGTGCTGGAGTTGTCAGTGTTGAGAGGGGCTTGTCTGAAATGTGGTTGGCTGGTTTCCTCCACGCCTGAATGTCCTGCAGCGTGTTTTGAGTCTACGTTGAGTTGGACTGGATGATCCTGATGGGTCCCTCCCAGCTCAGTGTGTTCTATGATTCTATGATTGCCCTGTTCCCAAATTTGGGCTTCCCTGTGAACCCTTTCCAGCAATGGATTTTATCACTAAAGGGACTGTAGTCAAGATGACCATGTTAAAAATGCAGTCGAGCAGCTGAATTGGGGTGATAGCCCTTATTTAGTGCAAGGTGGCCCTGCCCATGGCAGGTGGGTTGGAATGAGATGGGCTTTAAGGTCCCTTCCAACCCAAACCATGATAAGGTGCCCCAGTGAGCTGCTCATTGAGTAGAAATGCATCATGCTCAAGGCTTAAACAGCCCTCTGACAGCTCTTATTTATCATGAGAAGGGGGTTTTGCTTGAGCAAAAGCTTGTGCCCCATGCACCCCGGGGCAGGAGTGTGGGAGCAGTGCAGCTGAGGACCTTCACCTTGTGGGGCCCTGGAGGCAGGATCCCGAGCTCACTGCTGCTGTAGGAACACAAAAGGATTTTTCCTGGGCTTACATAAGACTTTTAGGATCTGTTTGTAGAAAAAGAACAAAAATGCCACATATCCTTTCCAGCAGGTCCTGTTCCCTCCCTCCCTCCCTCCCTGCTGCCCCATCCCTGGCTCCCACTGCTACCAGGGGAGCTGCTGTCAGCCACTGCTTGGAGCAGGGCAAGGAAGCTGTGGCAGAGCCACCTCTGAGGCTCGCACTTGTCTCCTGCCTCATCCTTATGCTCCTCATATGCTCTTTCCTAGGAATATGCTTACTTTCAAAAACAGGAATGATTTCCTATCAAACACCACAAACCATCCTCGGTTCCGTCCCTCTCAGAACATGGGCTGTGGTTCAGGGGGATGTAGACAGCCCTGGGAATTCCTTTCCACCTGCCAAGGATTGTACTTAATGGTTAATCCTGGAGTGCCAAGGTCTGCTCTGGGCTAAGAGCAAGGAATCCTCATTTGGGAATTTTGGCAGGACTTACTCTTTATGTAGAGGCAGTTTTAATTCTGGCCATCGTGGTGGCTGCTGTGGTGTTGTTATTCCTTCCTCTCTTTCCAAAAGCAATGGAACTTGGGTAATTAGGTAGTGCTGGGTCTCCTGTGTTCATCGTGGATGATGATGAAGGCCTTGGGGTTGGTTGTGCTGTGATGCCCCTCTTGGTCTGAGCCTGCCCTGTCCTGTGGATGCACAACAAGAAGCTGAACTTTTAAAACCAAATGCCGGCAGGATTTGCTTTTGTTTAACACTGAGGCAGGTTTGGGACTGTGCCCCTAACCCTACAGATAATCCCATGGGGATGGAACAGGCAGCAGAACAACCCAAGCACTGCCAGACCGTGGCTTCCTGGGCCATCAGACCTTGGGTACAGAGCGGCTCTGGCCTTGGTGGAGGCTGAGCTCCCACCTCCCAAATTCCTCTTGGAAGGCCTCAAACCCTGTGTGAGGGCTGAGCCACCCCTGGGACAGGTGCCCACTTCTTCTCCTCGCACAACCGCCCGCTTGTTGCTTCGATTTTGGCGTTTGCTCGGTAGATAATAATGCCTTTTCTTTTTTTTTCCGAGAGGCCGAAAACTATGGAAAAAATGTAGCAATCTTTGCTTCGTTTGCGCTGTCAGACATTCCTGGAAAAGACTTATCTCAGGAATTCAGCTCTGAATCCCAGGATTGTGCGTCGGCAGGGCCCTGTGCCAGCCCCAGCTGCGCGGCCCCGCTGCCGGCACAGGGCACGCGGCCGGGCCTGAGCTGCTCGAGTGCTCTCAAGTAGGTTCCACCCCAAATGTCCAGACAGTTTGATAGTTTTTTCCTCCAAAAATGGCCTTTTCTTGCCACAGCTGAATTATTTATGCAGACAAGAAGACTTTTTTTTTCTTTCCTGCTCTTCCTCTGATTTCGGTGGGAGTTCTGCAAGTGGGGAAGCAACGGGAGCATCCGTGGAGATCCCTGCATCCTTCTGTAATGTCAGGAGACATTTTTCCCGTTGTCTTTGTTCAGTTTTTCCTGTTGCTGCTCTGTGGCTTTCCCATGACTGGCTTGTTCACAGGCAGGCTGGTGTTTTTTTGGCTTTTTTTCATGAAGGGAGAAGAAAACCCTCACCCTTGGGAAATGCACGGGCTGCCAATCCACATGATTGCTGAGTGCTGAGGGCTGTGTGATGCACCCACTCATTTACTGATGTGATGACCATGAGCAAAGATCTGCCCTGGACAACCTGGGCAGGCAGGATGGGCCTCCCATGGATTGGGCAGCCACTGCCACCCCCCAGGGATTGCCCTGCTCCTCCGCACACCGACTCTGCCTCTTCCAGAGCCTCTTTCCCCTGGCAGATGGGTCCCTAAGCAGCACTGCTGGTGTTGTAAATGCATTTTCTTTGTGCTGAAGGAGGCGGGAAAGCTTTTCATCCCTGGAATGAGGCAGAAACATCTGGACCCTGACCCATCTGCTGCTCCCAGGAGGAATTGTGCTGCTGCTTCTCCGCTTTAAAATGCATAACTGAAACATCTGAACCCGTTGCTTTTGCTCTGTCAGCTCCCCCACGGTGGCTTTGCAGCCTTTATTCTTTCAAACTCTTTCTTCCAGCAGCGCTGGACTCACATGACATGGGAAAGGTGGGATGGAGAGATGGAGGTGCTGTTTAACTGGTTGTAATCCTTTTTGTGGCTGAATATGGTGTTGCAAGGCTTCATTGAAGCCTTGTGCTGAGGAAAATTATTTCTCAATGTCTAATTCCATTACTGATAGTTGAGTATAAAGAATCTCAACAAAAAGAGATGGGGAGGGGGATTTCCCCTCCAGCCCACTGCACCAACAGGATCAAGGCTTGGAGAATGTGTCAGCAGTAAGGGAACACTTCCTAGCATGGGAGATGAGAGTCCAGTCACCCCAGCAAGTTAGAAGTTCAAAGATTTATTGATACAAAGATTTATTGATACAAAGATTTAAACAATGATTTCAGCTTTTCCTGGAAAGCTAAAGTGACCATCTGCCTACATGATGGGTATCTGTGGCCACAGCGCTGCTGCTGCTGCCTTTTGCTTTACTTCTGCTGGGCAGTTGCAAACTGGAAAGAAATTACCAACTACCAGGAAATTACCCTTGTTTGAAGGTGCTGGATGTGTTGGAGTGAAGGCCTACAGTGAATACTGGATAGGTTGTTCATGGGAGATTGCCTTTATACTTCAGCTGGTCCCATCCAGCTTGTGGACCCCACGTACAGATATCCTGATTTGGGGACATACCTGGTCCTTCAGGCTCTTTGCAGTTGGCAGCAGAGTAGCAAAGAGGCAGCTTTTAGTGGGTCCAGAACACCCACTTTGTCATTAATGATGGGTGGCACCGGCTGAACTCAGGCAGGGTTGAACCCTCTCTTCCTGCTGTGGGTGACAGTCACTTATCCCTAAGTTGTTTGAAATAAACTGCAGGGCATTCAAAGAACCCCAGAATGGGTTGGGTTCATAAAGCTCATCCAATCCCACCCCCTGCCATGGGCAGGGACAGCTTCCACCAACCCAGGTTGCTCCAAGCCCTTTCCAACCTGGCCTTGGACACTTCCAGGGATGGGGCAGCCACAGCTTCTCTGGGCAACCTGTGCCAGGGCCTCCCCACCCTCTGAGTTATGAATTTCTTCCTAACATCTAAAAATCTCCTATTCCAGGAGAGTATTCTGTATTCCAGATCAGTTTCTCCCATGACTTTGTTGCCTTTGATAGGAAAGGGATTTCCTCTGCATAAACCCATTTTTTATTGTTGTTTGTTCTTCTTACAAAGAGCATCTGATAAGGAGAGGTAGGGAACTGGTGCTGTGCTTTTCTGAGCTGCTCCAGAGCTCTTTGGCTCCCATTTTTCTATGTAAGGGGGGTGAGACAACCTTCCCTGCTGGATCTGTGCTCTGGCCCATGGAAGAGGAGTGAAAGAGAGGACGAAGGTAACACTTGGGCAAACGATGACTGTCAAACCAGAAGAATGGATGGGAGAGTCCTCTGCAGAGTGCAGTGCTGGAAAACCCTTAATCCAACATTTTTTTTGGCCTTGATGAGACTCTTGGATGTCCCTGTGGCCACAGGCTGAGTGTGCCCCTGCAAAGTGCCTGTGGGTCAGGGCACCACCACTGCCCATCCCTGCTCCTGGTGCCTGGGCTTGAAATCCCTGGGAGCTGGTACCTAAGGCCTTTGGAGGGTCTGGGCCTGGAGTGATGGATCTCAGCTCACTCTCACACACCAGACAAAGGGAGTTAGAGCCACCACGCCGAGGATCTTGGAGATGAGATGGTTTGGGCTTTGTGGAGCTGTTGGGAGGTGGTTTTCACAACGCCAGAGCTTTCTGTTGCCTCAGCAGCATCAGAGGTTGCCCCTGTGGGACGTGAGCTTTGATGGTCTGATGAGATGTCTGAGAGTGGCAGCTGTGGAGAGCTATGGACAGCTTGGCCTCATGGACTGCTTGGATGGAGCTTTAAGGAGAAGGCAAAAGGAGAGGAGCCAAGAGGAAAATAGGAGGAGAGGAGAAAATAGGGGTTTGAGAGGTTATCTCCTTCTGAAGGAGCTACAGAAGAGCCCCAGGAGGTCTCGGGCAGGAGTTACAGCACCATGTTCATTCATTACCTCCTCACAGCGCCAGCGTTTCCCACCTGCCCATCCCCTGGCCCTTACAAACACTTTGGGAGCCCTTTTCTGGTGGGATTTCCAGAAATGCCTCAATCCCTGTGGTCTTCTGGGTGCAAAACCTGCCTTTCCTGGTTTGAGCATCCAGCAGCACCAGCCGGGGCAGGTTTGCCTGTGTGCCCGTGGGAGGTCAGGGGCCAAAGCAGGATAAAGTTGCAATGTCATGGAGGTGGATTTTCCCTGGGAGAGCTCAGAGGACCTGCTAGATGGACTGTGATGCTGTTCTCCCCAACAGGACAGATGTTCTCTGGGAGCTCTGGGGCTGTGGGAGGCAGCGGAGGGGTCTGGGCAGTGCAGGAACAGCACTGCAGGTGCTGAGCCTTTTCAGCTTTCTGAGTTGCTTCAGTGAGTTGCTGAGGGGCCTCAGTCTGAAGTGCAGCCCCAGGAGAATGAGGCAACTGAACTGATATTTCTGCATCTTCTGCTCACCCTTTTCCAGCCCTCTTAAGGGGTGTTTCAATATCAAACCCACTGCTTTGATGCGACCTCTCCACTTCACAGGCCAAGGCTGAACTGGGCTCAGGTTCTTGGTCAGACCTTGAAACCTGGGAATCTGCTCTGGCAGTTCTGCTCAGAAAACATGCCTTTTCCTGGCAGACCTGGGCTGGTACCTTTATGCCATTAGGTGCCTGTGCTGTTCTTGATTTTGCTGATAGTTTGCAGCATTGAAGGGGCAGGTTTTACCACGCAGTTGCTGATCATGAATTTCCCCTTCCTCTAGCTTTGTATATATTATAATTGCCACAGTTACCTCCTTTGTGGATGTTTTCCTCCCCAGAAGTGGTTGCTTTTTAAATGTACAGTGCATACACAGTTTGTAAAGGGAAAATCAATCTGCAAAATGCTCCCATCAGCCGCAGGTCCCAGCACTCAGGTGCTTTTAAATAAAGCACAGCACTAATGTAATGGTGTTTTGCAGTGATGGAATAAGCTGATTGCTCAAGCAAGTGTCTTTGCAGTTTGCATTTTATTCTTTCCCCTTGGCTGGGTACAAAGAGGGTGGGGAGTGTGTGAATTAAACCCTGAGGAGGCAATGCCTGTCCATTAAGGCCCTGGGCATGTTTCTCCCTGCCAGTCCTTTCTGGGTGTAAAACCTCGCTGCAAGCAGGGCTGGGGCTCTGCTGGGAGGAGATGGGTTTGCTGTTGTATTTCTGTGGGATTCAGCTGCAATTTCTGCTTCAGGTTCCAGTTTCTCCTCTGGGTTTCTTTCTTTCATGTTGGACTTTAGGGCAGTGAAATGTGTTCTTCAGCCTCCCATGGGTGAAGTCTTTTCCCTGCTGTTGTGAGCAGTGATGTGGGCACATCAGGGCTTGCAGAACTTCAGGGAAAACTCGATTTTGTTTTGTAAAAACTTCTTGCTTTGTTTCTGAGTGCTCTGAAAGGGCTCTAAAGCCACTCCCGACGGGTCCTCTCCGGAAGCGGCGTGCAGGGTGTTATCTGTCCTTTCCACGCTGTTTCCTTTTCTTCCTCCTCGTGAAGAACAAAGATACAGACACAGAGCAGCAGAGATGCAGGAGAAAAATGGATCAACCGACTTGCTGCCCAGGGGAAACCACAAATAACAGGCTGGGAGTAAACAGTGCTGACAGCCCGTGGGGCAGTTCCCGGGGCCTGGCCTCCCTCCGGGAAACTCGCTGTGTTTGTGAAAGGCTGTGGGCAGGACACAGCACTGACAGCAAAGGAGTTAAAAGGGTGTGGGGCTGAGGAGGTAAAAATCCTATCTGTAGTTATAGGGCTGATTTTAAATGAATTAGAGGCAATTAGCTATCCTAATACAGCTGAGGTCTGTGATAAGCTGGGCTTGGAGTCAAAGGAGTGGAGCAGCTTTTGGATCTCTTGAGTCCTGGGCTGGGGATGCTGCCCCTTGTTTTCACAAAGGAGGCCAGTCAAAGTCAGCAAAGGGCTGGATTTGAGCAGGTTCAGAGCTCTGGTCTGTGGAATCATCTCCTGGTTTCCGTGCTCATGCTGCTCTCTGGCTGCTGAAACCCTCTGGCCCCGGTGGGCTCCCCCCGTCGGTGCCTGCCTTTATATTCCTCTGGCACGGCCCTTTATTACAATGGGATTTTGCAAAGCCCCTGTAAATCATTTGCATTCACAACCCAAAAAACAGGCACGGGGAGGCGGATGCAATTAAAGGGCAGCTCAGCTCAGCTCAGCTTTCTGTCTAGACAGACTTCTCCGAAAATAACCAGCAGTTGGAGCATCCACCTTGGAGCAGAAAGGGCTCCTCTCCGGGCCGGATCCCACGGCCTTTGGAATCACAAAAGACTTGGCTTTCTGGGTCCTGGATGACACTGCAGGGCTTGACTTTGGCTCAGCCGGTGCACGGGGCTGGACGTGGCTTTGGGGCTTGGGAAAGGGTGTGGGGAAAACTCATCTTCCCAGAGCTGGGAAGAGAGTCTTTCTGTGCTGAAGCGTGGAAGGCAGTTGCAGTTCAGCAGCTGCACCACCTGCCCACTTCCCTGATCCCATCTGATATGATGATTTTTGGTGGTGCTGGATCTGCCTCTTCCCTGTTTCCCGCTGGTGGATCATGGCCGGAGCTGAAGGGGCAGGTGGGGGTGAGGGAAGGGGGTTTCCCTGCCTGGCTGCGTGAGATAGATGAAATATATTGGATATTTTGTGTGCACATCCCACCACACAGGGATTTCCTGGAAGCACTGATAACTGCTCCTTCCTAAGGAATGGCAGCAGCTGGTGCACAGGGAACCCAGTGCCCTGGAATGAGTGAAGTGCAGCAGCTTGTTGATGCTGCAGAGCAGTTTGGCACGGGAAGTGTGACAAGGAGGGGAAGGAAAAGGCTGTCTGGGATGAGCAGGGGCCTCTCTGGGTGGTTCCAGGGACTGAGTTTGCTTTATTACATGAATGCCCTGAGGCAAGAGGCAAAGACAAGAGGAGGAATTGCTGGTCCAAAGTCAAAGGCAGCAGACATGACTGAGCGGCGCAGGATGTTCCCCACAGGCATGGATTTGTTGGGAGGGCTCAGGCAGGGTCATTATTGCCATCCCAGCTGAAGGCTGTGCCTCGCTCTCCAGTTCCAATTCCTCTCTCACCTCCCTGAGTGCAGCTTGCAGGGATTTGGTGGGGAGGAGTGATCAGTTCCCTGGAGCAGACACTGCCCTGGACAGTCCCAATGGCCTATTTGCTGCTCCCAGTGTTAGAGGTGACTAAGCTGCAGCACAACTTTATTTGGAAGTTTTGCTACATTTCAGCTCTTTGCTGCAGAAAGCTGGTTCTTGCAGTCAGGGGAATGAAGCTGTTGCAGTTTGGTCAAGGCTTGGAGCATTGGTCTGAAAAGCCCCTGCCAGAAACAAGTCAGGGCTTGTCAGAGCT
>JAYRBT010000043.1:11419118-11444984 GCA_036023395.1 Myiotriccus ornatus
AGGAATTCCCGGGCCCTGAATAAAGCACCGCATAAACTGACACTTTGTTAGTTTGTGTCTTCATTACGGGCAGCAAAGCTGGTGGGAACATGGGACTGAGAGGCTTCAGTGCCCCCTAATCCCACCTGAGGATCCAGCCCAAAGCATGATTCTTCTGCCTTGCACTGCCTGGTTTGTGCCTCAGTTAACCTGAGTCCTGCTGGTTTTCATGGTGAGTTAATTGATGTTGCGTCCTCAGAGACCTCTCAAGGAAGGCTGCAAATATACATTTTGGTTTCAGATTCACTAAGGAAAGGGGAAGGCAGCAGCATTTGTGAGCGTGGCCCCGTCCCGGTGCTCTCCGGAGCTGCCTCTTTCTGTGGAGCTGCAGCAGCTCATGGGGTGGAGCCTCGTTTGGCTTGTTTATTTATATTTTTTTTTGCGTGGGGAGTTACACACCCACTAAGCCTGGAAATAGCTGGGCAGTGAGTCATGCAGGGGCTGGTTTAACTGGTCTGCTCTGGGAGGCAGCTGCGTTTGGCAGCTGGGGAAGGCTCTTCCAAAAGGTTTGACTCCACAAGGGCAGAGGGTGTTTTCACTCCCTGTGTTATTTATTTGCCCTCGGAGCTTGGCCAGCACGGTGTCTCACAGCTTGTTGCACATGGCTTTGTGTTTGTAGCACAGCTGAACAACCAGGTCCTGGCACGGAGCTGGGGGAGAGGCTTTGTCTCCTGCAGGCTTTAGGTCAGGGCTAATCTCTCTGCTCCTCTTTAATGGGAAATGCTCCCCGAGGCAGTGCCTGGCCCTGCAGTTCGTTTTGCCCCATGGCATCCTAAATCCTGGGAAGCATCCTGTCCATGCTGAGTGCTGAGACCCTCCCCAGCTGGTGCAGCACTGGATGTGGCCTCATCCCTGCACTGTTACCAATCCACGGGATCCAGGGGTGGGATGGTGGCACAGGACCTGATGCCAGGGCCATGGGCGCAGTGGTGGGTTGTGATGTGCGGTTCCCACACTGAGGTGTCCATCTGTCTGTCTGTCCCCAGAATGGCTGCAGTCTGTCCAAGCCATGATGATCCTCTCCGTCATCTTCAGCGTCCTGTCCCTGTTCCTGTTCTTTTGCCAGCTGTTCACGCTCACCAAGGGCGGCAGGTTCTACATCACTGGAGTCTTCCAGATCCTTGCTGGTAAGTGGGGGCTGAGGGATGGGGCTGTCCCTGCTGGGGATGGGGCTGCCAGGCACAGGAGAGGGTGGTGTGGGAATGAGCACAGTCCTGGGTGCAGGGCCAGGAGGGCCATGGAGCTAGTTCCTGCATGACCCAGTGAAGGGAAGGGGGGAGGAATAATTTGGGGATCTGTCCATCAGGGCATATCCAGGCTCTTCTGCTCTTGCACCACGGAAGGTACAAGAGGGTTGCTGCCCCAGCCAGGGAGGTTTTGGAGGGACAAGGTGCCAGACCCACTGGGGGCAGAGCTGGGGGCAAGCAGGTCATGGGGCTGCCGGACTGAGGGCTCTGCCTGCTCTCCCCAGGGCTCAGGGTGGGACAGGGAGAGTCCAGGGTGGCTGTGCTGGCTCTGGGACCCACCTTTGCCAGTCTGGGTGAGGCTTCCACAGCTGCTGGCAGGGTGGGGGAAGTCCTGGTGATCCTGTTTTGGCAAAAGAGGACCCAGTGATTATTTATAAACTTGCCATGAGGGGCCCTGGTGCTTTCCACATCACCAAAGAGCTGCTGGAGCTGCAGGCTGAGCCAGCTGACTTGGAACTGTCAGCTACTATTTTTAACTCTTAAAGAACTTGCTGCTGGAAATGAGCCACAGTTCATGTCCTATGTTGCAGTTCCCAAATATAGATGCTGTAAAGCCTGTGACTCTGTTTATGTTTCCACATATGAAACCAGTGGAGTGGATTTTCAAGTGTTCAGGCTAGAAAAATTTAATTGGGCTTCGAGGTTCTGGCTGCATCATTACAGGGTGTCTGGGAAGGAGATTAATCATTTCCTAGAGCTTTAGATGTTAAACTAGAAGCCACCCTAGGTCCTGCCACTAAGTCAGTGGTAAAACTCATCCGCTGAGTATAGACAAAGTCTCTGAGTATCCTCGAAGTACCTGGCCTTCACAAACCATGGAGAAGTTTAGAACTAACCTTTATTGGCATGAAATCTATGATAAGTGCATCTGCTTGGCCATGATGCAGGTGGTGAGTTCAGATCAGTTCTGCATCTCTGGAAAGGTGGATGTGTGGAAAATCCATTAGAGCCATGGAGACAAGGAGGGGAAATGGGCATTAATAATGCAATTACCTGCCTGAGAGCCTGTCTAATAGACCTGGAAGCAGAAGGCTTCTCTCTCCTGAGTGATTGCTGGTGAATCCTCGTTGTCAGAGGAGGACAAAATGGGGATTGCAGCCCTCCTGTCCATGCTGTGCTGGGTGTCCTGAGGGGATGCAGCTTCTTTCCTTGCTGAGCCTGAGGTGTGGGTCAAATCCATCCCCAGCCAGTATGAAGGACAGAAGTGTGACTTGATCCCCATGAACCTTCCAGGGCTGGAGGAGGGGGGACAGGACAGCTGTGATCTCTGGGACCCTAAATCTCAGGGTTGTTGGGAGGAAACAGGACACAGCTTTGCAGTGCTGCCAGGAGATCCCCCTGGGGGTACAGACAGCTTTGGTCACAGGAGCTGAACCTGATGTGCTCTCCTTGCACCTTCTTGTGGAAAGCCACTGCTGTCCAAAGCCAAGGAAGGAAATTCCTGAGGCCTTCAGGCTTTGCAGGTGTTCATCCATGCCTTGCCAAGCCTTGCCACCACAAAGCCCTGCAGCAGGTCTGCCAGGGACAGGGTCATACCCACCTGAGTGCTTTGTTCTCAGCTCCAGCAGAGCTGGAGAAGGACCTTCCTCCTTCTGGGAGGGGATGAGGAGGCTCTGCCTGAAGGTTTCCATCACCCTGCACCTCCTCCCAGGGTGGTGCAGCCTGGCAAGGCTGAGGGTCTCCAGCTTTGGAGCCTGGCCAAGAGCAGTGCTGGACCTGAACCAGCGGGTGCAGGGGCAGCACCACTGTGTGCTGTTGGGTGGCAGAACTTGACAGTGGTGCCCTGAGAGCCAGGAAGGAGGACAGGGACTGATCTCCACCAGAACTTCAGCTCAAGGACAGTGGGGAGTGGAGAGAAGGGCAAGAAGAGACGAATGAGGCCAATTTGGGTCTGCTGTGCAGTTGTCAGGCAGGGTCACCACCAGCACCTTCTCCACGCTGCTTGGAATCATAAAGACTACTTGAATTTGCCCTGATGGGATTTGCAGCTGACAAAAGGGCAACAAAAGACCCTTGACAGCTCCCCTCCACCCTTGCTGGGTCAGTCACATCCTCGGGTAACTCCTCATAGCTGTGTCATTCCAGCCTGGGAGAGGTGTTGGTTTGGACTTATCGGGGTCTGACTCAACTTCTCCATTCTTCTCCAGCCTCATCATCACTTCTATCCCTTCTCTCCCATCCCTCCCACCCTAGAGCTGTGGGGTGGAGAGGGTGGGCTCAGCCTCCAGGGCTGTGCCTGCCACATATCCCACAGCTGTTTGCAAACCCCTGGGTTTGCAGAGCTGACCTGGAGCACCCAGCCTGGTTCCTCTGCAGGGCTGGGGCAGCGCCAGCACACACCGACCTGTGGAAACAGATTCCAGGAAGGGTTTGCCCTCCTGACCTGTCAGAGCAAGACTAGAGCATGTTCTTAAAATCACACTCCAAAGTGGTGATGCATTATTGCTTTTATTGGTGCAGGCAGCTGGATCCAGCTGTCCCTCACTTCCCAGTGCGTTCTCCATGCCCAAACCAGCGCAGATGCTCTACAAGTGCAGTCTCAGCCATCGCCTCCATTCTGACAAATTCCTCCTGGGGACAATTGCTGCTGTATTTTCGCTGTCTGGAGGTGACTGGGGTGGCCACACGCCCGTCCCTGTCCCACAGGCTGGGCAGACAATGGCTGTGCTCTCTGTGCATGGGCTGGGCAGTGGGAGTCGGCTCCGTGCTCGGAGAATGGAAAGTGCTCCAGCAGCGCCTTAATGAAGCGTATTCCCACTTGTGCACTTTCCCAGAACAAAAGGAGCAGTGTCAAGTGGAATTGCAGCTCAAATATCACGGTGGTTAAATGTAGGTGGTCCTGAGGTCTGCGCAGGGGATTTGGAACTCGGCTCCAACAACAGCCCCACGGCTGTATAATGGAACTGCTGGGATTGACTAAAAGAGCTTGTTTTCGGGCAGGAATAGAGGTGGCTTTGTGTGAGCCCAGCGCTCACGGGGGGGTTTGCAGCAAAGCTTCAAATCTGCCTGCCTGGGCCTGGCTGGGCACCCCTCGGGGACCCACAGTGGCCCCTGGCTGGACAGGGTGGGTGCCAGCAGTGGGGAAGAGGGACGAGCCACGGGCACAGTGGGGAGTGGGGTTTGCTGGGAACAGGGTTTGCAGGGAGTGGGGTTTTCAAGGGAATGGGGTTTTCAGGCCAGTGAGGCTTTCAGGGACTGGGGTTTTTAGGGTGTGGGGTTTTTAGGATGTGGGGTTTCCAGGGAGTGGGGTTTGCCGGGAACAGGGTTTGCAGGAAACAGTGTTTTAAGGGACTGGGATTTTCAGGAAATGGGGTTTTCAGGGAGTGGTGTCTGCAGGGAATGAGTTCAGCAGGGAGTGAGGTCTTCAGGGAGATGAAGATAGGGGTTTTCTGGGACTTCCAACTCAGATCTGGGAGGTGTGCCGAGGGCAGTGCTGTGGGAGGGAGGGTTTTGGAAGTGGGTGTAGCAGTGTTAGGCAATGCTTTGAATTGTTAATTAGGTCACTAAATAAAAGCAAAAGGTTTTTGTAACTCAGTTATGCAGTCTTTGGAAGAATATAGATTCTTGTGATAGAAGGGAATGTTGCCTTCTAAACCTCACAAATCGAGTCTTAGGGCATTTCTCATGGTCTTAAGCTGTGCCAGGGGAGGTTTGGGTTGGATATTAGGGAGAAATTTTCTACGGAGGGGGTGATCAGACCTTGGAATGGGCTGCCCAGAAAGGGGTGGAGTCACCGTCCCTGGTGGTGTTTAAGAACAGACTGGACGTGACATCAGTGCCGTGGTCTGGGAACCACTGTGGGGTTGGATCAAGGGTTGGACTCGACGATCTCAGAGGTCTTTCCCAACCCGGTCGATTCTGTGATTCTTGTAAGGAATTTCAGGCAGCAGCGGCATCGCTGACCCCCTTCCCTGTGTTGCTCCTGGCAGGGCTGTGCGTGATGAGCGGTGCTGCCATCTTCACAGTGAGGCACACGGACTGGCACCAAGCCTCGGAAAACACCACCTACGGCTTCGCCTACATCCTGGCGTGGCTGGCCTTCCCCCTGGCGCTGGCCAGCGGCATCATCTACGTCATCCTACGGAAGCGCGAGTGAGGCCTGGCCGTGGTGGGGTGTGACAAGGGGCACTCGTGACGTCCACGGAGGAGACGGGGGAAAATAGACGAGAAAACGGGAAAGAAAATTAACCAGAAACCAAAAAAAAAAAAGCCAAACCATCACCCTCCCCACCCTCCCCCCCCTCAAAAAAAAAAGAAAGAGAGAAGGAATAAACCTTCCCACCAAACCCAACCCCAACCCACCCCAAAAAGGAAACACTCAAAGGGTTACTTGTTAATTGAAGATGTATATAGTATCTATGGTTTAAAAAACCTATTTATAACACTTTTTACATATATGTACATAGTCTTGTTTGCTTTTGTTGACCATGCGCTGTTTTAAAGCCTGAAGCAAGTGCCTAAGGAACTAGAACTCCTAACAGTGTAACCAGAGCGCAGTGATTTTTTTTCTCTCATGCAAAATCCTCTCTGAACTGAACTCTCCCCCCTCTCCCAGCCCCTGTGGAACCATCAGAACCCCCTGGCTCTGACTTGGATTCAGGCTGGTGTAAATCAGAGTTAGGCCTGTTTACTCAGCCAGAGGGCTGCTCCCTGCCCCTGCCACATGCTGTGATCCTGGTAACCAAAGTGCACGTCCAGATCTGATGGGAGACGCTTCCAAAGGGTTGGAAGGATTTTGGAGCAAAGGCTTTGATTGCCCCAAGTGCCTAAATGACTTATGTGCCTGAGTCCCATTGCCTTGCCACCACACCCGCTGGGAATTTGGGCTTTTAAGTCCCTTAGGCTGAGTTGCAATCCAGCCTGAGCCATCCTCTGGTGGGGTTGGGGTGTGTGCCAAGCCGTGCCAGGCTGGGCCACCAGGAACTGCTGCTCCCACCCATGAAAATGTGCTCTGTCATTGCCATGGAGCGAAACTGCCCGTGAAAAAGAAGCCAACCCAGTCTATCCCTGCAATGAACCCCCAGATTGTATGAAATGGTGCTATCTATTTACCATTCCTTATCCTGCTAAGACATTTAACCCTTAGTCACTGGAAATTCAGTTAACGACCTTGAGGTAAAACAACCGAGCTAGAAATGAGAAATAATTCTGTGTAATATAATGGAGCTATAACTGCTTTTGTACTTAGATTTGCTCTTACTATTATTTTTAATAAAGCATTTATAACCGAGATTCCCTTTTCCCGCTCCGTGGTCCAGAGGGACAGAAACAGCTCTGGCTGGAGCAGTCGCTCTCTGGTGCCAGAGTGAGATGTCTGTCCTCTGTGTCAGCAAAGTGTCTGGCCATGATTTGAACAGGCACCAGCACAGACCCCAGGCTGCCTCTGAGGACTCCAGACACTGTTGCTGTTGTTTTTTGTTTAATTTTGGGTTTTTTTGGGGTTCTACTTTTTTTTTTTTTTTTTTTTGCTTTGCTTTTTCTGATTTTATACCGACTGTGTGGACTAAGAAGCAATGAAATAAAAGTCAAAATAACTCAGGTGCTTCTGCTTTTTGGTATTTTTTTGGAGGGGTTAGAGGTAGGCTGTGCTCTACCAGCCTGCTTCCATGGCCATCCCATGGAATCATGGAATCACAGAATGGTTTGGGTTGGAGGGACCTTAAAGATCATCTCATGGTGATGATCTCCATGGGCAGGGAGATCTTCCATGAGACCAGGTTGTTCCAAGTCCTGTCCAAACTGTCCTTGAATGCTTCCAGTGATGGGGCAGCCACAACTGCCCTGGGGAACCTGTGCCAGGGGCTCACCATCCTCAGAGTCAGGAATTTCTTCCCAATATCCCATCTAAACCTGCACCCTGTCAGCTTAAACCCATTCTCCCTTGTTCCATCACTACATACCCTTATGCAGAGTCCTTCTCCATTTCTCTTGGAGCCCCTTCAGGTACTGGAATACCACAGTAAAGCCAACACCGATGTCCCAAAGCCAATGGGTGGAAGGACCACAGTTGTCCCCCCCGGGCAAGGATGGTTCTGGTCGGCATGAGCTGCCTGGGGGGTTCTGGCCGGCTCTGCCACTCGGCACAAAGAGCAGAAGCCTTTCAGTCCCGAGTGCCAACCCCCCCAGGGTGGGTGTGCAGCCGTGGGGGGATTAGCACATTGTGCAGAGTGTGCAGCCGGAATGGCTGGCACGGATCCGCTCGCGCTTCCGCTCCCTCATTCCCCCGGCCGTTAAATACCCGGGCTGATGTGGATCTGCTGCTGGCAGGGACACAATGGCTCTTGCAAGGCTGCCCCTTGAGGCCACCTATTAACGTCCGGCCACATCCCAAAGCCCTCAGCCCAGCCCCATCCCCAGGGAAAGGAGCAGGAGCTGCATGGCATCCCCTTTGCCAGCGCCTGGGCAGCGCGGTGTGGCCACCCTTGGCCAGGGCTCCTGGTGGTGCTCCAACAGCTGGGAGTATTTCATAGAGTCACAGATGGTTTGTGTTGAAAGGGACCTTGAAGACCGTCTTTTCTAACCCTCTGCCATGGGCAGGGACACCAAAGAATCACAGAATGGTTTGCATCTGAAGGGACCTTAAAGATCATCCAGTCCCATCTCCTGCCATGGGCAGGGACACCTTCCACTAGTCCAAGTTGCTCCAAGCCCCGTCCAACGTGGCCTTGGACACTTCCAGGGATCCAGGGGTAGCCACAGCTTCTCTGGGCAACCTGTGCCAGGGCCTCACCACCTTCACAGTGCATTTTCCTGTGTGCTCATTTTGCTGAGCTCTGACTAAGCCTGGGAGGGGATTTCACTTGTTGAAGCAGCATCCAATGCCCTGTGAGCTGCAGCACTGGGACATCCTGGTCCCAGTGCTCATCCTGTGACCTGTCAGGATTGGCACCTGGCAAAGGAGACAGATATTTCCCTTCTGAGGAGAAGGTAGGAACACAAGTGTCTTTTCCCTTCCTGTGGGAAAATTAAAGATGCTCTTCCTCACTTTGGATCAACATCTCAGAAGGCACAAAAAAGCTGGGTGCTGCAGTTTTGCCTCTGCTCTTTGGCCATTCACAGTGTAAACAAGTGAGTGACATCATTGCAGATCTTGGGGTTGCACAGTTGCTTCATTTTTGGAAGCATGTGGAGCAAGGTGACTAACAGTGTGAAGGGTTGAATCCCTTTTTTAAGGGGTACGAAGGGGAACTGCCTTTGATTGGAAGCAGAGTTGACATCCCCTTCATGTCCCCCCAAACCAAACTGGCATGAAGCTGTGTCAGGGCAAGTTTAGGTTGGATATTAGGGAAAAGTTCTTCCCCCAGAGGCTGGTTGGCACTGAACGGGCTCCCCAAGGCAGTGGGCACAGCCCCAAGGCTGCCAGAGCTCCAGGAGGATTTGGAGAATGGTCTCAGACACGTTGTGGGATAGCTGGGGTGTCCTGGGCAGGGTCGGGAGTTGGACTGATGATCCTAGTCGGTCTCTTCCAGCTCAGGAGATTCAATGATTCTGTAATTGTGTGCAAGTGTGTCATTTGGGCTGACTGTTGCGTTGGATGATGCTGAACCATATTTCCCTGCTTCTCCACCGCGCCTGCAAACACGTTCCACAGCTTGATGGCCAGTGCAGACAGAAGCTGCTGCGTGAGACCTTCCACCACGGTTCCTCTGGGCTCCGACGGGGCTCTTTTGACCTCTTTTTTACCTTAATTCACGCAGCCCGGCTCTCTGCGGTGCCGGGGGTGGGGCGGACGCGGGTCCGCTCCGCTGGCAGAGCGCGGGCACCGCCCGGTGGGTGCCGAAGGAACTGCGGGACAGGGACGGACCCTGCGGGGAACCCCCCTCTCTGAGCCCCCCGAGAGCCGCCCCAGCCCCTCCGAACCCGCAGGGACAGAAGGGCACAGCCAGGGCGACAATAGGGTGGGATGTCCCTGGGATTGTCGTCACATCCCTGTCACAGCATCGTGGAATCGTGGAATGGTTTGTGTCGGAGGGACCTTTAACTCCTCTAGTCCCACCCCCTGCCATGGGCAGGGACACCTTCCACTAGCCTAGGTTGCTCCAAGCCCCGTCCAGCCTGGCCTTGGACACTTGCAGGGATCCAGGGGCAGCCACAGCTTCTCTGGGCAACCTGTGCCAGGGCCTCCCCACCCTCACAGCCAAGAATTTCTCCCTGGTACCCAATCTAAATCTACCCTCTGTCAGCTTGAAGCCATTCCCTCTTGTCCTGTCACTCCATCCCTTGTCCAAAGTCCCTCTCCAGCTTTCTTGGAGCCCCTTTAGGCACTAAAAGGGGCTCAAAAGGCACCCCGGAGACTTCTCCAGGCTGAACAACCCCAGCTCTCCCAGCTTGTCTCCATAGGCTGCTGTTCCTGTGGCCACAAGGCAGATGGGATGCAGCTCACAGCCCACATCAGCAGTGTGGGGGGTTGTCCCTCTCCCAAGGCAACACTTTCTGGCCACTGGGAACAGTTAACATGCAAATAAATAATAAGCTATCATTGATAAAAATTATAATTAATAAAAATTATAATTAAGAAAATATAATTAAATAAATTACAAGTAACGAAATTAATTTAAAAACCATAGGGAGCTCCAGAAGTCTTTAATCCTGTCTCCTGCTAGAAGTGTGCACCCCTCCTTGGCGAAAAGTCTTTCCTGATCATTCCAGCCCTCAGTTCTCGTTGCATCAAACGGCCGTAGTTCCCATCCTCTAAAACTCACCCCAGGAATCCCCCCAAGAAGGGATGTGGGGATCACCAGCACTCAGGCTGGAGGGACATCCCCCTCAGGGTGTGCTCTGCTCCCCACACGCGGCTCCTCCAGCTCACAAGATTTCAGCCGACATGAAGGCAGGACCCAGCCTTTCTGCCCGATTAGCTGTGAGCACACTCAGAGCGAAATGAATCTCCAAAATTTCACTGCTCCCTGGGGCTACAGCCCAATTAAAATCCAAACAGCCCATAAAGCAGCGAGCTGAACACAACAGCAGCAGCACGGCACGAAATGGCAGAGGGGTGAAAAAAAAAATATTAGGGAAGTTTCTTTAATGTGTGTTGTGTCATAAAAGCAATTGTTTAAATGGCTTTTGCAGCGGCTCTCAGCAGTAAATACTTCTGCAAAATGCGCTGAGCAAATCTCATCCTCCTCTTTCATTTATTGCCTTGTAAATTGAAAAATTACGGTGGGAATACAAACTGCTGGGTGCCCGGGCGGGTCCAGCCCCGCTGGCGGCCGGGCGGGGGCAGCCCCGGCCCGCGGTCCGGGAGCGCTCCCGGGATGGGCTCCGGAGAGCGGCGGATCCCGACCCCGCTGGGGACACCGGGAGATGCTCCCTGGGCAGGACCCGGCTCGGACTGAGCGCAGGCAGGAGCAGCCGAGCCTGGGGGTGAGTTGGGGCGGTTCCCCTTCCAGCTCCTCTGTCCCCAGCACAGCCAGGATGTGGAGCTGCTGGAGTGAGGCCAGGGCTCTGCCCTGGAGCCCGGCTGGGAGAGCCGGGGGTGTTCAGCCTGGGGCAGAGAAGGCTCGAGGAGACCTTAAACCCCCTTCCAGGGCCTAAAGGGGCTCCAAGACAGGGAGGGGAAACAGGACAAGGGGCAATGGCTTCCCACTGCCAGAGGGCAGGGTGAGATGGGATACGGAATTCTTGACTGTGAGGGTGGGGAGGCCCTGGCACAGGTTGCCCAGAGAAGCTGTGACTGCCCCTGGATCCCTGGAAGTGTCCAAGGCCAGGCTGGAACAACCTGATCTAGTGGAAGGTGTCCCTGCCCATGGCAGGGGCTTGGAACTGGATGATCTTTAAGGTCTCTTCCAACCCAAACTGTTCTGGGATTCCTTGTTTCCCTGGGCATGCTTTGAGGGGTGTTTGGACTGTGCTTGACCTCACTGCAGATCCAGGTAAGAATGGCTGGGGGATCAAGCAGCTGTCCTTGACCAGGGTTTCTACCAGACCTCCTTGGCTGGGGTGTCAGCCAGGTCTTCTCACAACACTTACAGGGCACAGTGGCTGCTGCTGCTCTTTGCAGCTCTGCAGCCCAATTCCTTCTGCCATCAGCATGGGCTGTGCACACACCAGGCAGGCAGGTGCCTGTAGCCATCACTAAGTACCAGCTAATTAGTTAACTCTGGCCTTACTTCTTTGGCCAGTATTGCAGTAATTCAAGCAGGGGAGGTTTTCTTCAGCAGCCCCGTAGTGGCTGACAAGGAACAAGAGGCTTCAGTCTGTCCCAGTGAACAAGTCTGCTCATTCAGGGGTGACTCAGAGTGCCCTGGTGTAGACATGTGAAGATCAACTCGATGGGAGAGACAGACCCGAGTTCTTGGGGGCACCTCCAAGTCACCTGAAGATGCCCCAATCCCTTCTCATCCTCTTGGCTGGGACGTGCTAATGTACAAGGAAAACACCTAGAGCAGATCAGCATTTGTGACTGTGAGTCCATGGCAGGGGCCAATATCTTGCAGAGAGTGTCAGACATCCTCATGGAGAGCTCCAGTCAATTAGCACAACAGCAAAGTTTTGCATCCATTGCCATCCCTGAGCCCTCCCATCTCTCTCCCACCCTCATCCTCTCCCTCCTGGCTCTGCCCTCCAGCGCTGACCCCGCAGCCCTTCTATTCTCACTTGGTCAACTTTTTCCCCCATGATTGCTGATGCTCCCCTGCCCACAGCCCCTCTGTGCAGTGATTTATGGAAGGTCTCCTCAGCTGCAGGTCCCTTCAGGCCGGGGCTGTGGCCAGGAGATGGGTGCTGAGCCCAGTGCTGGTGTGTGAGTGTTGCCAGCCCTGACTTGAGGGCAGGAGGGGCTGCAGAGACACCCAGGGGTGTACAGTGGGTCTAACCCTGCTTACAACCCAGGGCGGTTCATTCTTGGGTTGAATGGGACCAGCTCTGGTGTGGTTTTGTACCCCCAGGCCCTTGTGGTGTCTGGCTTTGCCTCCACCCTGGAATGGGATGGAGAAAGGGCAGCTGTGACTCCCCAGGGCTGCAGGAAGGTGCTCAGAGCTGGGCTGGAAGCCTGCAAGGCTCCCAGGCTCATCCACAAGGTAGGAGGGAGCAGGTTGGTGGTGGCACTCCAGGATTCATCCTCCCACTCTCCCCACCACCAGCCAAGGGCCATCCTGCTCCACGCCCCCCAGCCCAGGCTGTTCCTCGGCTTTACATCCTCCCCAAGCTCCCAGCATTAACAAGCCACTTCTCCCTGCACTGATGAAAGGACAAAAGCACCGTGTTGTCCCTGGTTTATTTGCTTCCTGGGGGATAATTCAACATATTTAGCCTTCTCCAAAGGGTGTGCTTTCCTTTGGGGAATCTTTGGCCAGCACTTTGCAGGATGGTTTTATTGCCCCTCTGCATGCACTGGGTGGGGAGAGGTTTTATTTTAAAGTGCTTTAACTGCTTCATTACAGTCTTTGTCGGCCGTGTTTCCTTTCATATCCACTTTTCCAGCTTTCATTTCCCAGGGCTCCCTCTTATCTGCCTTTGGAGACAGCCCTTGTAAAAAAAAAAGAAAAAGAAAAAAAAGGAGAGAAAAATCAAACCCCAGAGCACTCTCCCTGGGCTGCTTTCAAGAGAAAGGCCCCTGCCCCCCTTTCAAACCTCTCTTGAGAGAAATAGATCCCAACCCTGCGTACGCCAGAGCCTCCAGGAAAGCCTTTGAAGTAAATTAAACCAAATTAGTGTCTATGATATAGATGAGCAGAGGAGCTCCCCGCTGCGGCCCTGGCCCGGGCCTTGGCGTAATCTTTAACCCCTCTCCCTTGCTCCACTTGCCTCTAATTGACCGTGAAGCACCTGGGGGTGGTTTGGAGGGGATCCCAATTGCCCTGTGTGGGGCAGCATTCCCGACCTGGGAATGGGGAGTGTTTAATAGGCTGAAGACACTGGGATAATGAATTACTGCCCACCTCCCTCGCCTTGTGTTCAGGGTCTAATTCTTGTCTTTTTTTCTGCTCTCTTATTCCCCCTTAATGAGAGACCCCCTGAGCCCAGGGGCCCCCCCAGCACCTCCCCAGTGCCCTGGCTGTGCTGGTGGAGGTGGAGCTGCACCTGACCCCTTCTCAGCTGAGGAGCAGGGGGTTCCTGAGCTGTGACAGCTCCAAAGGCTGGGATTTCCCAATGTCCTGAGGCTGTGACAGCCCCGCAGGGGGGGCAGCTCCAGAGGGTGGGCTTTTCCAGCACCCTAACCCTGTGACAGCCTTGCAGAGTGGACAGCTCCAAAGGGTGGGCTTTCCCAATGTCCCAGCACTGTGACAGCCCTGTGGGATGAGCAGCTCCAAAGGGTGGGTTTTTCCAGCGCCCTAACCCTGTGCCAGCCCTGTGGAGTGGGCTTTTCCAAAGCTCTGATGCTGTGACAGCTCTGCAGGGTGGGCTTTCTCAACACCCAGCACAGCCCTTCGTGTGCCTGACCCAGCACTTGAAAGACCAGCTGCATTTGGCATGAGCTGAGTGTGCTGGTGTTTAACTTGGCCAGAAAAGGTGGTGGGTTTTCTTTTTCGTGTGTGTGAGGGGGGATTTGAGGCTCCTTTGGCCCCTGCTTCGTGCTGGGAAAGCAGCACATGGCCTTGCAGGCTGCAAACTGGGCAGGCCCACAGGAAGGGAACACAGATACCCTGTGGAGGGATAATTGGATATGCAAATTCTATACATGCAGGAAGCTTTGCATATGGAAATAACTCACTGTTTGCAGGAGGTCACCGTATATCATAGAATCACAGGACAGTTTGGGTTGGAAGAGACCTTAAAGCTCATTCTCCTGCCATGGGTGGGGCACATTCCACTGGACCAGGTTGCTCCAAGCCTTGTCCAAACCTGGCTTGGACACTGAAATACGATTTATCCTTCAGCACCTGAAGATGCCCATGCTTTGGTGCTTGGCTTGGGAACATTGTGCCAAGTGCTGGCTCCATCACCACGAGGAGCCCTATCCAACCTCCAGGTCCTGCTCCAAAAATGCACTGTCCTCCTGGGGTTTCCCAGAATCCACAGAACATTCCGAGTTGGAAGGGACCCACAAGGATCTTCAAGGCCAACTTGAGTGAATGGCCCATAAGGGATCAAACCCACAGTTAACTCTGTTAACACCAGGTTCTAACCAACTGAGCTCCTCTCAGGGAGTTCCTGGGGTGCATCCCCCAGCCCTGGCTGGATGTGCAGGATGAGCTTTCAAGTCTGCTCTGAGCCTTGTGTGCCTGCTGGGCATGGTCTGTTGCTTCTCCAGGGACACCAAAGGATGGTGCAGGACCAGTCCCTCCCAGGGAGAGTGGGGAGCAAATGCCAGGGCTGGGGGGCTCCTGGTTCTTTGGGCAGGATCCCTACCAGACAGGAGTTTGCATTAAATGCTTCCCACACCTCTCCCTAGGGCCTTCTTGGATCCCCCTGAGCCACTGACAGCATTTTTGGGTTCACTAGAGAAATCTGCAGTGGGGTCACCTGCTCCTTTTCCTGAGAGCTCTCAGAGCAAACCTTGGGGACCACCCTGGGACAGCTGTCGTTGTGCTGAGACATCTTCATGTGCTTGCAGGAGCATCCAAAGGGCTTTGAGCTCAGCTGGTGGCAGCAGCTGTGTTTCTGCTGGCAGGGAGTGACCAGGAGGTCTGGATTTGGCCAGTGAAGGGATGGCAACCCAGGCATGAAATTTGCTCTTAATTCCAAAGGGCTGCATGACCGACTGTCCTGGTCTAGGGGAGGATGTTCCACAGCCCCACAGCAACCCCGGGGGTGTTTCCTCTGGGGCTGCTCTTGCCCAGCAGTGCACAGGGCAATGATTCCAGTCCCTGCAAGCACTCATGTGCACAGAGGTTTCGGAAGGGGCTGCATATTTTATGAGCGTGGCTATAAATAAATCACGGCCAAATTAAATCATGAAGCAAAAATAAAGCCCCGTGGAGCTGACAGGCAAACAAAGCAAAGCCCTGATCCCTGGGAAGTGCAGGAGGGGGCGGTAGGTTCCTACAGCACTGGCAGCAGGCTGTCCTAGGGAGCTCCTGTGCTGGCAGAGGGTGTCTCGGAGGGGAGCTGAGCATCCAAGGCTGGGCTTGTCCCCTGTGTGGGGACACAGGGGTGTCAGGAGGCTGACCCAGGCTCTGAGGCAGTGCAGAGGCACTGAGGTGTGAGCCACCCATTGCACTGAGCCACCCCTGCACTGAACAAGCACCCAGAGCATCCTCCTCCTCTTCCTTCTCTGGGCTGGCTCGATTGCTTATCCGGTGTAAGGATTCACAGGCAATACTAATTTTACCTCGTCACCTTTCTGGCTCTAGGCTGAGGATTCACTTCAACATAGACCAGCCCAGATTGGTGCTTTGCAGAGGTCAGCACAGCCTGTAGGATCAGCTTTTTGGGGTGCATCAGTCCATTTGCAGGGTGGATTCGTGCCCTCCCAAAGCCTGGTGCTCAGCCCTTGACAAGACTCTGAGGGGGATTTAAACAGATTTGCTCCAGTCTTGGGCTTCCCTGAGTAATGAATGCCTGAGAAAATCCAACAGTCCCACAGTGGGGTTTAACTCAGGGCAGAAAGAAGAGCCAATAAATCTCTATGAAAATAAAAGGTGTCATCATTAACCGAGGCTGTGCCGTGGGTGAAGCGGTTACAGAGGGCAGGTGGCCCCACTGTAAGGTCACACTGGGTTATCTGATGCCCTCTGGGGCTGGGGAGCAGCCTGAGACCTTTCCCACTATGCCTTGTAACATCAGGTATGGTGCAAGACCTCCCCTGCATGGAAAACCTGAGTTTGTACCTAGGAAATACAATATGCTTTTAGCAGCAAAAAAAGAAATTCTCATCTCTGAGGGTGGTGGGAGGAATTATTGGCTGTTATGTTTTAAGTGAATGTTTGAAGTGCTCAGAGGAAGAAAGAGATGAGAGGAGAAAGCAAAGGGCAAGAATAAGACAGACTGGCATTTTCTTGTGGATTTACAGGGTTTCCTGCTGTGCCAGGGTCACCAGGCACTCGTGCCATGGGCAGTGCTCTTGATGGCTGAGCATCCTGCTGGTGTTTCCAAAGCACTCCCTGTGCTTCCCACACCTCCTTGATCTGTCTTCATGCCCAAACCAGTCTCAAACCTACCTCTTACCACCAAGACCAGCAGATTCAGCTCTCCCAGTCTGTCAGTAACTGGGGTGAGCAGCCAGGTGCAGGCATTCAGCCAGGACAGCGACATTCCTCTCTGTGCTGCACCCCAAATGGGTGTCTCAGACATGCGTTGGCCAAAGCCACACAGCCATGGCTGCCCTCTGGAAAAGTAGTGCAGATTCAGTGTTTCCTCCCTTTCTGAGAGGCCAAAATCTGGGATGACTCAGCTGCTGGAGGCTGTGCTGCAAATGGAGTGGGACTGGCCCCAGGGCAGCACTGCCTGGACCTCGGCCCTCCCTTCCCATGCAGGGCAGGGGTGCAGCTGGACCAGCAAATGTTGGAGGTGTTGCTCTCCTTGCAAGAAGCAGTGACAGCAATTGCAGCAGAGCGGGGCTTACCCAGGGCTAGCCAGGCACTGACACCCTGGATCCTGCCCTCTCCTAACGGCCCCAGGTGCTTTGCCTTTAGCCTGGAGCTGTTGTCCTGCCCAAGTGAGCAGGGTGGGTAGGTACTGCAGCTGTGCCTGGGGGTTTAGGAGGTCCAGGATGGGATGTCACCCTCCTGCCTGCTGTGCCATGTGCTGTCACCTCAGTTTCCCAGCCCAGCAGTGCCCAGGCTGTCTCTGACTGGTGAGGGTCCCACTGAAACTCCACAACTCCAGCCAGGGGTCCGGTGGCAGGAGAACATTTGGCCAGCAGGTGCCACGATGCGGCACTTAACTGCCGTGGAAACCAGGCGAGGAAGCGTGTTGGAGATGGTGGCAAACTGCAGCAGAGCAGGGCATTCGGGGGGATCAACCCTCTTCCTCATCCTTGTGTTTTTTGGGCTACAGTGTGATTATAGATAATAGATGGGGTGAGCAGGGGGTGACTCACCCAGGCTGGCACCAGTTTCCCTTTAAACAGCTGTTTGGAGCATCCCAGTGCCCTCAGCCAGCATGCCAGGGAGGGGGTGGTGCCTCCCCTGCTGCCTCCTGGGATGGCTGGATCCCAGCAGTGCCCTCCAAAACCCCAACAGGGAAGGTGGGGCCATGGGGAGAAAGGCTGGGGAACCCCAAGTGCTTAAATATTCTGCTCACTCCATCTTCTGGGAGATAATACTTTTAATTTTCGTCGCACAAAGAATATGTCCTGAACCAGAAGGGGTTTGCCTAATTCATCATGCTTGCTCTCCACACAATACCAGGGCTGACAAGCATAACATTTTAAAATGAGAGAAGTGGACATAATTAATGCTCATGAATTGCAAACGCTTCTTTATTAAAGGGCTTTCGCTTGCCCCCAGACCATCTGCTTCATATCACTGGGCTGGGGTCCTGGGGCTATAATAACTTGCAGCTTTAATAATTTTACCTCTTAATTAAAGCTCATCTCGAAGTGCAGGAGCACAGACATGTTTCCCAGGCCAAATCTGATTTTTAACAGAGGAAACCTTGAGGGGTGGGTAATAGAATTTGCATTTTTTTCCTTTGTAACATCCCTCCAATGAGGCTGAGTGAACCTGCTGCCTGGGGAGGACCAGTGTCCTCCAAGATGTGGGATTTCCAGGGACTGGAGGTGTGAGGTCAGGACCTCTGCTCCTCCTGGGATGGCCGTGGATTTGGTGCATGGGATGCAGAGCAGTGGGATCACTGCTGCTCACCAAGCCCTCAAGGGATGCTGCACCAGGGGAGGTTTAGGTTGGATACTGGGAAGAAATTCTTTACAGAGAATCCTCATCCCTGGAGGTGTTTAAGGTGAGACTGGATGTGGGATCAGTGCCATGGTCTGGGAACCACAGCGGGGGTGGATAGAGGGTTGGACTCGATCATCTCAGAGGTCTTTTCCAACCGGTTGATTCTGTGGTTCTGTGATGTGAAAGCCCTGGATGGAGGGATTGTGTGTGATGGGAGACCCCAAGGATCAGAGTAAGACATTAGGCAAGCTGCTGCCTCAGCAATAGGAGGGCTGGTGGCATTTCTCCCCTCCAAGGGGATCCCAAGGCTGTGTTCCCTGTGCTGAGTTAAATAAAGCCCAGGGCTGTGTTGGGAAGGTGGTCCCTGGATTAGCCTGGTGCCACTGGAGCCTTGGGGCACCCCATGCCGTGGACCCCAAACCTTTCCAGGGCTGCAGCAAAGCTCACACCATCCACATCTGCTGTCCCCACAGACTGGGGTGACCTTTGGGGGGGCTGTGCTCCATTTAGATGGGATGAGTTGACAGCCCATGAAATACGGTGGATTAATTCCCACTTCATTGTGCCAGACATGGGGCCGAAGGTCGAGCTCCATTAAGAAAACTAGGTCTGAATTAATGCCCTGCAATTCACACATCTCAGGCCTTCTTCTGGACAGAACACTTCATTTTCAAATGCTGCTTTAATTATTTCTGTGTTAATTGAGTGCTGTAGGACTTGATTCAGCAAAGGCACACTAAGGATGAAGAGTTTGGGTGGTGAATGACACTTCGTTTGTCCCAAGTGAAAAATCAATAAATAACCCAAGATCCAGAGAGACATCTTGATTTCTCTCTTCTCTCTCCTCTTTTTCCATTTTTCCCTTTTGCTTCCATTTTTCCCTTCCTCTTTGCCCCTTTCTCTTTCCTATCTCCTCTCCTCTTTTTTATTTTTTTCCTTTTTTTTTCTTTTTTCTTCTATTTTCTCCCCTTCGCCTTTCTTTTCCTCTTCTCCTTTCTCTTCCTGTTCTCCTTTTCCTTCTCCTTCCTTTTCCTTTTTTCCCTAGGGGCTGAAATGCTCAGAGTAAGCCACAGACAATCAATCTGCTCAACTCCATCAGCCTTGGGAAGACCCTTGGATAGACAAGGCCATGCTCAAGTGGGGGAGACAAAACTCCTGGTCCAGGCAGCTGAGAAAACACCAAGTGATTGCAAGTGGCCCTGGAGGAGCCTCTTCCCCAGGGAATGTCCCCTGGCTGTGCCTCCCAGAGCCAGGTTTGGGGCTCAGGGGTCCCTCCTGCCCCAAGCAGCAATTCCAGCGAGCTGGGGGTCGGCCTGGAACGGCTGCAGGTCTGATTCCTGCACTGTCCCGTCGTGGGTTTGGTCCTGGAGAGCCTGGGTACAGGAAGCTTTGGGAGCTCTTGTCCTGCCCTGCACCTCTGGAGGTCCCTGTGATGCTGCAGCCAACACACACTGAGCATCTGCAGCACAGTCCAGGGACTCGAGTACCAGTTACAGTCATGTGTCTCCTTTATGTTCTTGGAAGTTCTATCAAAAACGTTTATTTTAGTCGTTGCAACAGTTCCCTTTTGTTTGTGCTTTGCTGAACGAAGCAGCTGCTTTTCAAAAACCTTTTAAAGACCAACCTTCTGGTTTTGGTTACAGCAAACAAAACAAACAGCTGCTTTTCTGTAACCAACATTTACTTTAAGGAAAATTCTTGCTTTTAATGGAAATTGGAACAAATGATTGATCACAGTTTTGTTGTTTGTTGTTTTTTCTTTTTTATCCTGCAAAAAAACTGTAATTTCCAGTGACACGTCTCCGGCCAAATTTCCATTTGGATGGAGAGTGCACAGCCAGCTCTGCCTGTCTGGGCTCACCCAGGAAATTAAGCAATGTCTGGGTTAGATTTGTGACCCTGCAGGTTGCTGGGCTCAGCAGGGTGCAAGCAATTACACAGGGGAGCCCCTGCTCCTGATGGCTCCAATTAAAAGCTCTCCAAGGAAAACACACGTGGATGAGTAACTGTGGCACTGTGCTGAACCAGGCTGCAGTTCAGAAGTCCACTTATTTATTGTTATTATTTTTCCTCCCCCCCGAAGGGAATCCCCCTTGAAAGGGGATGGACAAATGACCTTCCCATGCTTGGATCACCTGTTTCCTTCTTCAGCAGCCCAGGAGCAGGGATTCCTGGCAGATGACAGCTCATCATGATGGATGGAGCAGGGTGGGAAGGGCTGACCCCACAAGCTGTTGGTCAGCCCCGTGTGTCTCTGAGACCCTTCAATCAGGTTCCAGGAGAAGCTTCCTCCCACATCCATCCACTTACCTTCTGTGCTTCCCACCCGCTGTCTGAGGCCCTTCCACCTCCCGGCTCTGAACTGGGTCCCTTTGGCAAAACAGGGTCCCTGAGACAAAATTCCAAGAAGAACATTGCTCATAGTGAACGCCAGATCATGCTTAAAGCATTTGGATTTTTTCATCTCTTTGGTGGCATCTCTACTGGGCATGGAATAAATCCTCTATCACCCAAAACCACCTGGGCTGAACAACCCAAGGGATCTTCACTTTTTTTATCTCCAGTGATTGTGTGGGACCTTTTGATCCCTGTGGGCAGAAAGCCTGATAGAATGGTGGGATGACAGTCCCTTCCCCACCTTTGCAGGGGACAGAGTGGGACGTGGGGGCAGAGAAGGGTGGTGGGACAGAGGAACAGGCACCTTGCAGGGAGCAGGGTAGAGGGTTTGGAGCTGAAATCTTGAGTCTTCCCTCTGGGACCGTGGGCATGTCCTGCTGTCCCTGAGCTGGGGACACCACAACAAGCCCAGGAGCTGTGTCACCTCAGCTCAGGCAAACAGCACTTATCCAGGAGATGTCGGGAATTGCCTTTTGGGTTGTATTTTCCAATACCTAGGAGGGCTAAAAACGAGCTGTGTGTGTTTCTGGAAAGCTGAACTGTCCAAGGAGTTGTTTTGGGGAGGTGAAGAAAACACTAATTATGAGTGTTGGGTACAGGAGAAGCAGGAAAAGGCTGGAAAAGGGCTGAAGGCTCTGCAGGGATGAACTGGAATTAGGAGGAGAGTGGGACATGTGAATATGCACTGGAGGATTAATTCCCGAAGTAGAATCAAATCCTGAATTCAACAGCAGCAAAACACCTTCAGGTAGCAAACACCCAGTTCAGGAACTCCCCAAAACACCCTGCAGCTCACCAGCTGCTCCCAGCAGGAGTGGCAGGAAGAGTCTCCAAATTTTCTCTTCCCAGCAGGAAGAGTCTCCAGATTTTCCCAGGGATCTCGGGGCCGTGGTGCAGTCGGAAGGTGCTGGGGCAGAGGCAGCAGGTCTGTCCCACACGTGCAGCACCAAGGACACCCTGAAACCTGCACAGAGCAGAGCCTGGAGCCTCTGAAGGTCGAAGGGCTGCCACGAGAGGGGGCGTCTGTCCTTGCAGTGGAGCTCCCAGGGAGCACGGGAAGCGTTCCAAGGGATTAGTGCAGGTCCTGGGAGACGCTGCACAGCCGGAGTCTGTGTCCTGAGGAGCTGGGAGGGAATTACAGAGCACGACCAGCCTCTTACCACTCTGCAAAGTCAATCAATTCATGTACAAAAAATAAGTAAAAAATCCTTCCCAAGCCAAGTTTAAAACTCTAAAACAAAAGAAAATTCTTTTAACATCAGTGCCTGCGCTGGAGTGGTTTGTAACAAGAAATTCAGGGGCTTCTTAGTGTGGATGGTTTATTACAGTAGAAACTTGTATATTAATGTAATTAATGTGTATTCATGTAATTTTCTCACTTGGGAACCACTGAATAAATGGGAATTCTGGAGCAGAAAGTCCTGCCGTGCCTGGAGGGGCAGTTTGCCCAGTCCTGCATCACTCTGCTGTCGGAGCTCTGATGTTTGAGGTTGCCCAAGCACAGCCAGGACACAACAGCACTGCTGCTTGAGGGAGTTTGGGTTCTCTGTGCAGACCTTGGGCATCACTAGAGGACTTTGAAGACCATCCTGAGCCTGTTTCTGCTGCACCCCAGCTCAGCATCGTGGCCCCCAAATGGCCTTTGCTGGTTCTCGCAGCCCTGTGCTGCAGAGGAGACACTGCTTTGGGGGATTCCTGGGCCTGGATCTTCATTCCATGCCCTATATAGATTCCCTCAAAGAGCTGAAAGCCCCAAATGCTTTGGGAATGGCCTGGAGTTCAATATGTGCAATGTTCTTTCTACAAATTTGTTGCTTTTTTAGGAATTTTGTCTCGGGGATCCTGTTCAGGCGTTAAGAGATGGGAGCTGGAAGGACAAAGAATCTCAGAATGATTTGGGTTGAGAGGGACCTTCAAGATCATCTCATCCCACCCCCTGCCATGGGCAGGGTCATCTTCCACTAGCCCAGGTTGCTCCAACCTGGCCTTGGACACTTCCAGGGCTGGGGCAGCCACAGCTGCTCTGGGCAAACTGTGCCAGGGCCTCCCCACCCTCACAGACATCCAGGAGAGGATGGGAAGCACAGAGAAATCACAGAAGGAAAATGAATCTTTCCATTTCTCTCCAAATGTGTTATTAGTCATCTTTCATTTACATATTCATTGACCATAACACACACTGTATTTTTATTAATGTGGCAAAGAAACAATTACAGGTGAAAAATGGGTTGTCTGTTTATTTTATACAAGGATCTCGTTCCTCATTTGCATGATTTTAAAAATTATGCTCCTTCTTGCCACACACACACACACACACACACAAATAAACTGTTTGTTAGGAATGCATTCCACCCTGAGACCATGGAAAGGGATACTTGGATGAGCAGCTTGGAAAAAACGAGTTGCAAGTACTCACCAGCAACTGGCATTATTTTATATTCTTATATATATTTTTCTATATGTGTTTCTATTTATATTCTTTTATTTTTGGCCAGAACTGGGTTGTACTAAGTCAATATTGGGCTGGGATGAGCGAGCCCAGACTGGTGCAGGTATTTTCCATCAGGTGGAGCTGCCTGATGCCTCCTGGTCGTGGGGTTTCAGAAGGTGCTTCGTAAAGGGGCTGCAAACCAGCCCAGAAGTTCTGCCTGTGCCTCTCCATTCGAGCAGGAGAAATGTGGGGAGCAGAAAGAAATGAATGTTCAAAGGCCAGTTCTGAACTGATTATAAAGGGGAGCCATCCAATGGTCAGTAGCTTCTTTTATCTTTGTGGAAGGGACATGAAATTTAGGTTTAAGATGCTTGAGGGCCTTTATCCCCAAGTCCTTCCCACTTCCTTCCTGCAGTTTTCTGATTGATATTACAGGATTTCAGTACATTTTTTGGCAAGCCAGCCACGAGCCACTAGTTCAAAGGGGAAGCTTTGTTTTTCCTACTGCTACTTCTTTGGTCCAGAAGATTAAGCTGGACTTGAGCAAAATGATGTGGCAGAGAAAAAATATATTGCTGATTGAATTCTTGTATTGTGAGTTACGGTGGGTGAGTGGTGGTGTTGGGAATGCTGTCTGGATTCTTGCTGACACCAGACACTGAATCTGGTTTGGGAAGGGTCCTTCTCATCCCCACCCCCAGCTGATCACGTTGGCAGGTGAAATAAGGGTTGTTTGCCTCTTCTGCAGCCAGGGCAGCAACCCAGTTTTGAGGGTTCTTCCCACACAGGGGCTGAGGTTCAGGGACTCTCCAGCTCAGCAAATTCCCATCCTGGTGATGACTGGGAGCCAAGGGCTGCCCAGGAGAGTCAGGGATGTATTTGTTTTCCATTTGGAAGAGTCACTCCAGTGTATTCGTTCTCATTATTAATGAAATTTTTGATAGATTTCTGTTTCTCCACTTTCTTGCCTACATTTCTTTCCTTTTTATTTAGCCATTATTCCTCCTTAGAAATGCTTCCCTGTCTTGGGTGTTAATGTGCCCTGGAAATGTGCTACAAGCAGGATGCACAGCCCAGTTTCTCTTCCCAGTGTGACAAGGTGTACACAAACCAGATGATCAGAGGTCCTAAAAAATCTTCTATAATAAGTAAATCAAAAGAAATCACATGGAGGGTTTAAAATCCTGGGAGTGCTGGAGATGGAGAGCATCCCATGGATTGCTCCAGGATCCCTATCACAGCTGAGAAGTCCTGGAATATCAGCAGGGCTGCATTATATGAACATCAGTTCCTCTTTCAAGGGGATATATATCTTATATAGCTGTATCAAAGCTGTACTTGATCACAAGGCTTTGCTTTAATTCATTCTAGCAGAGCTGTTTTCCTGCAGTTTGGACCAGCCCATGACAACACTGCACTGAGGATAAAACAGGAATATCACCCAGTGCTCTCTGGTGTCTGCTAAAAATTGGTGGGTATTGCTATTTTCATTTTCTAAAGGGGAAACTGAGGCATGGGGAAGACTTTGGGTGCCTCTGAGTGGCCTGGGAGAGTAAGTGTGCTCCTCTCCCTGCTTTCTGTCCCACCTTGTCCCATCCCCGGAAGTGTCCAAGGCCAGGTTGGACGGGGCTTGGAGCAACCTGGGCTGGTGGAAGGTGTTCCTGCCCACGGCAGGAGGTGGAATGAGATGGTCTCAAAGGTCCCTTCCAGCCCAAACCATCCCGGGATCCTGTCTTGATGGCATAAATTACCTGGGGCAGGATGAATCCCAGCATGGCTGTGCTTCCCTTGACTGCACCAAACTGGTCTCACCACAGACAAGGGGGTTGCTGTGACTGACCCTGGGGGGTTTCCAGGACTTTCTTACTCTGCCTTTATTCCAGCCAATCCATCAATAACCATGTGAGGAAACGATTTTACCTTCTTTATAAAGTTTGAGCGGCTGCTGCCATCACATCCCTGGGCTGCCTGAGCTCCAAACCTGCCCCTGAGCCTCCCACCTTTTCTCC
Organism: Myiotriccus ornatus; assembly: GCA_036023395.1. NCBI lineage: Eukaryota > Metazoa > Chordata > Aves > Passeriformes > Tyrannidae > Myiotriccus > Myiotriccus ornatus. Next base: position 11,443,966 of record JAYRBT010000043.1, read on the forward strand.
TTCTCCCTTCAGTGGACCATCTCTGGCTCGGGAGCAGCAAATTCTGCATTCCCATGGGAGAAGGTCATGGGCTCCCAGCTCAGGCTCTAGCCCTGCAGATCTAGCAGAGGCAATCCCTTTAAAATAAAGCTGGAAGGAATGTGCCTCTGTCGGATTTGCTGCCCGAGTCATTCACAAGGAAGCCGGAGATTTATCGGCAGTGAAGTCGGCGGAGCCACTTTTCATCAGCTCCACTTCTGCGTCGTAATCAGCCCTGGCTAAGCCAAGCCATCTCCCCCAGACCACTGCAACCAAGCACTTCTTCCCTCCTTTGTTTCCAGCAGAGCTTTTCTTCCCTCCCGAGCCCTTAAACAACCTTGACTGCGACGAGCAGAAAACTCCATCGGCTCAAATGAAAATGTCGATGCTCCTGCGTCACTTTGTAGCACATCTGGGGTCCCCTGGGCCCACAGCCCAGCCCTGCCCAGCCCTCCAGGCCAAGAAAAGCAGGAGGAAGAAAAATACATGTGATGACAGTTGGGCTCTAGGAAATGAGTCTTGGTCTTAAACAAGCTGGGAAAAGCATCTCGTGCCCACTGACAGACGGAGCTGGAGCGACGGGGAGAGAGGGAACGTGCAGCCTTCACACCGGCAGGGCAAAGGGCTGCAATATGAGCAGCACCTCCAGGAGAGGCAGATTTCCTGCCTAATAATGCTCCAGGAAATATCTGGGCATTTGCTGATCAGCCTGTGTGTGAAGCAGGAGGAGGGAGACTGGGAATCAGGCTGGAATTCAGCAGGAGCTGCTCCAGCCCTGTTTGCTGGGCACAGCTCCTGCCTGTGTGTGTGTTGGGGCTTTGGCAACCCCACAGGTCACAGAATCCCAGGATGTGCTGAGTTGGAAGGGACCCACAAGGATCGTCCAACCCTCAGCCCTGCACAGCCCCATCCCCAGGAGTCACCTCCTGTGCCCCAGAGGATCATCCCAACCCTCCTGCAGCTCTGGCAGCCTTGGGGCTGTGCCCACTGCCCTGGGGAGC
>JAYRBT010000043.1:11464164-11476279 GCA_036023395.1 Myiotriccus ornatus
GCTGCCAGAGCTGCAGGAGGGTTGGGATGATCCTCTGGGGCACAGGGGGTGACTCTTGGGGCTGGGCCTGTGCAGGGTCAGGAGCTGTACTGGATGGTCCTTGTGGGTCCCTTCCAACTCCTTGATTCCCCAGCGTTTGGGAGCTGGTGAGAAGTGGGAGAAGCTTTCTGGTGTCCTCTCCACAGCCCCTTTGGACTTGGAGAGGTCACCAACTGGTCTCTTCCACTGAAATGCCTGTTTTTCTGCCTTCTCCAGGGAATGTTTACTGCTCCTTAGGGACCTGAGCTGTGGGATCTGGGTAGGGAGAGTGACACAGTGTAACACCAAAGAAATGGCACTTGCCTGTCTTGGGTTTTGTTTCCATTCCTGTCACCAGCTAAGACACTTGGGATCATAGAACTGTTCAGATTGGAAGGGACCTTAAAGACCATTTAGTTTCAACCCTCCTGCCATGGGCAGGGACACCTGAGAGCCCAATTGCTTTGCCATGGACAAATGGGATATGTCCAGCTGTGCTCTCACTCCTGCAGGGAAGGTGATACCTGGTGATTTTCAGGTCACTAAAAAAGCAACTTTGGGCATCAGGCTCCCACTGAGGCATCTCCAGAGCTCCCTAAATATCAAGGTGATATGGGTGCTCCAACTTAAACTCCATCACTCTTGTGGTTCTGCTGAGCTTCCCAGATCTTCTCTCCCTGTTGGTTTTCCTTGCTCCTCTCTTGGCACTTTACACACAGACTGCCCTTGGCTGGAGCTGCATTTTCTGACAGGAGACAGACCTTCCCTTCCTCACGTGCTGGTGCCCAAGTCCCACACCTTGACTGTGTGAGGTTTGCTTCATCCCCTGGATCCAGGATGCCTCGCTGGAGAGGGACTTTGGACAAGGGCCTGGAATGACAGGACAAGGGGAGTGGCTTCAAACTGGAAGAGGACGGGTTTAGATTGGACATTAGGAAGAAATTCCTCCCTGTGAGGGTGGGCAGGCCCTGGCACAGGTTGCCCAGAGAAGCTGTGGCTGCCCCTGGATCCCTGGAAGTGTCCAAGGCCGGATTGGACTGGGCTTGGAGCAACCTGGGCAAGTGGAAGGTGTCCCTGCCCATGGCAGGAGGTGGAAGGAGATGAGTTTTGAAGTCCTTTCCAACCCAAACTGTTCTGTGACAGTCACCCGGGGGATAAAGTTTATAACATCCAGTGCTTACCAAAGTGTTTACCTCCCTGTGCAAAAGCCAATGTGTGTCCCCCACACTGCCACCAATCCATTCATTTAATCACACTTTGTTGGTTGAAAAGCACATAAAGGGAATAAATTTATATCTTGAAAGAATAACACACAACATCCGCTGCTCTTCCTGAGCTGCATCCAGATTACCCAGTGAGCATTTAGTTGGACCAGTAATTATTCCTGCCTTGACTTAAAATAAATTTTTCCCTTTCCATACATGACTTAGCAGTGTAAACATCTCCCCTCCCTCAGGGATTAGGGTTTCTTTGTCTTGTTTGGTTTTTTTTTTCCACATCCAGTCCCTTCTCTGCTGAGTTTCAGGTTTAGCACGTTGTGTTCTGCAGCCACTTTGTTCTGCACAGCCTTTGTTGTTCCCTGTTCTTCCTCCAGGCAATTCCCTGCTTTATTTGTAGGGCATCTCCTGTACATTATACACCCACATTGTTTCCTGCTTGCAGGCACTCCACTGAGGGACCTTCCAAAGAACCTTCTGTCATCCCCAGCTCCCCCTTTGCCACCCTGGAGCTGTTACAGCCCCAAACAACAACCACAAGAAAAAAAGCCCAAACCCCAATAAAATCAATAGTAACTAGAAAGGAAAAATCTGGAGTGTATATATAAAAAGGAAAAAAAAATCACCGTGGGAGATAAACATGTATTCCTCCTTTTTCCACCTCTGTTGATGGGAGCAGGAGAGGAAAGGACTAATTCAGACACATCCTGACAGTTTGTGCCTACCCTTTCTTATTTTCTAAGTCTCCTCCTTTATTGGCTTGAAGGTGAAGATGCTCCTGATTTACCACTGTATAAGTAAGGGGAGGAGCAAGCCTTTTGGCTGCTGTTTTCAGCCAGGTGGGAAACCCTGGGGAAGTGCCATGGGAAGGGTAGAACACAGGTCTCTCCTTGTTGTACCACTGGATACCTCTCAGGCTGCTTTTTGCTGTCCCACATCCAGTATTGTGTCCAGCTCCTTTCACATCCCTGCACCAATGCAGGTTCCAATGGCACTTTCTGATTTATGGTGCTGCAAGAGGCTGGCCTGAACTTTCCTAAGCAAATCCATTTAACGTGGTGCAACCATGGCCTTAATCCTGTGTTCTCTCTCAAACCCACTGCTATTTCTGAATGTGTTTTGGTTCAGACAGTGCCAGAGGCTTTAGGGGTTCAAGGCTATTGCAGACACAAGCTGCCCTTTGCTTGATGTCTTCCTTCCCATCCCAGGAATTTGGGGACCTCACACACCAGCTCTGAGCCCACAGCCCCAGGCTGTGCTCCCACCCGGGATCAGGCAGGTGAAGTTGTACTGTGGGTGTAACCCAGACCTGCTCTCTGAGGTTCTACCTGGGCTGTCCTTCTCTCCAGACCTCCTGCAGGTGCCCAGAAAACACCAAGAACTTCTGATGCCACCCAGTGACATGGAGTGGTGAGGGTGGGGATGGTCCAGAGGTGGGAACTGTCAGTGCAGACAGGACTGGATGCCCTACAGCTCCTGAAAAGCAACTGGCAGCCTTGAAACAAGAACCTGCAGCAGCCTGGAAAACAGGGTGGATCCTCTTGGTGAGCTGCTGGTTTTCTCAGCATCCCTGGAAAGCCACTAAATGTGGCTGAATTCAGTCCTTGTGCTTCCCTCTCTGTGGACAAACCTTGCCATACCAGTGGCAATACTGAGCAAAAATTAGCGGTGAAAATCAGTTCCTTCGTAGCAGGTTCTCACTTCTTGGTTTTTAAAGGAGCCCCAACCCAGGTATTTGCAAAGAGGTTCAGTGGAGCCTCAATTTAAGAACAGTTGATCCTGTTTGATCCTGTCAAACCCCCTGATTTTAGGGAAGCCCTTGGGGAAAGCTGTGACCTGCCCTGCTGGGCTCCTGGAGTGGCAGCTCCCTTGGTTGCTTGCCCAAGTTCACCCATCTCACATGTATCAGTGTGTTTAAAGTCCTCTATCAGGATTAAATGATAATCATATCTTAGGATAAGGAAGATTTTTAGACTGGGATTAGTTAAACCCTGCCCTTTTGTGCCTGTGTAAATTGATGGGGGCATTTAGCTCTTGCAGGTTGTCTCCCTGTCTCCTGCCAAATTTTGCCTCCAGGCAGCTTTTTAGGAACAACCCTTTGTCCTCCAGGAAGAACAGCCCCAGGCCCATCAGTTCACAGCAGGTTCCTATCACATCTCTCCTGAAGTTGCTGCTCCCCATCCCCCTTTTCCCTCCCCTGCTTCCCCCAGCTGCAGTTCTCACATCCCGAGTTCATCAGTTGAAATCGCATCTTGCTGTAAATTGATTTCATTCCAGGCTCTGCTGCCACCTCTGCCTTGCCTTTAAATTGTATCTCGTCTCAAATCAATCTTATCCCAGCCCTCAGCTGCTGTGCTCTTTATTCTTCCACTTCAATTGCAACTGGTTTTAAAGGGCCCAGCTCAGAGAGATGTTTTCCTCTCTCAGCCTCTGCTGCCTTCTTGTTTCATTTAAATCACATCCAGTATTAAGCAGGGACACCTTCCCCGCTCCCAGCCCTCACATAGTCCCTGTTTAGCCAGCTGATATTTTCCCTTTGCAGCTCATCTGGTTTTACACCAATTGGATTTCCTTTTTTTTTTTTTTTTTTCATCTCCCTGATATTGTAAATTATTCTTCCAAACCTTCTTCTTCTTCCTCCTCTCTGTTTCAGTCCATGGTGGCAGAGGTAGCCAATGATTTCAGAAATAAGATGTGACAGTTGCTGCTTCTCAGCTCCCAGGGTAGGAGGACAAACCCTGTCTGTCCCCACAGAGCTGATGGGAGAAGAGGAAGGAAGAACCTCTTCCTGTGTTCTCAGTCTCATTATAAAGTGATTTAAGGAGCTGCACACGCACTTGGGAGGCCAGGGATGCAAACAGAAGCCTTTTGGGATTTGCGAGAGTCTGACTCGAAAATGGCCTCAGGGCTTTCCACAGCTGGCTGAGGGGACTGAGCGCTGCTGGAAACAAAAGGTGCCAAACTCCTCTTGGTTTCCTGGTGAGGGCAGAGAGGACAGAAAACCACGTGCCTTCAAGCAGGTCCCTGCAGGCTGCAGAGCAGGGAGCATTCTGGGCACTGGAGGGGCCACTGTGCCCAAATCCCACGGTCTTTCAGTAGTAATTAGGGATCTACACGGGACAGCTGCCTCTGGAAACCTCCTCTCAGTTGTCTTTGCTTTGGAATGGTGTTCTGGCACTTAAAGGTGCCCAAGGAACTTCCTTTTTAAACTGACAAAAAACTAAATCAGTGGCATCAGTATTTGTCAACCTCCCTGACAGAGCCTGATTTCATTTGTGTGGGGGTGAATACAGACACCATTTTTAGGAAAGAAGGCAGTAAAATACCCATGGAAGCAGCACCAGGACACAGCCACTCTCCAGGTCCCCAGTGGCACGACCTGCTCACTGCTGTTGCAGCACTGTGGGTGTCAATGGGCCGCTCCCCACCATCAGATTCCTCCCTGAACGTGGCCACCAGCACAGCCACGAGCTGGAGAGGAGTCACCACCCACCCCGTGCAAGGAGCTGGCTCCTCCTGCTGCCATTCAGCAGCTCCTGGCCCAAGTTCTGATTAACAAATTAAGATTTTTTTTTTTTTTCTTCTCCTGGAACTGGGTGAGATTTGGGCTTTTGGTTTTTTTCTTTCTTTTTTTTTCCTTCTCTCTTGTAAGTAATACTGGAAGCAAAACAGCTAATAAGCAAAACAAGTATTTGCCTGAAATGTTTTTTTGACCTAGTTTTCAGTAAATTTGGGCCAGTGTTCTTGTCTTGTTTTTGACTGTCAAAACAGAAAACAAATCTTTTGTGGTAGGTCACATCTTTTCATTCCAAAGGCTGTCTCTGCTCCTGCCAGCTCCAAGTAGCTGTGGGACACGTGCATGAGAGCCCTGTAGATGGGTATCACAGTGAATTGTGGAAAAGCAAACCTTCATTTTTGTCGTTAGTTTGCAAATAATTTTGGCTTTTCTTGGAAAATCTGGATTTTAGATGCCTTTATTTTTTTTTAGTAGGAATGTTGCTGGTTTAGCTTGGATGCTACCAGGCACTTCTGAAGAGTATGGATGGTATCCCGGGCCCTCAGGGATCTGTGTAGGTGTCCTGGGCTTTATGGCTGCCAGGAAAACTCACAGAGCCTCTGGATAGTTCTGTCAATGAACATTTGCTCTGGGAAGGAAAGACTCCCAAGATGCAGGAAAAGGAAGGGCCAAACTGAGTCTTTTCAGCTTCAAGCTGCAGATAGTTCGTGCAAAACCAGGTTAATGTGGGCTGTTGCCTTGGGACCTTGTGCCATTCCCTTGACATCTCCAGAAAAATTCTCCTTTTCTTCTTCGTGCTTGGGATCAGGTGCTCGCTGAGCCACCCGGAGAAGCTGCCAAACTCCAACGTTCCGGGCTGAATGCAATTGCTTGGGATGTCTCTGCTCCCTCTGCTTGCTCCCCTAGGAAGGTGGAAGGTGCAGTTGCTGTGTTAATGAGCAGAACTGGTGAATCTTTTGGCACAAACAAGACAATTAGTGTAGTCTGTGGCAGATCAGCTTTAAGTATTCCCAGACCCACAGAGGTGCTCTAATTGAATCTTCACTGAGTCCTCACGTCCCAAAGGATCTGGACGTGGTAATCACTGTAATGCTGCACGGTGGGTTGGTCCCTAAAACATATAATTATTTAATAGAAAAAAAACAACAATGCCAATCAGATATCTGGCAGAGAAGTTTTGGCCTATTCATCTGTGCCTAAAAATCAACGTACGCGTGGTGATGTTGATGGATTCAGAAGCCAGAAAGGTCTAATGGTAAATGCCTTTCATTCCTCCCAGTGGAATCCCACTCTGGTAATTAAAGACACCAGATAGGTGTGTGGTGGTCTGTACTGTACACGCTGATTTACAAGGTAGGGCCCAGTTTCGGGTGGGTTTTGACTCACTGATTCGTAAATGTTGTTAATGGAGAAAGAACCACTTTTACTTGGCCAACGTGTCCCAGGTGCAATGAGGCACCAGACTGGTCCTGGCTGAGATCTTGGCTGTGTCCAGAGCCAGCAGTTCTGCTGTGGGTCATGCAGGACACGGCCAGGTTTAGCTGGTTCCTCCACGTGGGGAGCTGTTCCTTTCTGTCAGACACATAATTACATTTACTCTGACAGGGAAAAACCTCTCGGAGATGAATTATTTTGTTGCAGACATGCTCAGGGCTGCTGTTACCCTGAACCCAGACCATTTCCAGTCAGTCTGCACTCAGTGGGAGCTGTTTCATTGACACAGAGCAAACTCTGCCTCTCAAGGACAGGCCTGAGCCTTGGAGGAAGGATTTACCCAGAAATCTGAAGAAGTGCTGAGCCCTTGCAGGTTGGAGGGGGATCACCTGGGCTGCACAGAAGGAGGTGCTTGGAAAGCTTTCCTGTAGCTATGCCTTGGATTCTCCATCCTGATGAGAGAGATTAGCTCTGCTGAATGTTGTGACAGCCAGCAGTGCAGATGCTCTCAAAATACTTCAGGGTGACAGAATAGGGGTTTAAGGACTAATTGTGTTGCTGAATTACAGACTCCTCAGTGCTCAGGCAGCTCATAAAAAGCAGACTTCAAAGAATGAGTAGATGTGGCACTGTGTGATGGGGTTTAGTGGACACAATGGGTTGGACTTGATGATCCTGGAGATCTTTTGCAACCTTAATAAATCCATGGGTTTGTATGGAAGGCCTGGCTGAGATTTAAGCCAGAGGAGTGGTCCCTGCTGATACCTGCAGGGACAGATAGTTGTGTGCTTGGGTGTGTTTTTGGGTGCCCCAGCTGCAGCCAGCACAGCTCCTCTGCAGAGCCACCCCAAACGTCCCCTCAGCCTCCCCCTGCAGCCCCTGTGATGTGGAGCACTGGAGTTATTCCCGTCCTTGTGATGATGGGTGTGGTGGTTGCTGTCCAGATAACACCCTCCCATCACCGTTTCCTTGTTCTCCTGGATGCTGCTTAATTTTTTCCAGCATGAGAGGTGATCAGAGATCATGAATGTTGGGCAAGGAGAGATGATGAATGGCATGTGAGGCTGAAGGGTAGTCAGACCTTGGCCACTTTATGGAGCAGGAACTGCTTTTTACCCTTTTTCTTGAGTTTCTGCTGGGACATATAGGAATCCCTTGGTCTTGTGGTGCAGCAAGTTCTGACTGCTGGAATAAATGATAGACAGAAAAGCCAAGGTGGAGGGGTGGCACAGCTTCATCCAGTTTTTCTTGCATCTCTGAGACCCAGCTGGGTTTCCCTTCAGCTTTGCAGATGCAGCTCTGAAAGCACCGTGACTGCTTTTGTACTGTGGTGAAACGAGGAAAATGATAAACACTGTTCCTGCTGAAATTCCTTAGAAAACTTACCAGTGACTGCACAAGGGCTGGGATGTCACTGAAATAGCTACATCTGCCTCTGTGTGCTGCAGTAATTACTGAGGGAGGCTAAAAATTGCAGAAAGGAGTAATGTAATATCAGGCTGTGAATTAATGTTTTCAGCACTGAACACATACCTGTTTTCCATGGCTGTTTGGTTACCCCCAGGGATGGAGCAGAGGGTGGATTAGCACTGATATGAGGGATTGTTTCCTGCATTCTGGGCAGTGCCTGGTTTTGCAGATGGGGTTTTTGCTGAGAAATGCCTGTTCTGGGCAGTAGTCCTGCTAAAGGTAGGCCCTTTGGAGGTACAGGATGGAGAAAAGGACTGTAGGTGGCACATGATGTCATGGGCACCAGCACAGGGATAAATGGCTGAGCTGTGTCCTGTTGGGGCAGGAAGGCTGGCTCAGAGAGTGTTTGAAGGCAGCCTGCTCCTGATTTATAATCAGGCTTCCTAGAGAACAAGTAAGAGCGAAGTGGGAACGATGGAAATCACTCAAGGGAGGATCCAAGCTGGATAATCGGCTTTCACAGCCCTTCCCCACCTCCCTCCCAGCCAAACTCACTGACACTCTTCAATGACTTCAGAGTTGAACAACATTGTCCCTCTGGCTCTTTGTATACAAATAATTACCCATGACCCATCCAGAGCCACAGGAATCCAGGGATACCGGGGAGTTCTACAAATATTGGTGAATGAAGTGCAATTGTTCCCCGATCCTGAGCAGTGGGAAGCCATTCCACCAATTCCATGGTCAGTTTGAAAACCCCCTTGTTGCTCTTAGGGTTGGGTGGGAGGTGTTTTTTTCCCCTCCTCACACAAGGATTTCCAGGAGACTGAAAAACTCTTCAGTTCCAAATGGGCACTTTCAATTCAGACCCTGAAATATGAAGAATAACTCCTCAAAATCAACTTTTTAAGCTATTTTTTTCATAGCCCTTTGCTGTAGAAAAGCCTGAGGTGTGTGAGAGGAAGATGTGTTGAGTGAAGCACCCTGCAAACTGAAAATTAAACACTGCCTGCTTGTTGCAACCGGCCCAGTCCAGTAAAATTTGCACTTATGATGGATAAGAATTTTTGGGGAAGGGAAAAAAAAGTGCAACTCAGGTCAGCAGAAAGAGCTGAATCAGTTCTAGGCAGTTTTATCAGAGATGTTGGCTTTGCAGAATGGTGAAGTGACAGAGAGATGTTCCAGCTCCCCCTGCCCTGGAAAACAAGCAGAGCAACAATCCTGGGCTTTATTCCCTGCAGGCTGAAGTGAAAGGTCTCTTTGCTGTTGAAGGTGTGATTGGCCAAAGTACAAACCCCTGGCCTTGGAATTCACCTGCCCTGGGAGCAACCTCAGGCCAACACAGACAACTGGAAAACCCCAGGACTGCAGCTGGGCATAACAACCTGGTAAATGATCAGTGTGGGGGTGCCTTGTCCTGCCCAGCACAGTCCCTGTGCCACGTGGGAGTGTGCTGATGTTTAATTATATGGCATCTCTTGGCAGAAGGGCAAAATTAATTGCTCTTTGTAACTCTGCAAGTGCACAGAGCTGGGAGGTGCTGAGAGCACGGCCATGGGTGTTTTAACCTTGGTGGATGAACTGCCAGCTCAGCCTCTGAGTAAAACTGAGCCCAGTCTGTCCCATCTGCATCTCCCTCCAGCTCACAGGCAGCTTTGAGCCTGTGCTGAAGAAGCTTTTTCCCAGGAGATGTGTTTCAGCAGGAAGAATATCAGCTGTAGCTTTTTGCTGGAGGAAAGAGAGGTGTCCTTTGCTCCCAGGATAAATCCACACCTTTTCATGCTGGGAATCCAAGGCAGAAGCGAGAAGTCCTCTGGCAGTGCTCAACTCACCAGTAGGTATTGCTAAGACTGAGGTCTAGAATCACCTCCTCACCAATGGCAGTCCTTTACCACCTCATCTCTTATTCCACATCCAGCTGCATCAGGACAGAAAAGACTTGTCTTCAACATCTGGGAGCAATTGGAGAAAAATCCATGCCTTTCCTTGTGCCAGTAAATACAAAGGACAGTAAGAAATGCAGCAAGGAAAGATAAACCACACGTAAGGCCTCCACCTCCCAGCAAATACAGAACAGATAGTGCTAAACAAAGCTAATTCATAATACAGCACAACATATTGGATCCAGAGTCATGGTATTCCTGCTTTTTGGGCAGCTGTTTCTCTTGCAATTGTTTTTCCAGCATTCTTGGATTCCAGGGCTCTATCCCACAGGACTCTAGTGAGTAGGTCCCTGAAGAGGCCGAAGTCTGCTCTCCTGAAGTCCAGGGCAGCGAGGCTGTGTCTTTTGAGAGAAAGAGCCTTAGCAAGATTGCTGTGTCTGTCACCTGAAAGGTGGGAGTTCAGCTTTTTGCTTCTCAGCCCCCCAGGAAGGTTGAGATCCTGGTGTCCCACAGTCTGTCAGTGCCTTGTAAGGAGACCCTTCACCCACAGATCCACAAGGATTGGGGGTTCCTCGACCTCCCTTTTGGGGGAACTCAGCAGAGCCAGGACTCCTCAGCGGGTCCTGCCAAGGTGTTCTCCACTGCTGGTGACTGCAAGGACTCACCTGAACAGTTTATGGAATAACATTCTTTATTAATGCAAACTGTGACAGATCAATAAGGTTTAATAAGTGTACCTTATGGGAAGGGGGGAGGTGATTGTGGTTTGGCACCTGAGGAGGGGGTTGGACGGGGTTGTGTCTTCAGCAGCAGAACATCTTGATTCTCCCTTATCAGACAGGCACTGTATGGCCTCAGGGCCACAATGTTCTCCCATTCTGCTGGGGTGGGGATGGAGAGGGGCCACGTGGTCTCCCCCTGGTCCCACACCCCGTTCTGTTCCTCTGAGCAGATGTTTGTTATTGTACTGGGCAGCATCTTGACCTCTGTCCATTCAGGGAGATGCAGCTGCTTTTCACCTTGAGATTCTGAATCCCCTCTAGGTTTAACCCATCCATCATCCCACACTGTCCCTCTTCCTTTCTTTTTTGGTCCTCAGGGCTCAGCCACCTCTCCCATGCACATGCCACGCTCTGGGGGGCCGTGCCTGTGCACCCAGAGGAGAACAGATCCCCCTTTCTGCTTTCAGGGACGGTTTGTGTGTGTGATTTATGAGCCTGGAGAAGGAACACGGAATACCAGAGCGCCAAATCAAGGCATGCCCAGCAAAGGGAAGGACAAGGTGAAATCCAGGAGCCTTCAGAATTAATTACTGGAACAGCAGAGCCCATGTGAAGTGATGGGAGCTCATGGCAGCTGATCCAGCCGCCATCAGGTGCAAAGGGATATTTGTTCATGGCTCAGGGTTTTCGTCTCAGTGCTGACAGGCCCATAATTCAGTCCTATAAAGCAGCAAATTATCACTGCCTTCTTAGCATTAATTTCCCTCCCCAACAGACACTATAAAGGAATGAGTGCTTCCTCCTCAAGGCCTGAGCCCAGAGAATTTCCCATGGCAGGCCATGAGTTACAGCTCTATCTCCAAAGACATCCTGTAAATAGCACGTCAGGATCCTAATTCATTAAATAAATCTAATGGTTTACCCAATCCATAACACACAGTAGCTTTAATGCTCCTTCTAAAGAGGCTGTCAGGGCCTTTTTCCTCTCTCTGAGCCTTATGTGGAGCTCATGGCACAGGCACAGATGGAATAATCCAGACCTCCCCACCTATAAGAAGCCAAGTCTGTGTGTGTGAGCACTCACAGGGCTGTGGGGAGGGTGCCAGGGCATGTGTGAGCCAGACCTGCTGTTCTGTGTCGCTCCAGGAGAGCCCCTGTCCCCACAGCTCTGGTAACAGGTGCAATTCCTCATTCTGACTGATTGCCCAAGGGCCTGTCACTAAATGCATGGATCACACTGGAGACAGCCCTGCACTGACACGGGCCCTCTGATGCCTTGGGAATTCCAGGTGACTCACTTCCAGCTTCTGGAATCTCTGAATGGGATCACAGGATGGTCTGGGTTGGAAGGGACCTTAAAGCTCATCTCATTCCAACACTCTGCCATGGGCAGGGACATCTTCCACTAGACCAGGATGCACAAAACCCCATCAAACCCAACCTTGGACACTTCCACGGAACCTACAGAAGCCGTTCCTCTTGTCTTTGACATCCCTGGCCAGACCCAGTTCTAACTGGGCCTCAGCTCTCCTAACCTTGTCTCTAACTTCCCATACAATTCCCCTATATTCCTCCCAGCCTGCCTATCCTCACTTCCACCTTCTGAAAGCTTCTATTTTCCTCCAAGTTTTCTCAGCAGCTCCTTATCCAACCATGGAGGCTTCCTAACATTTTTGCCCAATTTCCTCCTTGTCAGGATGTCCCTGTGGTGGTTGGGCTTTGCCTTGACTCCAGCTGGTCAGCTTTATGGAAATGCCTTCAGCTGACAGAGCTGGGATTTGGGAATCCCAGGATGTGCTGAGCTGGAAGGGACCCTCAAGGACCCTCCAGTCCAACACTCAGCCCTGCACAGCCCCATCCCCAAGAGTCACCCCCTGTGCCCCAGAGGATCATCCCAACCCTCCTGCAGCTCTG
>JAYRBT010000043.1:11476379-11501510 GCA_036023395.1 Myiotriccus ornatus
TGCAGGGAGGTCTCCCCTCAGTCTCCTCTTCTCCAGCTGAACACACCAAGTGCCCTCAGTGTCCTCACACGGCTTCAGATCAAGGCCCTTCTTCTGCTCTGAAGTCCCTTCAGGTTTATTACATGCCTCAAAAGAAAAATCCTGAAACCATAGGAATTTTCATTTTCCAGCCACGTGGGGACACTGTGAGGTGACAACAGGCTCGTGTGAGCACCAGAGAGGGCTTTGAAAAATTTAATTTTACAAGAAAATGCAGAGCTGCTGTGAATATAATAATTAATCCTGAAAGATCTGCTGGAGCCCTGTGGTGTGTTTGTTTCTGCTCTAATTCATGCTGAAAGGGGGAAATGTTGCGAAGATTGTTTTCATTTCTAGCAAGATAATGCTCCTGCTTTGTCTTTTCCTTTTTGATTAACGTAAAAGAAAATTAACTTGCTGCTGGACTAATTTAGCGGATGCTTCACCACGGAGCATGTTTGGATTGCTGAGCAGTGCCCTGCTGTATGAGACTGGCAAGATTTCCTGATTTACTGCTGGTGTGGGCATTGCCAGTTTGATAGGACCTCCAATTTTATTTTATTTTATTTTCGTCTTTTTTTAAAGGTTTGAGGGGGAAGGGATGGGAAGGAAAGAAAAGACCTCAGTCAGAAAGATATTTTGTATTCCCGGTTTTCCTGGTCTGGATTCAAGTGACATTTTCTGCTGAATCCATCACCATGAGTCCCTACAAGTGACACACCAGAACCCTTTGTCCCCACTCCCCTTTCGCAGGGGGAGAGGTGCCACACTGCCCCCCCCAGCCCTGATGAACTTCATAATTAGCTCCCCTAATAAAGCACTTAATTCGAATCCATGCTTTTGCTAATTGCAGCAGGAAGTTCTGGCAGGGCCCTTTGCCTCCTGCTGTGCCCGGCGCTCCCCACGGACCCTGGGAACTGATACCCGCCAGCCCCACATCCCCCGGGCTTCAGTCAGTCCCAGCGATTCAGAGGGAAAACAATTCTCCATTTTCTCATTAAAAGATGAAAGAGAAGAGCCTTCAATCCCCCCCAGTTCTCTTCCCTTAAACACCCAGTGATAATTTTGCGCTGAAGAAGCTGCTCCTCTTTCATGGCCCCTGATTAGGAAAGACAATGGGATTAGTTCAAACCGAGTTGAGGGGCCTTGGTGACTCCTTTGCTGGCTAAATTGTGGACGAGGGGGGATAATGGGAGATTGATTAGGGTTAATAGACTTATTTTTACAGGTCACACCGCACAGCACTCTGGGTTGTGGTGCTCCAGCACATATTATCGCAAGCCATAAATCAAGTGGCTTGGAGGGACTTCAGGGCTCCCTCCCTCCCTCTGGATTGTTGGGGAACAATTGACTTTTGTCTCCCTGTTGCCAGTGCTACCACTCCTGCCCCCCCATCCTTTGGCAGGGCCTGATCCTGGGGGGCTCAGCACCTTCTCCCCAAAGGCCAAGCCCCTCGTAGGGCTGTGGAGAGGAGCTGGTGCTTGGCTGTGCTGAGCATCCCACAGGATCTAGCCCCGAAAGGGCTCAGTTTGGACAGATGGGAAGTGGGGGGGGTGGGTAGGGAAGGGGGGGATGAGCCTTTTAAAGTGTGTTTTGTGAGTTTTATGCTGGGGGATGAATGGGAACCTTGAAACCAGCTCTGTGGGACTCCCAGGTTTGTTTTCTCTCATTTCTAAGGTTACTGAGCGTGTTCCAGCAGCTGGAACAACTGCGTGGGGCTGTCAGTCCTGCTTGTGCCCCATCCAAATGCCTCCAGCCAGGAGCTTTCCAAAGGCAGAGGGGGAAGGAGTGGCAGGGGGGGCAGTGAATTCCCACAAGGGTTCAGGCTCTTTTGGCTCCAGTGTCTAACCATGACCAGAGAGAGCACATGCAAAGTCAACAGTGCCTGTAACCCGAGGGGAGCTCTGCTTCCATTCCAATGCCAGGTCAGTGCTAAGCAGGGTTATTTGTATATATTGGATATTGCACTTGGGTAGCTTTCATTTACAGAAGCCCAAAAGGAATATTTTCTAACAGGTGGGGAAAGCAGGGAAAGCTTGTTCTGTGGGAGTTCTTTCAAGCAGGGTGAGGCTCTGCCCTGTCCTACGCCAGGAGAAATCTCTGCTGCCTTTGCTGGAGTTTTATGCTTTTGCAAAATGGGAGCTGTTCTGGTTTTGTATCGGTGTAGCTTGATCCCAAATGGGAGATCTCTTTTTCTGCAATGGGCACTAGCTCAAGGTACATTACAGTATTCCCCTGCAATTCATGCTACAACAAACTGCAGTAAAAATCACCCCCCTCAACAGCCTGCCAAGTGATTGCTGCCATAAGCCGTATCATTTAATGCCAGGCCTGTGGTAAGAACTACATGTGGCTGAAGAATTTTTTTCCCACTGGAATAGCTACCTAAAGGAAAGCGTCCTCTTTGCAAAATCAGGATTTTCCACTGGGAAATGCACATTTTGAGCTATTTTCCTCCCCCCTCTGCCTCTCGCTGCTTCCCACACGGGCACTGGCCCGTCAGAAAGGTTCAGGTACTGTTTCCTTGAGGAAAAAGAGGGGATTTGTTGGGCTTTAGAAAGCTCTGCAGCTGTGCATGGAAATGCCAGGCTCACAGTGCCTGGTGCTGTGGGATGCTGTGGAAAGGCCTCTTTGCTGCTCCCGTGGCACTGTTGGAACAGGGCACACCAGTGCAGGTGCTGGTAATGGCCATGGCTCTGTGAGCCCTGGAGCACACACAAAACACAGAATCATCCAGGGGTCCAAGGCTGGTCTCACAGCAAAAGTAGGATGTACATTCCAGGGAAAACCCTGACATGATCTCTAGGTATTTCTGGCTAGAGATTAGAGCAAAGGGCTTTCACTCCTTAAGCATTTCTAAAGAGCTGATGGCTGCAGTGTGTGAGAATCGCCCTGGGATGGTCTGATCTCTTCTATCCTGCTTTTCCGGGCTTTCTCCTGTTCCTGCACCCGCTAATTGAAGCTTCACAGGGATATTTTTCTGGCCATGTAAGGATGTGTGGAGGCTTTGGGGAACTGATCCTCTCCAAAGAGGATGTAGGATTAATGTTAGCGTGGATCAGGTGTCATGCACTTGTTTGGATTTGAAACCAGAAGGAGGCAGAAATAAATGTGAGGGCAGTGAGCAGTTGGTGTCCAGGGATGCACCGACCTGCAATGCTGGGATCTTTGCTGTCACTGTAATCATAACAAATATGTTACTAGTTTCTAGCATGTTTTTCCAAAGATGATAAAGTACTTCACCACAAAAATTCCTTGGAATACTCCAGAGTTAGCTGTGCTCTGCATGACTGGAGGTTGTAACCAGGTGGGGTTCAGGCTTTGCTCACAGGTAACCAGTGACAGGACAAGGGGAAATGGTCTCAAGTGCACCAGGAGAGGGTCAGGTTGGACATCAGGAAGAATTTCTTCATGGAAAGGGTTGTAAGGCATTGGAAGAGGCTGCCTGGGGAGGTGGTGGAGTCCCCACCCCTGGAGGTGTCCGAGGAAGAACTGGATGTGGCACTCAGTGCTCTGGGCTGGGGGACAAGGGGGGATCAGGCACAGGGTTGAGTTGATGACCCTGGAGGCCTTTTCCAGCCTGAATGATTGTATGATTTTCTATAATTGATGGCTGCACTTGTGAATCTGAGTCAGCAAGTAGTTACACGGTGTGCCCAGGATCATGTGGCTGTTCAGTGGCAAAGGCCTTGGAGTTCAAAGCTCCTTCACTCCCTGGAAGGGTCTGACAACATCAAGGGCTTCAGTGCAAACCACCGAATCATCAAATCCTGAATGGTTTGGGTTGGAAGGGACCTTAAAAACCATCTTGTTCCAACCCAAAGGCACCTTCCACTAGACCAGGTTGCTCAGATGGATGAGCATAAAGGAATTCAAATTCCCCTCCTAAACTAAAGCTCAGTTTTCATCATCAAAATTTTGCTCCTCTTGCCAAAGGCATTTTCCAGGCCACACTTTGCAACATCCCCTGTCCCTGTCCTGAGAACACACAAGGGTCTGTCTGGGAGAAACTGCTCAAAGCACATAAATACAACACAGAACAGAAGGAAATCTGAATCCCAGTGTTTTGCCATGCCTTGGGAAATGCCAGGTGAGCCATGAAGGAACAAGTTCAGTGCTGTGGCAGGGTCACTCAGCCTGACCCACTGGGTCGCCGTGTGTCCCTGCAGCCAGCATTGCAGCGTGGAAGGCTCATCCCAGCCTGACTAACACGGAGATTTCTGATGGCTGGGGTCACTGGGGGCAGCCTTTTTGTGGATTTCCCTCCCATCTTTTAGACTGAGGCTTTAACTGCTCTCAGCACCCACTCAAACACACAATAACCTACCAAAACACCTCCTCTCCAGCACTCCTGATGTGACTCTGCTCTCCAAAAATGTCCCTGCAAACAGCATTTCCTTCCTGTGAATGTTTGCTAAAAGGAACCAAACCATTCCCAGTGCTGCTGGCATACGCTGGCATTTCTTTATGCAAATTGAGAGCTGCAAATAATTTTTGGCAGCCTCGTCCTGCCTCACAGCAGTAAATGTAGGTGAAGTCGATGACAACTTTATAATAACAACGAAATCCAGGCTGATCAAGCATGTGTATCACATGTTATGTCTTCCTATGAAAGGAGAGGTGTTTTTACACAGAGATAATTACTAGAGATATCCACCTCGGTGTACATTGCAAACAGTGATAAGATAGTGTTACCTACGAGTGACTGGCTGGCTTTTTCTTCACGAGGTATATCTGGGCAAAATCTATAATTCTTTGTCTAGACAATGATCTCACAACGGGAGAATGAACTTCAATTAGCTGTTTGGATGGGAAAAACCTTTTGTGTAATGGAGACAAAGCCAGAGCACTTATGAGCAACCCTGCAATAACAAACCTGGATGTGTATAAACGTAGCAGATAGGGAGGGGGGTGGCAACAGGAATAAGATTTAATTTCAGAGTGTCACACAGTTGTTCCAGATGCTGGCAAGCACCTGCCTTCATGATGGGGTGAAAGGCAAACTTTGCAGTTCTCTGCCCACGGCTCTTGTCGAGAGGAAGGAAGGACAGGGAACATTTTCCCTGCTCATGATGCCTTTGGGAAGTGCTAAAGTGGGAAGAGGGGAATGCAAAAACCACATGGCCACGTGTTTAAAGAGCTGTCAGGGCTGTGGTAGTAAAGTGCAGTTGGCAAAAGGAAAAGCTTTAGGTCATCCCTGGCATCCTTGCAAGATAAGGAGAGGCCCAAACCTCTGCCCTTGCTGCAACTGTGGGCCCTGAAACGCTACATTCAACAATGGTTTATGCTCTTTAAAGGAAAGCTCTGGATTGTCAGGCTGGTTCTGCACAGGGTGTGAAGTTCCCAGCTGCCTTCCCCAGGTGCAGACCCTTCAGAGGGTCTCCAGGGACCCCCCGTCACCGAGTGTGTCGTGTGCTGCCCAAGAACTGATGTCAGACCAAGGCTGTGTCATCCAGCAGGTTGGGCTTCTCTGTTTTCACAGCCCAGCTCTGGTGGAAACACAACTTGTGTTGAGTGTGAATAGCACCTAGAGAAGAAAACCAACACCCCAGAAAGATCTTTTTCCTTTCCCTTTCTGCAAAAAGGAGGAGGAGGAAAATAGCATAAGGCATTGGTTTTGCAGTACAACTCCAGCTACTGATTTTGTACCATAATGAGGGTCAGGTTGATAAAACTCAATCTTGTTTGGATGAAAAATAAGAAGTTCTGGTGCTTGATAAGATCTTCGTGGGACTGGTGTAAGATGTTTAAGTTGCAGAGCCCTCCCTGAATCCAGACTCTCAGCTTTACACAGACACAGAGCAAGAAGCATCCCCTGGACTGAACACCTCACAGCCCTGGAGCTGTAACTCTCTGCAGCTTTGGGGTTTTCTCACAGCTGCTTCTCCCCGTGCTCTGCTGCTGCCTGTGAACATCCATGTACAACATTCCCACCATGCTGGGGAGGCTGGAGCAGCTGGAGAGTGAGTAGGAAGGGACACAGGGGGAGAGCACAGCAAGCAGCACCTTCTCTCTGCTGACAACTGCTAAGAGAGTGCAGAAATAAGTCAGCCTGAACAGCTGAATGTCCCTTGTGATTAGCAGAGCTTTGCATGTGGACGAGAAGTTAAGCTGAAGCAGTTCTGCTCTGGAAATGGCTTTTTGTGCCACTGGTGCCAGCCCAAGGCACAAGAACTCTGTGTTTATTCCCGTGTTTATTCCCAGTGCCCTCCCTGTGGTCCCCTCTGAGCTCACAACCACATCCTGAGCTGAACAGTGCTGGGAAGGAGTCTGGGCTGGGGCTGAAGTTGTGTCCTGGGTTTGGGAGGTTTAGGTGCCCAAGCAGAGCCTTTAATTGCTTGGGGCTCTTCTGTACACAGACCACTTCTGTATTCTACAGACTCTAAGGGGTCCCTGGCCCTCTTGAGGCCTCCCTTCACTGACCATGGTGGCAGCCAAGCCCCTCACTATGGGTGTCTCACTCCAAAACCTGAATCTGGATGGTTAGACTGGTGCAGAAGGGCTGTGGCACAGAGGAAAGCCAAGGAATTGATGCACATTATAAAGACATCCAGTCTGGAAAAGGGAAATCCAAGGAACACGCCCTGTCAGGCTGGGTGGCTTTTGATCCTGAGGACTGGGGTCAGGATGGAAGGGTTGGGGATGATCCTGAGGGCACCAGCCTGGGAAGGGGCAGCAGTGGGTGCAGAAGGGGATGGGCTGAGGGAAGGTTGTTGTGTTTGCCCTTGGATTCCACACGTGCAGCCCCTCACTCAGAGCTCCTTTAGCTCTAGAAATGTGGAGGTGTCCCAGGCTGGTACACTGTGAAAGAGGACAAAGAGTCACCAGAGTCCAGCCGTGGGTGTCCATCCCACAGCACTGAAAGCCTGAACCTTGCTGGCCCGTACCAGAGGGTGTCCCATTGTCTCCTTGTGGGCTGTTCTTTCTCTGTGCAGGACATTATTCTCAGAAACAGTGGCTGCTCTGCTCCATCCCTCTCTTGGCTCTCTTCTTAATCCCAGCTTTCTCCCCACAGAGAAGACCCAGATACTCATCACGTTCCCAAGGGATATCCATGGGAATGAATGGAAGAGCTCAAGGTTTTCCAGTTTTTTCTGAATCAGCTCTCACAGCAGCTGCAGCCCACAGGATATCCCTTGGGGGGGACCTTCTGCTCCCCTTCAAAGCGGAGCATTAAATACATTTCAGCTTTCGTGTGGACTCAGATCATTCATCAAAGATGACTTTTGATCAGGCTCCCCTCGGGAGCGTCCTCTCAGCAGTGGATTTGAACCAGGGAGGGACAAAAGAAAAACAAGATGAGGAAATAATAATAGGCTTTAAGCAGTGCCCTTCATTAATATCTTCAATAAACAAACATGTACATCTGAA
Source organism: Myiotriccus ornatus (assembly GCA_036023395.1). Lineage (NCBI taxonomy): Eukaryota > Metazoa > Chordata > Aves > Passeriformes > Tyrannidae > Myiotriccus > Myiotriccus ornatus. Next base: position 11,483,769 of record JAYRBT010000043.1, read on the forward strand.
TATTACTTTCTCTCACACACCCAGTGTTATCACTCAGCTATATTCCACATGAAAGCACACTTGTCATAAGCCATTTCAACTCCCAGCCCAAGTTAATATATTAGCACTCATTTCATTTGCATTTTAATGGCGAGACTACACTTTTCAAATAAATGACTGCACTTTATCAAAGGATTACTTCGTTTTGACTGTAATGCTGCTCTGCTGTGAGGGAATCAGGGAGGGAGGAGGTGGAAAAAAAGCCCTGCAAGGCAAAGCCACTGGGTTCAAGAGCTGCAGCCCTGCTCTTTACAACTCCATCTCAGTAATGAGGGGGAAAATAGCAACGCTGAAGTGTCCTGGCTGCTGCTTCTGGGCTGGAGGGAGATGCTGATTATGTAATTTCACTCCCACATTTTGTTACGTGCATGGGTTCCTCCAGGGAACACCACTGAGGGCTGCAGGTGGCCTGAAATGAACCTGGGGATAAAAATCCCTGGGGTTTCTCCCTATCCAGGCTTTGAATCTCCACTGTGGAGCTGAAGCTTGTTCTAATGTCGGGCCTGTTTCCCTGGCAGATCAGAGCAACCTCCTGTGGAGATGGGGCAGGAGCCAGGAGGGGCAACTCAAAGGACTAAAAAGGACTAAAAAGCCAAAAGGTATACATAAAAATAAAATTGTCCTCTCCTCAGGAGGGAGAAAGACACACAGAGCTGCACGTGCCATGCTAAACCTTTGGGTAGTGAATAAAGGAAGGGAAAAAGCAGGAATGGAAAATGCAGCCTACATGGTGAGAAGCTCTGCAGCACTGCCTGTCCTGCCTGAAACAGCACCACATTCCCTCCTTTCCAGGGGAAATAAGCGGAAGATCCAGATGCTTCTGGTGTTGATACCTGGCTTGTCCTGAGATGGAACATTCCTTGGTCCCAGCAAAGGGGCTGCAGGTCCTTTAAAGGAACAAGCTGGCTGCTGGGCTGCAGCTGGTGAGGGGTTGGAGGGGGATAAATGTGCAAACAGTCCCAGCTGGGGGTTCTGGAGGGAGAGGTGTTATGGCAGCACTGTGAGAAAGCTGCTGGAAAGGTCTGTGGGGGCTCCTCCAGAAGGCTGAGCATCGGGGGAAGTGGATGTGGTGGGGTTTGCCATGGAAGGGGGTGGAAATCCATGAACCTCAAGGGCTTTTCTAGCTGGTTATTCTGCTGAGGAGTCACAAACACCATCTTGGAAGCATGGTTACTTTAACAAGTTCAACATACCTTTATATACCACAAGTATATTGCAACAGGCTTACATGAGTCCTGGGAGAGCCTGGAGACCGTGGTGGTGTCCCCAGGTCCTCCTTTTCTGCTAAGTTGAACCCTTGGCTGGTTTAGTGCTGCTCATAGGGACATGTGGGGTGAAGTTGCCCCGGTTTGGTCCTTGCTGTTCAATATCAGGCTGGGTGCAAGGGTTTCTAGAGCTGAAAGAGAAACTTCTACCACCACATTTTAAATTTCCTCCTTTCCTATGATTGCAATTCCATTTATTAGCTTCTGCTTGCTGAAGAAAGCTGGTTTCTATTGCCCCAGTGACTGGGCAGGCAATCAAATTGTCCTTGAACATCAGGAAGTTTTGTTTTAAAACTTAAGTCAATTCTTAGCTTGAATTGGAATAAAAGCAAGGTGTCAGGTTCTGTTTGTTGATGGGAATGCTGTTGTGGTTAATACTGTAAAAACAACAAAAAAAGTCTGTGGATTAAACCTTGCCTTAAATGGGGCAGGATAATGCAGAGATCTAGAGCCATTATTTGCAACCCAGGCTGTGATAATTAAGGATGCTGGGGAGCCCTAATGTGTGAATTGTTGGAGGAGATAATAGAAATCTCCAGTAGCTTTGCTTTTAAATTTTTCCTTTTTGAAAATTGTTTTATTTTAATCCTCTGCTACAAATCAGCACATTTAACCAACAGTCCAACCATGAGCTGCCAAGGACACCCCCCCCCACACTGCCTGTTTGCACCAGGACTTCTTCCTGAGGAAAATCAAAGTGTCTCCCAAAGTGGTTAGTGACTAGAATAACTCTATTTTATCAGGAATTTACATGCTGGCAAAGTTTATCCGGCCTTGGAAGTGAAAGATCATGGAGAGAAGGAGAAGACTGTTCTGGAGAGGCTCAAGGATGGTGGGTGTTCCTGCCGAGATGAGTGGATTTCTCCTTCCTCGTGTCCTGTGGTGGCATCCTGGGAACCAAAGTCTCTCCACCAGTGAACAATGAGGTACAATAGGAGTGACCTGTGGGGATAAACTGGTGCTGAGGAGCTGAATTTCACATTTTGGTACCTTTCAGAGCTTTTTCTGTCAGGATGCTTCCAGTCTGAGCTTATGGGTTGGTCTCCCCCAGAAGTTGAGTCATATTGGGTACATCTTCTCTTTGGGGCTTTGTCTCCGTGGGGTGTCCTCATTTTTAGGATGTGCCTTCCCTCATGGTCTGGATCCCTGCCCCTCCATCCCTGCTGTGCTGGGGAAGGGGGAACAGGCCAGCCCTGTCCCGGTGCAGCGGCCTGGCTGGGTTATGGCTCACAATAGTTGGGGAAATTGGGCAATTAACTGCCCTGAGGACTCTGCACGGAGCACCAGGCACTGGTGGAAGGGCTGCTGGAATTTGGGGATCACTCCAAGATGGAGAGAAGTGCGATGGAGCCCCAGGGTGATGGGAAGAGGGCAGAGGGATACCAGCTGTTGGTTGCTCTGCTATTGCCAGTTTGAAGTCCTGATGGAAACCATGAGGTTACTGCTAATTCTGCCAGTGAAGGGCCTCCGATTTATCCCTGAGGGGTGTGTGTGTGTGCCCTGAAGGACCCAAATAAACTCTAGGCTTTTCTAGAAGGGCTGGTGCAGGTGGAGAATACCTGCAGGGGCGAGGCTGAGCACAGGGAGGGGGCAGAGCCCGTCACTGGGGCCTCTGGTTCACAACTGTCCTGCTGCATCCTGCATAGAGGGGACAATCTACACCATTACTGGCCTGGTGCTGGCAAACCTCCAGCAAATACCATGGACTTGACCTGTTACTCATCAGCATTTTAGTTGTTACTTTTCTTACCACACACCTCAACTATTTCACAGCCTCTGGCTCCAAATCCCCTGAACAGGAACCGTGTCAAACCATTCCCGAGGCGTGCAGGGACAGAGCTGCCTGCATTCCTGCCTGCTTAGATCCAGTGCTGCTGAAGCCTGGGATGACTGGCTGGCTGTGTTCATACCACAGAATCTCTTTTGCCTTGGAGTTGTGTAACTCCCAAAAAGCTGCAGCAGGCAGAAAGGCTAAGGGGTCACTCCAGGAGCCTGGAGCAGGAGGATCTCTGCACACACACACACCCCCATCCCAAAGGGATGGGGATAGGACACCTCCAAAAGCACACCTTGAGGAAAATCTCTTTGCTGTGGCGTTTGGCACAGATTCAGGGAGCTGCTACTCTTGCTGGGGACTGGCAGATGCTGCCTGGCCCCTGCCCTGTCCTGTTTGATGGATGAATTTCCAGCTCCACGGGGGTTTCCAGCATGGTCCCAGGGCTTGCTCCTTCTTTGTTGAGCTCGTGTCCCCACACAGCCTTTGTGCTCTGACCCTCTTCCTTCCCTGACCAGTGACTTTTAAGTGCCATCCATCTTCAGCAGGGTTTGACAGAGTGGAGAGCAGCGGGCTCACCCCAGATGATTTGTGCTCATGCCGTGGCTGGGATGTTTTGGAAGAAGTGAGAGTTCAGTGTTACCAATATCACTGAGTCCTGGTGGCAGCAGACAGGGCTTCCTGCTCCTCTCCACTTCCACACTCTGTTGCTTTGTGTAGCTGGGGGGCTGCACCTCTGAGATGGTTCTTCACTATCCTTGAGAAACAAAGCCTGAGGTCAGGGCATGTCCATCAACATGAGAGAAGCCCCAGCTGACCCTGCCCATGTGCATCACGCTGAACTGGATGGTAAATGATGCTGTTTGGGTCCTGGGATGAGCCTGTTGCTTTCCATGCACGCAGTCCCATTGCACCCCTAAGTGAGGACATTCAGTGCCTGCATTTATATGAGGAACTGTTTGAACTTCTATTTGCTCTGTGTGTGTACAAATTAAGAGTTAGTTGTTGTTTTTTTTTTTTTAACTAGACCCAAGATTTGTGTGTCAAAACAATTGTAGGAAGTATAATTCAAGGGATTTTCAAGACATTATCTGGTTCAGTGCCTAATCCATGGGGGATCAGCTCCACCTTTGTCATCCTGAGAGATTTTTGTGTAAGTTGCTCTTACAGGATCTCAGTGATGAGAGATTTAAACCTCCAGGGAGAACAGGTTTAACTGAACACCCTGGCACGTTCCCTTGGGGAATGGGAGCTGGGTGGGAAATTACTTGTGCTGTGGCTGGGAGATGTACCTGGCTGGGAGCTGCCAGGGGTGTGCCCCAGTACTTGGATGCTGCTTGGGAGATGCCCCTGCCCTCTGAGGAAAACCTGCAATGCAAGAACAAGCTGTGACTAATATACTGAGGAGTGATGTGCTAATGAGGAAGTGATTTTTTTGTGAATAATCCTTATTTTCCATCTCTGCATCAACCAAAAGTGGGGGAGGACTTGGTACTAAGAGCATGTCCCCAGGAGAACCTGTGAGTTCTAATGTCCCCCTGCCCCAAATATCTTCCTGTAACAGCTACATTTAACATGTACCAGGCAGGCTGTGGTGTAACTTGTGCTCTGCTTGCTGCCAATGATGCATATTTTTAATAGAGCCATCACATGATGCTAAACTGAATGTCTCTGAGAGATCCAAGTGCACACTCTCAGCAGAGCTGGCTAATCCAACCAGCCTATAATCTTGTCAAAAGAGAGAAAAAAAAGAAAGAAAAAAATAAAAAAGGTTTGATTTGACAACCCCACCAAAAGCAGGGTTTATGGGGACTTGCATTCTTTGTGTGTGAGCCTGTAAATCCCTGCCAGCCTTACATGTTCTGTTCTTGTGTGGGAACATCAGGGCTAATTGTGCTGTAGTTCTGCAGGTTGCATGTTTTGCTCTTTTAAGTGTTGGAATTATGGTCCTGCCATCTAATCACTTGGGACTGCTTGTAGTCTTGGAAAGCTGGGAATAAAAAAATCACAGGTCCAGAGTTCCCCAGTCAGTTCTTTGGAGGCTCTTGGGAGTAACTGCATAGTGCCAGCAGATTTGATGTGGTTTCATGGTGTTATTTCTCCCTCTCCTCTGAAATGCAGCAAATAAAGCTGCAACTCGACCCAGTTGTGCTCCTGTCTGGCTTTGGAGAGTGTGACTCCGTGAATGACTGTGCTGGGAGAAAAGAAATTCAAAAGCATAAGTGAATATGCCTGAATTGCCATTAAAATTAAGCTATTGCAGTATTTCCCAGCCTCCAAAATTAAGGCTACAGATGACAAAACAGCAGTGGTGCCATGAACCTTTTTTGAGGAGGGTTTTGTTCCTAACCCAGGCTGGGTTTTGAGCAATTGTCCTGTACAACCCTTCCATTTCCATAGCAAGAGAGCTCACATTTCAAGTGTTGCCTTATGGGGGTTTCTTTGCATCCTTAATGCCTTGCCATTCAATAGCTCGGTGCTTTGCAGAGCCCTGGAGATAAAAGAACCAATATTGCTTCAATGGTTATTTCTAGCACAGGAGTAGTTAAGAAACTGTCTGCACACAAATGACAAATTATTGTAATCTGAACAAAGAGTGAGGAAGGAAAGATCCCACCGGTTGGAAACTTAAAAGAAGCCGTAGACAAAGATTAAAAGATGGATTAAAAGAAGAGCTCTGATGCTCCCAAACACAGCACTGGGGCTAATTGTTACAATTGAGAGACTATTGAGGAGCAGACTTGAAGATGAATTGCCAAGTTCTTGTCCTTCTCCCGTGAGCTGCAGTGGCCCCTCGTGCAGCACTGCCAGGGCTCTGGGAGTTCTCTGATTCACACGTGCTCACAACACTCCTGGGAATCCCGTGCTCCTGGGGCTGGTTCTGCCTGCCCTGACAGGGAGGAGGAGGCTGGGCTTGCACTGCAGCAGCGGCTGATCCTGCCCCAGCTGTGAAATCAGAAGGAAAATATTCCTGTGTAGTGCATTTCTTTCCTAATCTCACTTTATCAGCCTGGTTGGCAGCCTGCTACCACTTTGTTGCATGGTGGGAATAACACTGGTGCAGAAACTGCCTTTGAGTTTGGAGATGTGGGATGACAGAGCACAGTGCTCCTTTCTGTCCTTAAAATCTGCAAGTGTCCTTCTGCTCCTGTGTGAGCAAAGGAAAAATTCCCTGAGGCCTGGGAACACTTCACTGAGCTGCTTCTAGGGGGGTGAACCATGTAGTGGCTCCCAGGATTTATTTTCTGGGATTCCTGTGCTAAAAGCAGGTTCCTGGTATGGAAGGCTGTATTTGAGGGAAAGGCAGAGAGGATGTCCTGGTGTTTGTGAGACACAGGCTCCTTCTGGTGAATGAGAAGGTGACAAGGATGTGTCTTCTGGCATTGCCCCCAGCAGCAGGAGCTGTGTGATTCCTCACTGAAAGTGCTTCAGTTGACCAAATGGGAGTTGTCTCCTGCTCTTCCTATAGTGGGTTTTATTTGTTAGACATACAAGAAGCGTGTGTGACATGAGAACACGCTGCTGGAGGGCTCTCCCGGGAGAGGGACTGAGGAAAGCAAGAGCCAGCAGGGGCAGGAGCAGATACCCCTACTAGCACAGCCAGGACCAGCAGAGCTCATGGCACCACTCAAAGCATTCCTGATAGAGAAGTTTTGGGGGTGGAGATTCAGGCCAAACCCACAAGGTCTGCTCAGTTTGAGTGTGAAAGCTTGATTTTCATTGTAGTTGACACTTTGTTAATCAGACCTTTGCAGAGCCTGGCTTGGTTTTTAGCTTGGCAGCAGGACCTGTGCCTGTGCAGTTTACCCTGGCTTTGCACTTCATTGCTTGTGGATGGTAAAAACAAATGTGTGATAATTTTAGGAGGGTCTGGGCTGCATCTCATAGGTACTATTGCTCTTTTGGAGTTGTGTGTGTGACAAGGTCAACTCATAATGATGGCATAGATCTCATATTGACTCCCACCAAGGACTGTGGGAGGCAGGGATGCAGGCATTGCTGCAGCCCATGGAGCACAGACAATCCCTAGGCTGTTTATCCGTGACTTCTCTGTCATTTTCTCAAACTTAGTGGTTTTCAAGCCCTAAACTCACTGTGTGTCTCTGTCCTGGCACTCCCCAACACATCCCCTCCTCCTGAAAGGAGTTTTAGGTGCCAGTGCTGTACAGTGGGTCAAAGCCATTGCTGGACTGAGGGGCACCACCTTGTTCTCTGGGCAGCTCCTGGCTTAGGGCTGGTTTTGATTTGGGGGCTGCATGGTGGAGACATGGGGGTTTGCCTCCTTCCACCCAAACTCACCCTTGGTACCCAGCTTAAAGAGCTGCTGTTGCCTGGCAAGATCCTGCTGCTTTGGGAGCTTGATGTGCCCTGGTGTTCTCTCCCATGGTCCCCAAGTCTGTTCTTTCATTCCCTTCAGAAAGATCTGAGCCCTCTGGAGTTTTGCACCCTTGGGTGCCAGCTCAGGTCCCTGTTAAACCAAGAGCAAAGTTCTCTGTGATGTCTGCAGCAACTGGCCCTGCCTTGGAGCTCCTGGGGGCACCTCCTGCCAGGCTGATGTGGTTTCCCACAGTTTTTATGTGCTGCTTTGCCTCCAGGTCAGCTGCTGTTTGCTGGACAGTGGTTGGGAGAGGTATTTTGGTGTTTGACACAAGGTCACCTGCATCCAGGAGGTCTCAAACCATGTACACCTTGAAGGTTTAAAATTAAAGTGAAGAGGCTCTTTACAGAGCTGAGGAAAATAACTCTAATCCTGATAAATCTGCTGTGTCTCTGTGTCCACAAATCCTCGGTGGAGGATTTGGTGCTGACTGTTGGAGACCCTGATCACCTTTGGGGCACCTCATGCTATCTTCTCCCTCAGCACACATCTTGTCCCCATCAGGGCACCTGAGCTGGGATGTGGGTTGTTGATGCATAAGCCACAGTGAGAGTTACTCCCCCTCTTCACAGTGTTGCCATTACACTGGAGAAACACTTTATATCCACCTAATAAAGATGATTCTTGTAAATGGAGAAACAGAGGGGAAGAGTTCTCAATCAAATTTTAATGTGTAGCTACTGCCTGGGCTGACAGAGGGAATATCTCCAGAGCTTCTGGGAGCAAGGGAAAACAGATTTCCATTGCAATAACTGCCTGTTCCAGCTATGTTTTAGCACCCTTGAGAAATGCCTGTGTACACACCTTAAATACTTCCAGGCATATTGAACAAACCTGTTCAAATAACTCCCCTGATTAAACATGTCATTACTGGAGGTTAACTCTGCATATGTGTGCTCTGCTGGGGTTAAAAGAGGGGTGAATTCCTTGGATTTAAACCTGCCCTGACTAATTTTAGTAGGTTCTATAAATAGCCCTCCCAAATACTTGAGCAATTCATGTGCTACTCTCTAAAGGCAGAAAAGGTTTCTTAGGTAATGGAAATAGTGGTGATTAGTAAGGGTTGGGGATGAAAAGAGGATATGAAAGTAGCATAGAAATCCTTTCATATATCACTCACTGTTCCTGAGGCATTTTCTTCTCCTTGTCTTGACTTTCAATTTCCCTGCAGTATGTGAGTGAATCTGCCTCCTAAATTCACACTCTTCAAAATTATTTTACCTTGCCTCTCTGTGTAAAAATATACTTTCCTCCTGAGCTATGCTTGGCAGAAATGGGGAAAAAGCTCTATAAAAAAAAAAATATCAATCTGAGAATATTGATTTGAATCTTTATAGAAACATTTCAGACTAGTCTGGGTCCCTGCTGTGTTTACCCAGGGAGCAATAAATACATAGGTAAAGCAATTCATTTCATCCAAGTTTTTAGCCATCAAAAATTAGGCATTTGGTATTAAGGCAGTTGTTTAGGTTTCTGTGGAAGGAACATCTCTAGGGGTGGATTGTGTTGCAGGAACGAAGGTGCCTGAAGGTGTTTGACTCCGTGGATGTGGGGGAGACTAAATGATTGATGAGATTGGACACCCAAGGACTGCCTGAGGTGTTTAAAACAGGTGTCCAGTGCCATTTTAGACACAAGATCTTATGCAAGCTGTGTGTAACCAACTGGGATTTCCACAGAAGAGATGCTCCCCTCCCCTCTGGCCCCCAGGAGAAGGAAGTTTAAAATTTAACATGAAACTCCTTTAGGCACATAAATCTCACGCCTGATGCTCAGACAACTCAAATTTGGTGAGGGGTGTCACTGACTGTTTTCCTGGCTTTCATAACCTTAGGAGTTGGAGTGACATGGGTGAAACCCAATCCTTTCCTACTCTTTAAAAAGAGCTCATGGAGTTTGCAGGGCTTTGGGACAGGCAACTTCCATGGGCATGACCTTTTGTGGACAACTGGATTTGCCCACAGGGGTTTCAGTTCAGCTCTTTCCATCAAAGCTTTATGTCACTTCTGGTGTCCTGATGGTCCATGGGGATACTGGGGATACTGGTCCCCTCAGTCCCTGGGTGCTCTGGACCCACAAGGTATTTCCAGAAGCAAGGGAATGATGGTGGTGCTGGTTTGAAGGCTGGACTTGATCTCAAAGGCCTTTTTCAGTATTAATAATTCTCTGATTCCTGTGCTTGTGTTGATATTGGCTGAGAGCAACTTAATCCCACTGGTAGGTTATTATCTCTTAAAGTTCTGTTGCTGGAGTCCCAGGGTGTGCACAGGGAGATGCTCCTAAACAGGGACAAGACTATTATCACCCTGAATCATTCAGTGAAGGAATATGGTGAGATTTGGAGCTAGAAAAAGTATCAGGATTGAATCTATAGGCATTAGTTGCAGGAAAACACTGAGATATTTGGCTGGAAGTCAAATATTCCAGATCAGCTGCAGTGGTTCACCGGAGGTTTCCCTGCTGCCCTGGTCCTGTTGCTTTGAGGATTGAGCTCATGGGTTTTGATACAACCAGCAGTGAAGGAAAAGGTAGAACACAGACCCTCAGCAACACCTCTAGCAAACAGCAAGTACATTCTCAAAGTTACGTTGCAGCTTAATTAAAGGGAGAGAGGCCCGTCAGACTTAATTTATTTTTAAAAGCCCCATCAAATTTAATTTGTGAGAGCAGCTCTTCCATCTGCTTCCAGGCATTATCTCCGGAGTTCAGGAGAAAAACATATGTCTTGTGGTTAATAAGAATTTGTTTTAATGGATCAGATGACTGGGTGATTAATAACTGCTCCACTCTGATTGTTCTCATTAGAAGGAGAACACGCAGCCCCTGCTGCCCAGCCCCAACCTATTGTCTTGGAAAGGGATTATAAAATGGGAGATGAAAAATTCCTCTGGTTGAGATGAAAGCAGATGGATCAGCGGGCTGGTTTGCAGGGCGAGAGGCTTCCTATGGTTCTTATTATTCCTCTTTTGGGATTGTATATCAGATGATGAAATGTGCACAGAGCAGGGCACTTCGCTCTCTGTTTAGCCATGGAAGTTGAGCTGATGTCTGGCTGCCAGAGTCAGTGTGCTGGCATTCAGGAGGTCCTGAGTAAATCCATCCTCTCCACAGGCTCCCTCTAACCTTGGGCAAGAAAACCCCTCCAGAAACAGCATCCACAGGGAAATACCTCCCGTGCAGATCAGAATGACCTCACCAGATTCCCCTCTTCCACTGCTGGCTCCCGGATTTAGCTCCATGTTGCTCTTCCAAGCCAAAGCTCAGCATCTCCTTGGAGTTGCACCACAATTCCACTACAGCAAACAAGAGGAGAGCGTGACCCTCCTGTTTAATGCCCAAGTGGTGCTTTCATATCATGCAACAACCAAATCCAGAGCGATTCATTGTGTCTGCTTTCACGGCACGCTGGCTGGGTATTGCAAACGTTGGGAGCTTTGTTGTTTGGCAGATATTCAACCCAGTTACTTCAGAGGAAATTCCACATATTAAAAGGGTCCAGCCATTAGGTTTATCATCATCTCCAACTTCTCATTTTCCCTGTTCACAATGAGAGCTTGAAAGAGAGAAATTTATTTGCTTGGGTTTTTTTTGGTGTTTTTTTTTTTTTAAAGGCACGAGTTTTAAAACACACTCCCAGGCAGGAAATAAAGAGACATTATTACTCCATAGCCCCCCGGGGGGTGATGGCAGCCGGTCAGGCATGTGCTCCCTGGGGTCAGAAAGCAACACAAACCGGAACAGGTAACTGGTGTCATTCTGGCTTTGATTTGCTTTTCCAGTGTTAACCTCACGTTAACCTTCAGAGCAAGAGGTCAGGGAAAGGTTGCAGCCTCAGATGCTGGAAAAAAAGGAGCTTTGCCTGCTTGAAATGAAAAGCCTGTGGAGCTGGCCACAAATAATAATAATAATAATAAAGAAAAGAAATTACTCCTGAATGATGTTTCCATTTCAGCTGAGGGTTCTCATTCAATTTACGTGCAGGAGGAAAAAGCAAGAGGTGCTTCAGAGCAGGGAATAAAATCAATGCTCCTCCCCCAAGATTGGAGGGGAAAAGAATATTTTTCTGCATTTTTCTTTAGAGCTTTCAACTCTTCCCTTCCTGTCTGCAGGACCATGTGCTTGTGGGATGCCCAGGCATTGGTGTTAATGTGGAATAGATGATCCTCTGTCCAGGCAGAGGGGCTGCTCATCAAACACCCTGTTTGCTGTGAGGCAGAGATGACCACAGGCAGGATTTGGGACTTGAGCACTCTGTGCTGGGGTCTGGAAGCACCAGACACCCTTCCTTAGGATCCAAGGTAGCAAACCAGGGCTTTGTTTCCTCGCTGCAGCCTTTCTGGGATGAACTGGCCTTTAGCAACTCCCTTTTAGCCCCTGCTGCTTGAAATTATCACCTTCCTTTCCTCCGGAGCTGTGTGAGAATGTGGGCACCAGGAATGAGGTGTTAAAGCTCTGATGTGGGCACAAAGCCTTTGGAGAGCTGCATAAAAATAACATTGATTCCACAACTGCACCCATAAAAAGGGCAAGAAGGGGAAAATCTTCGAGTTCACACAGAATACTTCAGTGTCGGCTTCGTTCTTTCCGTAAGGGACAGGCAGATGGGGCCAATTTGATCCCTGTTCCCTGCCAAGCTGCATCCACTCTTCTGCTCGGGAATATCAGGGGCCAAATGGCAACTGGCATTTTCTGGTGTATCCCACCGTGATGAAAAGTGTCTCTGTGGTGAGAGAGGTGCAGCAAAAGGGGGAAAGTGGCGGAGATGGGAGAGGCACTGGGGAAGGTGGCTCATGCTGGGGTTTGGGAAGAGGGCTGGATGCAGCCTGTATGACCCTCTGCCATCCAGATGGGGGATATGTTACCTCAGGAGCAGCTGGTTTGCACTGTCAAAAGTCTTCTGCAAGGATTAACCTAATACTGAGTTATATAATATGTATTATTTATTATCAAGCTACAGCTTCTTTGGGACCCTTAAAAATGAGCAACTAAAATATTTGTCTTCGGGGAAACACTTCCACGAGGAGGGGGAAAAAGGGGGAGAATTTTGATTGCTATTTTTTTGTAGAACAGGTTTTTCATGTTAAATCTTCTAGACAGCAGGTCTCTGGAGCATGGAGATGGTGTGGAGAACACTTTGGGCTGTCTTTCCATTTGGGCTGTTTGTTGTAATAAATATCTATTGCCCAAACTCTTACTGCACTTGGTATCTGCTATTTAATGTTCCTGCCTTACCACTGAGTTCTTGTCAATAAAGATGGGATTCATGTGCTGAAATGGATGTACTTATATGAGTCACCAGGATATAACCACCCAATTTATATCACCAGGAGTCCTGTGTTTAATAGTCACCTCCATGCTGAACCTCCTCCACCCGAATGTAGAGGATTCCACCACTCAGCAACAATTTCACAGCTCTGTATCTTGATTATCTGCCTTTTAAAGGTGGTTACAATCATGTCCATCCTCTCAGTTCCTTGGAGATCCAGTGTCATCCAATGAATAAGCACAGAAAGCAGACCTGTTTGGGAAATACCATTTATTTTAAGTGAAATACTTGAAAGAATATGATGAGTTTAATTATTTACCTCATGGAAAACAGGTTTTGTTAAAATTTTGTTTAAACTCCTTTCTATTTGTTTTTGGTTTGTGTTTAATTTTATATTCTATTAAAAAAAAGAGAAGTTAAGAAGGGAAAAAATATAGGGGAAACAGTTCTGTGGTGGTTTTTTTTTTTTCTTCCATACTTTGAAAGAGAGAAAACTTTAAAGAGGGAAAAAAAGAGGGGAAAAAGGAATGAGAAGCCTGAGTCCTTCCAGATTTGGAGAACAAACCCAACACGACACCTTTCAAGAAGAACATTTATCATTTTGTTTCATTTTGCAAGTTTTCATTAGAAGAAGAATTCAACCAAATCAACTGTGTTTTTGGAAACCCCTGAGTTCCCTTGGAAACCCGTTTCATTTTTCGTGGTTAGAACTTTATGAAGAAAATTGTAACCACGTCGTGGCTCTTCGACTGCCTGAGATTTATGAAGCACGTTAATCAATCACCTCGTCCTGCAGGTGCAGGGTTTTATAAATAGCAATTAGGAGGAGATGGAGTGATGCCAATCTCAGCCCCTCCTTTTTCTCCCCCACATCCTGAACTCAGCATCTGCAGAGAGCCCCCGGTGCTTATGAAGGCTCCACGAATTTTTGGATTTTCGATCCACGTCCCAGTATCGTCTCCTTCTTGTGGTCCTCTAAGTGCCCTAAGCTTGTGTCCCTTGGAGATTTTTGCCTGCTGTGGCACTGGGAGTGCTCACTGTTTGACCATGGTCACAGAGCTTCCCTGGCACTGCTGTCATTTCCAAGGGGTCAGTAAATCCCTCTTCTCTCTTTCCCCAAAGGTTGTGGCATTTTTGTAATGGCAGATAAGCAACCTGATTGTCTGGTTTCAAATTAATGGCACTTCTGACTGTGAGTAGATTCACTCTCCTCCACGATGCTGCTCTTTAGGGTGATGCTTTTCAAGGCTGAATGTTTGGAGAGGAGCTTTGGTCAGAGATCTGCTTCTCCTCTCACCCCCTGAGCAGCCCTTGTGTTTCCCACCCTCGCTTGATTTTTGGCTCATTCACACACTGCAACTCGCTGCAAACCGCCCTGGAGCAAACAAACATCTTCAGCCCTACCTGAGCTTCACACAGCATGAACAAAATCTGTCCTGGAGCATGGATATCAGCTTGTCCATGGGTTTTTTCCTACTAATAGTGACTAATACCCCATGAAACCTGGGGCTCTACATGTGCCAAACACACCTTGGTCATCCCCGTTGCAATCTGGAGGTCACTTGAGCTTCCACATGTTCAGGGCTGCTTGTGCCATCCTCCCAAGTGGGATTTTAACATCAGCTTCATTGTGGGAAGAGAAAGGAGCAGAAGGTCATGGGCTGATGACACTTGTTAATGTAGCAATTTCTCTGGGGTTTTAATAAGGAGGAGGATTTGTGTCCCCCTCAGGAACCCCCAGCTCTCTTTGCTCTGCAGAATTCCCTGAATAAGGCAAAACCCAGCCTGTTTCCAAGTGATGTTATCCCCTGAAAGATCAGGAGGCTGGAAAATAATTAGCTGTCAAGACAAGTTGCTCGTGCCTCCCGTCCCCACGTGAGGTCCGGTGGGCTCGGATCCGACACACAGTCGGGGGGGAAGGGGGAAGCTGTCCCCAGATTAGATATGACACAAGAATTTATTGCTTAGTCCAGTTTACAGGAGGTCAGAAAGAAAATAAGAACCTTCTTTGGTTTGAGGAACAGACACAGAGTTTGGGTGTTAAGTCTCAATAAATTCCCCTGGTGACTTGTGTGACGGGCAGATTTATCTCCATTGCTTCCAGATGAATCTTAACCAGCACCAACCTGGAACTTTAATAAACATTAATAACTTAACCTCTTCTCCATATCATCTGGCAGCAGTAGGAGCACAGGCTGCAGTTTTACTGGAGAAATGGTGTTTTCAAGGTGGAACATTATGGCCAGACTGGATAAATATCTTGCATTTCCTTGTATTGTCTGGGAACACTCATGGAACAGTTCCCAACCCGCTCCTCGAAGCTTTTACAACACTGAGAGGCCTCCATAAATTTCAAGCAGACAGGAAAATATTAGAGGAATGTCTTAAAAAGGAGAAGGAAAGAAGAGGGAGAAGGGAGACAAAAGCAAACTCATAAGAAAGCATCGAAGAGTACATGAGGAATAAATGGAATAAGGTTCCATGGGAAGGTGGGAGACTCAATTTCTCCCTGTTACACAGGAGGCTTCTTGATTACCTAAAGATGCCTTATGCCTTGGTTTCCCCTTCCTAAAGCAAAATTTATAGCACTTTGCAGGGAAAATGCTACTAGTGGGCTCTCTGAGCAGAGGAGTAATGGGTTGGAATCTACACCTGGATCACCTGGAATAGCACTCATTGGGGCAGCTGGTCCAGCAGAAGAGGATTCAGTGGGCTCAGAGTCTCATCTCTCAGTTTCCTGTGGCAGGGAGATGGTGTTTTCTGCCCTGAAATGAGCTGGTAAAACTTTATTTTACTCAGGATGGAGAAACTTGGTCCATGGGGGCTTCCAAGAGAGCTGGAGAGGGACTTCTCCCAAGGGCATGGAATGATGGGACAAGGGGGAATGGCCTTAAGGTGAAGAAGGGCAGATTTAGATTAGATATAGGAAGAAATCCTTCCCTGTGAGGGTGGGCAGGCCCTGGCACAGGTTTCCCAGAGAAGCTGTGGCTGCCCCATCCCTGGAAGTGTCCAAGGCCAGGTTGGACGGGGCTTGGAGCAACCTGGGCTGGTGGAAGGTGTCCCTGCCCATGGCAGGGGATGGGACTGGATGAGCTTTAAGGTCCCTTCCACCCCAAACCACTCGGTCATTCTGTGCTCACTGAGCATCTCAAAGGGGTGAGTGGCACAGGAAGGAAATCTGTTGGGCAGGAGGATGTTGGGAATATATCCCTGGCTGACTCAATCCCTGGGAAAGGGACTGAGACTCATGCACTTTGTGTCGGTTTGTGGGTGTACAGAGCAGGCAGGTTTGGCCACAATGCCCTTCCCTGGAGGGGTGAGTGGGGAACAGAAGGAGAGCAGGGGTGCAGGGTGGGCACAGCACACCTGCCAAGGGGGACTGAACGAGGCACAGCCCCTGGAATGTGGGGATTGTTAAATTAGCAAGTGTTTAATGAAGATGCCCCTCAGTGCATGACCTGAGTGCTGGTGAAGGGCTCAGGGGAACCTGAGAAGGAGGACGAGGGGGGTTGTGAGGAGGGGAGAAGGTGCCTTTTGAGACACTATCTCATTCCTGATGCTCTTGGAACACTGTTTCCACCCTCTGCATCCATCCCAGCAACCCCGAGGGAGTGAAGGGAGGGTGTGGGTGCTGTGGGGGTGCCCTGTGGAGTTGGGGGATGCCAAGGACAGGCTGAGTGGGCACTGTGTGGGCACCCAGCTCGGGGTAACTTAGCTCTGAGTGTTGGTGTGTGGGCTCTCTCCTGGTGGCTTCTGCTCCTGCATGTGGGATTCCTTAATAACAGCAAATATCCCCCCGTGGTTTCCCCCCATCTTATCCCTCTTAATTAAATAAATACCAACACATTTGCAAGAAACTCTGTAGTCATATTGCATTTAGCCACAAGAAGACAGATTTTTTTTTTTTTTTTTTTTTTTTTGCCTTTCAAGGCTCTCAGAATAACCTACAACTATTAATTAATCCGACTTCCTGACGGTTCTGCAGGGATATGTGATAGGATCGGGGTGGATGGGGAGATGGAGCCCTGCAGATCTGAGGGGGCTGGCTCAGCACACTGTGTGGCAGGGCTGCAAATAGAAAGCAGAGCTCTCCCCTCGCTGCTTCCTGCTCTAACCATGGCCTGGCTACCACCTCTTCACCGAGGAGCTGGTGGAAAAGTTTCTGCTCAGGGAAGGGATCCCGGTTGGAAGCTTTCAAAGGCTTATTGCAAACACAGATTGATGGGGTGGGGAACGTTCTTTAAACATTACAGCAAACACCTTGGCTGTGTCCCTTTCAAGTGAAAGCTTGAAGGAAGGGAATTTGACTGATGTGTGCTTTTATCAAAGCTATTCCCTCCTCTGTAAAGCACAGGAACCCACGGAAGTTAAGAAGTTAATGGGGGAAAGGGGCATTAAACAGAAAGATCAAATGCATCAGGTAATAGCCAAAGGGATAAAAACGATACAGCACCTGAGAGTGGTGGCAATAAATGTAAAATGCTGCTCTCTCATTTCAGATATGTGATTGACTGCTTCTAAACATACTGGGGACTGCACAGTGAAGGGGGAGCTGTGGATGAGCTTTAATGTGGCCAAAATGTTTCAGGAACTCTAACCAAAGAACCTGTAAAAGCCTGCTGAGCTCCCAGCTGCCAAGGATATGCTCTGCCTCTGTGAGGGCAAATATAAAGGGTCAGGGATTCATAAATAAGTTTTTACTGGGGTGGAAAACAATCAAATAAACAGAAAAAGCAGTGGAGGAAAAGTTACTGGATTGATGAGGATGGAATATGGGGAGAAGTGCAACAGTAAAATTCTGTCTGATGTTCCAGAAGGGAAATGGGTTTTGTTTCCCTGCTGTCCATTACTGAAAATGGCCCTTGAGGAGTTGGGATTTTTCCAGTCTTGTGCCTCCCAAGAAGTGGTCAGAGTGGCAGGCACTGATCTCTTCTCTCTGGGGACACCAGGGACAGCCCCCAGGGAATGGCTGGAGCTGTGTCAGGGCAGGCTCAGGTTGGATCTCAGCAAAAGGTTCTTC
>JAYRBT010000043.1:11506485-11518191 GCA_036023395.1 Myiotriccus ornatus
AAGGTTTAGTCAAAAAGAGCCAACACTTGTTTTTCTTTTGATAAATCGACCAGCTCGGGTTGGTGTTTGTTTCAGCTTGGGTTGGTGTTTGTTTCAGCTCAGGTTGGTGTTTGTTTCAGCTCGGCTTGGTGTTTATTTGTGTGTTGCCTCAACAGATTTATGTATTTTTTCACTCCTTTAAATGAACTGAGCAAAGCCACAGACATGAGGGTGGAGGCAGAGTAATGATGAGATCAGCTGGTCATTCCAAGGGGCAGAAGTGAATGTCCCTGCAGAGATGGCCTGGGGGAGCTGCTGTGCCTGGCACTGTGCCCTGGCAGGTTTGGTTTCAGGCTTTAGCTCCACACTGTCGCTGGGTTATTCCCCCTTCCCTGGGAAGGAGCTCCACAAACCCTGCCCTGTGCAGGGGGGCAGAGATGCAAGAATGTCATTAAGGTCATGCCATGAGTCCCTGGCTGCGGATAATGAACAATTCCTGACAAAATGAGGTGGTTGGAGCCGCTGTGAGATAAAAACCTGCCTGTCATTCTGTTGCACGAACCTATATTCCAATTTTATCTGCGGAGCGCGGGTCTCCTTTATCCGGTTTCCTGTTTGAAGGGATTTGAGCAGAATAGATAATCCTAACTTTGAACATAAATCACTGAGCTGCACGGCTGATAGATGCTTTGCACTTTTTTTTTTTTATGATAATGGCTGATTGGAGGCTGGGAGGGAAAATGCCAGGGGCTTATCTCTGTGGAGCAGCATTTGGAGGGCTGAGGGAAGGAGAGGCAGCAACACGGGGTGGGGCTGGTTTATATTTATTTATCTGGTTGTTTATTTTGAACATCTGAACTCCAGCAGAGACACTCTGGGGTGTTTCTGGGGTACTCTGGGAGCTGGGATCTGCACATGGGGTGAGGGTGGGTATCCCCCATGAGACATCAGAGTCCATTGGGTGCTCACCACGCGCAGGGCTGAGCTCCAGATGCTTCATCATTCCCCCTAAAGGGCCTTGGAAATTCCAAAGAGCCATCAAATAGACTCCCTGGATTGTTACTCTTTTACTGAGAATAGATTAAAAAGGAAAAATACTGCTCTTTTCTTTTTTCTTCTTTTTCCCTTTTACCCACAAAATAGATGACAGCTCTGAAAGTGCACTCTTCCCTCTGAAGATACAAATCCCTGGAAAGGTCATGTTTCATTTTGGTTTTGAATGTTTCTTATTTTTAAAAGATTTATTTTACTCCAATTAGCTTAAATTTCAAAGTAATTTTAAACCAGAAAACTGGATTCTTTCTTTGCTTATAACTTCTGTCTTTCTTTTTTTTAATTTAGAAAAAAAAAAAAAAGAGAGAAAAAAATCCCTTAACATCAAAACAGATGCTTTCCCAGGAAAAGCTGGGGGTTTTTGATGAAACAGATTAATTGGAGTTTTCTAATCAAATCTTCAAAAAACTTCCAGGCAACTTTACTGAGGCATTGAAGTACCCTTTTAAAGGGTGAGCTTTCTTCATGTCACCCTCTGAAAGTTGTCTTTCTCCAGTGACTCTAAATGGCCCCTTGGCAACTGCTTTGGATTAGATTCCCGGGTTTTTTTGCCCGTGAATAGATGAGTATTTGGGTTCACAGGATGACTGCAATTTTGAAGCAAATCCCCAGTTTGCCTCCAGGTGTGCTCCAGATGCTCTCCATCCCCTCGTGGAGGTTTAATGGTGCAAATCAAAGCCTGATTTTTCTGCCAGCTCTGACCCACCATGGGCAGGATGTTTGTTCTGGGGGCTCAGACTAAACCTGGTGCAGAATCGATCCCTCCACGGTGCACAGGGAGGAGGAGCAGGGCCAGTGCCAGGTATGTAGATCCTGCAGGTCTGACCATGACACCAAATTACACGTCAGTATAAATGCAGATTTCAATCATGGAATCAATCAGGTTGGAAAAGATCTCCAAGACCATCGAGTCCAAACTTTGAGCAAATCCCACCTTGTCCCCCAGCCCTGAGCACTGAGTGGCACGTCCAGTCATTCCTAGGACACTTCCTTGGACTCCACCACCTCCCTGGGCAGCCCTTTCCAATGCCTGACCATCTTTTCCAGCAAGAAATTCCTCCTGATGCCCAACCTCACCCTCCCCTGGCACAGCTTGAAGCCATGTCCTCTTGTCCTGTCAAAGCTGTGTCAGTTGAGAATCATCTGGTGTGGTTCAGCCCTGGTTGAGGACAAGTAACAGGCACTACATTGCTGAGGTGGTTTGAAGACCTTCTTCATGTTATTTAGCCTTGTCACAGCTTTTGATCTGACACCATCAGCTTTTGGGAGGCCCTGTGCTGACCCTTGTGGTCTCTGCCCGAAGGGGATGGCTGCTGTAAGGGGTCTGTGAGAGATGGGAGATGATGGGGCATTGTCAATGGGGCTCTGAGGGCCAGGGACAAGCTTGTGAGGGTCCTTATGAGACGAGTGACCGTCCAGTGTCACGTTGGCAGGGCACACAGATGCTCAATGTGATGGCAAGCTGTTCATCTGGGACCTGTTCAGAGCACAGGGTGGGGACAGAGAGCCCAAATCTTCTCTGAATTATTTCTCTACATAAAGGCTGTGGGAGGAGCAGTGTTTGCTCCGAGAATATGTGGGCAGTGTCCATACTGCACAACTGAACTCTGAAGGAGGAGTTGCTTTGGGAATGGCTGGGATTTGGGACCTTGGAGCATTAGGAGTCACTATCAGTGTCAAGGAAGGGAAGCAGGAGGAATCTGAGGCTGAAGGGGTTGAAGATACAAGATGCAGCCTTGGTGCCTTTCTTCCAGCTTGTCAGGGGCTCTCCAGGAGGAGCTGTGCCTCTGGTACCTCTGTGAGAGATTTGTGTAGACCTTTGACCCTTTGGAGCTGGTCTGCTCCAAGCCACTCCTCGCTGAGGTATTTCATGGAGTCAAAATTCCCAACCCTGCTCTGCTTTTACCAGTTTGATGCCAACAAATATGGGCTGAAGTGGGTGAAGGGTTTTCATGTTGATGGCCTCAATCAGGTATCTCATTAAGTCTATGGGGAGCTCCTCAAGGTCAGGAGACCCCAAGGCTGCTCAACCTGAGGAATTGGTGTCCAAGGAGACACAGCACATTAAAGTTAGGAGAAAGCAGTATGACCAACCATGGCAAAATGACCTAGACTAGACCTGAATGACTCTTCTCCAGGTGCCTCTTTCCTCCCTGCAATTTTCTCATTACCCTGGTTATTTGCAATAGTCAGCTCTGGCAAGAAAATCCGCCATCTCCACTTTCCACTTTGGGCTCCTATAGCACTTTGGGAAGGACATTCCAGCTGCTCACACTCTCTTCCTTCTTCAGAGACCAGGTGGGGTTTGAACTTCATCTCCCATCTCCTGCTTCACAGTCTTTTGGAGAGGGAAGTCATCATCACCAAAATGCATGAAAATATGACCCCAGGATTAGCCCAACACATATAAATGTTTCCCTTTATGAACCAGGGTGACTGCATTTCAAAAGAGAAATCTTTAGGCTTTAGGATGAAAAATGAGCCTTATTTTTAGTTGGGAGCATGCAATTTTTTAAAGAAAGCACTTTAAAACAGAAAAATAAACCCTCTGTTTTCTTCCTAAGATTTGTTACTGTCCAGAAGCCCAGTTTTCTGGGAAATAGAACTTTTTTGGAATGGCATTAATTATTCTATTGCAGTTTCAAAGGGGGTGACATGAGCATGTACTGGAAAAGGAACAGCTCTTAGAAAAGGCAGTAAGTAATCAAATCCCCCACAGGAGACAATTTGGGTAATGCAATCTGCTCAAACAACAAGTTCTTTAAACCCTAACTTCAAATTTCTTTTGAGCTTGAACAGGTCAATAACATTTTCCCCCTTTTGGAAAGGAATAGAAAAATTAACTTTTTTTTTTCTTTTTTCTTTTTTTTTCCCCCAGCATTTGTGTTATTTAACAGCCTTTTAGAAACCCATTTCCTGCGCTATTTTAAGCTGCAGGCACAGTTAGGAGACCACATCTGAGTGACGATTTAAATCTCCAGACAGCTCAGGAGATAAGTCAAAACAAATTTCAGGATGTTCCTCTAAAGAGCTGTTTCCACTTAAGTCAGTCCCATTGGGAGCCTGGTTAAAGAATCACCTAATCTGCTGCACATTTTATACATTTAAACAGGTCCATTTGAAAGAAAGTTTGTGAAATTTGCTGTGCAGTGAATACATAATGAGCACCACTGGAGGAGGCTGGAAATTGCTGCTGGTTTTTAGCTCTTCACTCTGTTGATGTTGATAACTTCATGGTATCCTGATTTTTGTTTTTTGTTTTTTTTTTACTGCCACCTCTCAGGCTGCTGCACCAGGAAGAACAACTCCTTTGCTGCCCAGAAATGTAGCAATGCAGAAAGGCTGCTGGATGTGAGAAAGACGCTGTGCAGAGGGCAGGTGAAGGAATGTAGCACGACATGGGAAGAAAATAAAGGCAGGGATGTGAAAGGAAGGAAGGCATTGATGGATCAGGTCGCTGTGATGTGGAGAAGAAAGAGGAAATGTGATCCACCCCTGTGGGTTGTTGTAGTGGTTTCTGTTGCAGAGGTATTTGGTACAGGCACCTCACCGCCCCTCATGCCCCATCCCTGGAAGTGTCCAAGGCCAAGCTGGATGTGACTTGGTCTAGTGGAAGGTGTCCCTGCCCGTGGCAGGGGCTGGAACCAGATGATGATTTGAAAAGTCCCTTCCAACCCAAACCATTCTGAGATTCTATGACTCAGGAAGATGAAAATCTTCATCCTACCAGAGCTGGCATGGGAGGCAGCCTGTTGGAGCCCAGTTTCCTGGGATCCCAGGCAGCTTTGGTGCAGAGCAGGTGTGTCTGCTTCTGTGTCTGCTTCTGGTGCCCAAGCAGAGCAGGAATTTCAGAGGCTCACACAGCACAGAGTGACTTCCCAGAATCACAGAGCTGAAAGGGATCCACAAATATCACCGAGCCCAACTCTTAACCCTGCACAGGACCATGGCAAGAGTCACAGGGATTCACAGAGGGACCCAGACCCAAATATATCCTGCTTGCAGTGGTGACATGGGGATCATTACTGTACTTCTCTCATCAAGAAAGCCAATTCTAGTGTGACAGGGGGGAATTCTGGTATTCCTGGGCTTGTAGGCCTTGTGAAGAACTGGAGAACCAGCACTCAGAGGCCAGGCAGGACATACCACCAGCATATATCATACACCAGTGATCTACTGAGCTGCTGAAGGACAACCCAAGAGCAGTTTGCAACCACTTCAGGGCAGTGTTAAGGATGTTTAGTGGCCATGGTGGAATTTGGTTGAAGGTTGGACTCGATGATCCAAGAGGTCTTTTTTAACCTTAATGATTCCATGTTGGAGCTGAACTCTTCACTTGGTAATGGGAGATGATGTGACAAGGGGTAATGGGAAAAATGATTCCTCTAGATGTCAGAATGGATGTCGGGGGGAAAAAATCAGTGGGTAGCTCAGGCTGGAACAGACACTCAGAGGAGTGGACTGTCCACCCCTGAAGACCTGACTCTGACCCCAGGATTTGGGCTGCTTGAGGACACGACTCCCCTGCTTTGCTGTTGACATTAGTTTTGCTTTGAGGAGGGAGGTTGGACCAGAAACATTCCAACCAACATTTCTGTAGCTGTGCAATGACAGATTCTCACAGTCTTTGGGGTCAAAGAGTAGAGGTGCAGGAGGAATGCTCCTTGCTTTTTGTCTTCTTGATTGAGCATTCTCAAAACACCTCAGCAGAGACCTTTCCAAGGACAACACTCAGCGCCATGATTGCACTTTGCCTCTCCAGCCATCAAATAACCTAAGTCAGCAGCTACAGAGGTTTCTTACTCCTGTAAGAAGTTTCTGGCTTCCTAAAAGCAGCACTGACCTTTTGGGCTTTCTTATTTTTAAAAACGTCGGTCAGAATGTGGAGGAGAAACCGTTGAGTGGAGCCAAACTAATGCAACATTTGGAATCTACAGCCCAGTCCGTGTCCTGAACACTTCCTTCAGGATATTACTTTGTCCTGGATTTCACAAATGAAACACACGACTTGGGCCTTCCCTGCCTTAACTTCTTAACCTGAGCTCTCTTTCCAACCCCATCCCAGGGGAGCAGCTTGATGGACTCAGATCTTGGCACTGCACTTGCTTTCGACTTTAGATGAATTTAGCTTTTCCACCACATTTCCACCAAATTTAGCTTTTCCACCACAGCTAATTTGGCTCCTAAAGGGAATGATGTTTATGTGGCTGGTACAGATGTTGGTGTACTGGTGCACTAGCTGATTTTATTCCTTTTCTTAAGTTCTTTGCATTTGCAGAGGCAAAATAAGGCGACAGCTCTGTTTCTCTCTGTGATGGCTACTCATGTTCTCCCTTCCCCACCCTCTAATAGAATTTGAAGCTGAAGAGCCCATTGTGGTTGTCTAATTTGACCTTCTTTATGACACATCAGGATCTTTCCTATTGATTCCTCCATCAGTCCCTGACTTGTGGTTAGACCAAAGGAGGTATTTTACACATAATCTATTAAAAGCATCCTAATGCTTGAGTGTGAACTGCATCCCATGGCTCTGGTGCAGCAATCGGATAACTCACTCTGTTGAGTGTCTATAAACAGCATTTCATGTTTCATTCAAGACTTTCCATCACCTTCTGACAGTTCCAAGGGAGGCTGAATTTTGACTTTATGTATGCTTGTCTTCTCTTGTCCCCTCTCATCAGCTGGAAAATTCCAAACAGTACCCACGGAGGTGACTCGGCTACAAATGAGCCCCATGTGAGTGAGAAATATGCCCTTCAAGGTTTTCTTCTCTCCTGTCCACATTTCTGCTCAGGACACAGCATTTGCATGCACAGGTGTCACACCAGGTGCTCAGGTGCTTTTTCAACTTCTCCAAGTGAGGTGATGGGAAAACAGAACAGTCTGAAATGTTTTGAGGACTCCTGTCACCTGTTTTCTTACCAGCCTGGCTGCTGAGAAGAAAAGAAAACATGCAACCACCCTGTCATAATTTAGCAAAGACAGGAGGGAATAGTGGCCTTCCCCACCTGGGTGTACCCAGGGTAGACAAGCCTGATCGTGTTTCCAAGAGGGAATTATCCCAGCTTAGAGGAAGGCAGTGGTGGCATTTGTCCTTCCTGGTGACATGTGCTCTCACACTCAGATGTCCAGGCCCTCCCATGAGACTGGACAGCTGCTCCAGGCTGTCCTCAGACTGGCTGGAGCCTGTGGGAACACAGAGAGAGGCACCTGCTCCAGACCGCCCTGAGACAGCAGGGAGGGGAACAGCTAATCCGGGCTCCCTTAATCCCAGGTGCTGCCCTGCCTGCTCCCCGTCAGATCCCGTTACTGCAAAGCCAAACAAAGCCCTGGAGAGGGGCTGCTCCAAAGGTCTGATTGCAAAGTGATACGGCTGGAGATCCCTTCCAGCTCCAGCATCGACGGCAGGCGCAGGTGGTGAGGGGATGGTGCCTGCTGAGCTCGGCTTTGAGCTGCTCTGAGGAGGGAATGGTGGCCTCAACCCACCTTTGGAGGCAGTTTAGGAGGTTGGGAGTGTGGTAAAAGACTGGTTGCTGCAAATCAAGGCTTTTTTTTGCCCTGGTGAGAATCCTCTGGAGCAGCTCCCAAACCTGAGCTTGGGTTGCTCTCCCACTTGCACCAAAGAAACTAAACCTAGAGGAGGCACATGTTCAGTGGAAGATCTCAGAAGAAACTCTCCCTGTGCCTGAGAGCTGCTGGCAGCAGGTTCCTAAGAAGTTCACCTCCATTCAGCTGCCTTGGAAAGGTGCACTGGTGTTGCTGCTTGTCAAGCTCAGCCTGTAAATGCCCCATGGTTTGAGCCCTCAGTCAGGGATTGAGGAGCTGAGGTTTGATGCCCTCCCAGACTGGGGTGCTCAGAGCCCTCTTAAAGAATCTCAGCATAGGCCAAGCAGCTCCCTGGGAATAGTAGGGCTTTATTTTAGCCAAAAGTGGGATGAAAACCTGGAATTTTGTTCAATCAAAGAAAAATTTTGGTTTGTTTTTCTTTTGTTTTGTTTGAGGGTTTTTTTAAAATTAGTCAGCATATTCCTTAACCACTGAGTTTTCACATTATTGACCTATGCCCCATTCCTGGCAGTGTCCAAGGCCAGGCTGGACTGGGTTTGGAAGGTGTTCCTGCCCATGGCAGGGGATGGAACGGGATGAGCTTTCCAGCCCAGACCATTCCGTGGTGATTCTGTGATATTTCAGTGCAGTCAAAACCTTTTATTTGGATATAATTTTTAAAAAAAACAAAACACCACATTAGATTTCATTCTTAATGTGATATCAAAGTCCAGGCAAGGTATTTTGAATTGAATATTTGAGTCAGAACAAAATGCTTTGGTGATTGCCCATCAAAAAGAGAAGTGACTTTACAGTCTTGCAATGTGGCTTAAGTTCATTAAGTCAGCTCTTTCTTAGAAGAAAAAAATAGTCTCTAGGAAAATCCTTCAAGCAGCCCCAGTACCAATCCCAGTAACGTGTGAAAAACAGACAATGTGGAGAGCACTCCGGGTTACAGCAGCAAAGAAAACCATTTCAGGCAGCTCTGCTCGTGCAGCCTCCCTGTGCCACTGGAAATTTAAATGGAACCCTTGTGGCATAAACACAACTGATGGGTCTGCACAACTTGTGAAGTCTTTTGCTAATGAAACCTGTTGGAAATACAGGGTTTGGTGTACAAAGACAGGCAGCCCAAAGGTTTGGATCAGATTTGATTAGGTGTGACATTATTCCTTGCTGGTTTGTATCGTTGGTTTCCAAACCTGGACAGAAAGTACACATAAGTGGTGTCTTTTTCTCCCCTGAATGATTAAGAGAGCATTTGATCTTAGAGATAGAAGCAGTAATTGACTTCATTTAAAGATTAACTCGGTGTAATGCTTTCTGAAAAGAAAAATGTTATTAAGGAAGTTGTCAATCACAGAGTTGATGCCTTTTTTAATACAGTCTGAAAGTGTTATAATTTTAATACCTCAAAGGCCAAAGCAAATTATCAAGCTGAAATTAGAGATTAGCAATTTTCAATTTCTCTCCCATCTCTTACGTTTCATCTTCTGCAGATGGAAGGAAAAGGGGGGGAAGAAAAGAGGGGAAGATAGCATTTGGCATGAGAGGGGAAGCACAGAAGCCTGGCTGGGTTGATATCTTGTGCTTGGAGCTTCATGCTGACCTCACAACTGCCCTGGGCAACAGAGTGTGATTAGAGATTCGATCCAGCAGCACATTCCCCAGGGACAAGGAGCTGAGAGCCAGCCCAGCACACAGCAGTGTGTGCAACCCAGGATTCAGGCACCCAGAGATTCAGCTTGTTTAGAAAATCACCTGCCCAGTGCAACTTTAGGCACCCACTCAGGTCCCTCTGAGCCACAAGTGTGGAGTTTGTCCTTTATGTTTTACAGTGAAAACCCTTTTCTCAGTTCTGGATAATTATATTTATTACTGAGGTATTATATTTATTGCAGAGGTGTAGAGGATCTGGACCCAGATTAAAAAAAAATCATATTGTAGGTGAAGTTCAGGCTCCTAAATCTGAAGTTGCTGACCTGAAAACTCCTTTTAGGTGGAATTTAACTTTAGGGGTTCAGAAACTTTAGGGGTAGCAGAGTTTGTGCCTATAATGATCCCACAGTGCTCCTGCCTGTGCAGGAAAAACTGGTGTGGAGGGGCCAGGCAGCTGAAAAGCTGGGCCAGGATTCCAAATTCCTGTGCCAGAGGGACTTCATCCATGAGGAATTTGTGGTAGCTGGGTGTTTTAAAGGGCAGTTGTGCACAGGGGAGCTCAGCCCTTGGATGCACCAGTCCTGGTTCTGCACCATTCAGGGCATTTTCAGGTGGAGTTGCTTTTTTATCCTGAGGAGATTAAACCACTGTAATCCTTTCAGGGGCTGCAGGATTCCCTCAGCCCTCAGTAGTTTTCTGGTGGAAAAGGTCTCCTTTTCTCCAGCTGAAAATGTGTCTCATGCAGAAAATAAAGAGAGAGAGAGCGAAAAAAGCCCCTCTAACACACTTGAAAGGGGAGAAAGCTTGTCCTGGCTCCTTCTAACTAGCTTTAAGGAAGGAGGCTGGCTCATGTCAGTGAGCTCCTGGCTGGAGAGCCCTGTTATCAGGATCACTTGAGACTGGAGGAGCAGCAGGAGAGGTGAAGGTGCCCCCAGGGGTGAGCTCTGGCAACAGGGGGTTCCAGGGAGGGCCAAAGGAGCACAGTTAAACTGTGCCACCCTGGTAAGCTCTGTGTGTCTTCAGCCACCTCACCACGTTCTCCCAGACACCTGGGGCTCTGGCAAGGACCCCAGCACCACTGTCATTTGAAATCTTTCCTCAGGAGAGGTGAGACTGGTGCTGTGAAAGGATGCTCTGGGTGGTTACTGCCTTTTTGTGTTCTGCTCTGTTCTTCATGTGCAAGAAGACTGTATTTTTTTTTTTCTGAGGAAGGGAGTGAGGTTCAGGGTAATTGAAAAAGGAAGAGTTTTCCTCATGAACTCTGGGCTAGGTGGGGGAATGAAATTCTCTGTAGTGAAAACATTATTCTCCCACCATAATCCACTAAAGCAGTCTTCATTTCCCCAGTGTGGGGAGGTTCTCTTCTCTTATTGCATTTAGTTTGAAAGCAGAGCTCTCAAGCTGTTTGATGCTGGGCAGTGTTTATGCCTTGTGTTGTCATAATAAATGCCCCAGATCCATCATAAAAGCAGTTCCTTTGACACAGAGGCCGATTGGAAACTGCCGGAGAGGTGTGGGGCAGTAATGGAGATTTATATCTTTTGCAAAGGAATTGGATTATCATCTTCTGGAGAGTTATTTTACCTTTCCCCTGCCCAGTGAAGTCAAACCAGTTACTGCCATTCATTGTATTAAATACAGAGAGGAACACAGCCCTGCCATCTCCTTGGCTCCTCTTGCTAGGAGAGGGTGTTTCAGATAATTTACAGTGCCTGTCCAGCAGCCCATTCTCAGGATGACACTTATCCAAACAACGCACCATTCATGTGTTTTTAACCTCCATCAGGATGCTACATTTTAACTGGCCTTGTTTTACTGTAGTAGAGCTTGCTCACTTCTAATCCAACTCCATAATTTCTGGGCCTTTATATGTCTTGGGGTGAAGCAGGTTATAAAATTCTTTCAAGGGTATTTTTTTATTGTATTTTGTTTAAGACAAGCAGGCCTTCCTTTTTATTGTTTGCCAGGCAACTGCAAAAATTAATAGGTCGTAAAAGTAACTTCTCTGCTGGTACTCAGGAATATGTGAGTGGAAGGAATTTGGATCCTTCTGCTGCTGGTCTCTACACAGTGAGACAGTTCTGTTTTGCAGCACCAATAAATGATTTATTGAGGTATTTCTGCCTCTCAGCTGGCTGTTCCTTACTGTACAGCCACACTTTAATGGTCAAGGTTGGACTTTGCTGCTTCAGCAGAATGACTGGTAACCTGTTGGTATAACCCACCTCTACCAAAATCCCTTCTTTAGCCGTTTCTCACCCTGCCTCTTTGTGCCCAAATACCCCTCATGTTTGCTCCTGGGTCTGGGACTGTTCGATGTGCTGATGCTGGTGTACCCAAGTTCGCTGGATTGGTGGTGGTGGCTTGTTT
The DNA here is from genome assembly GCA_036023395.1 of Myiotriccus ornatus. Taxonomy (NCBI): domain Eukaryota; kingdom Metazoa; phylum Chordata; class Aves; order Passeriformes; family Tyrannidae; genus Myiotriccus; species Myiotriccus ornatus. Next base: position 11,518,093 of record JAYRBT010000043.1, read on the forward strand.
AAGCATTTTTGGGATAAGTTTTGTGCATCCCGTTGCCGCGGTGGGATGTGAAATGAACCCCGCTCGGGGCTCGCTCCGCCTCTGTCCGTGGTGCTGAAC
>JAYRBT010000043.1:11518291-11530149 GCA_036023395.1 Myiotriccus ornatus
CTCACACGGCTTCAAATCCAGGCCCTTCCCCATCCTCGTTCCCTCCTTTGGACACTCTCCAATGGCTCAATCTCTCCCTTCCATTGTGTCCCCCCAAACTGCCCCAATATTGAGGTGAGGCCACCCCAGGGCAGAGCAGAGCAGGACAATCCCCTTTCTGATGTCCCCAGGACAGGGATGTCCCTCCTGGCTGCCAGGGCACTGCTGACTCAGAGCCAGCTTGGAGAAATCTGGTCTCTTGGCTCACAGTGTCGTGTGCTACAAGATGTGGGCAGAGAGCCTGTGGTGTGGAAGGGCTTGGGGAAGTTGTCCCCATGGTCCTTAGATGGGCCTCCATCGAGCCAGGAGGGAAAGAGAAACCCAAAGGTTCAAATATTGGTCTTGTTCACGGCTATGAAAAACAGGTTTGTTGTGTTTAAGAAAATGTAGAGGGCTTTTAGGGTTTCAGGCTGGCACCTCTCCCTAGCACTGAAACACTGAGGGGAAAAAGGAAGAAAACACATTTAGGCAAGTGTGGGAAACTCTCCCCAACAGCTCAGTGTGGATTTGTGATCTCGATATTGCCACTGGATAACTGCTGTGTGTCTGCATAAGGCAGGATGAGTGCAGGAGACAGGGAGTCACTGCCTGCTCAGATGTGGGACACCACTGCACTGAATGGAACTATCTGTTAAGTGGCTTTGCCGTGCTAATCACTTGCATTAATTTTTTTTTGGCAAGCAGGGTGTGTAGTTTGAGGCATATTTGAAAGCCTTTGAGTTGGGTTGTGTTGTAGGGCAGGGATGATCCTGGGCAGAAAATCACGTAGAAGATGTTCTGCAGCTACAAACAGGATTTTCTTATTATCATAATCGTGTGTTTTCTCTCTCTGTCAGGGATTTGTGAAAAAGCTGATAATAGTGGGAATGTTGTGCAACCCACAGAGATCTGGCACATCCCCTGGAGAGCCTTTGTTGAAGGGGCTGTGTTTTGCCAGCAATCCTGAGTAAACAGCAGCTGGTTGCTGCAGAAAGGGGGTGAAGAGGGGTAGAGGTAACAGAACTGCCATTTTGAGGTTCAGGATCCCTTCTGGGGAGCAGTGGAGAAGAACAGCGAGAGAGGACGAGAAGTTTGTGCCTCAGGAGGTTCACAACCTTCAGCTTCTTGGTTCCTGAGCCCATGCAAGAGGTCAGAATGTCCCCTCCCAGCGCTCAGAGGCAGCTCAGCCATGGCAGTGCCAGTCTGGGGCCTCCTCTGCTGATAAATATAAACTGGCACGTCCTCCTAAACCTGTGCAACAAGTTTCAGTTAGTTTGTTCCAATTAAATATTAAAGGATCATTTTGAGATGGTCCAAAGCATCTGGAATCTCACATGCTGCTTTGTGCACAGACCTTGTGCTGCTTTGTGCTCCTGACTGGCGTGACTCCAGCACTGGTGTTTATTCCTTGGTGTGTAAATAGTCAGCTCCTAATTCGAGACACTACTGCCTTGCTCTCTTTCTACAAGGGATGGAGATTGCTCCCCCTAAATCCCTGTCTATCCTTGGATCTGAGTTGCTCTCTGAAGGTTCTCATCTCCATTGACAAGAAAATGATCCCAGAGTGAACAAGTGGCTCTTAACCTTGAGCAAGACCTTTCAGCTGGGTAGGGTGAATGAACACCCTCTAGGTCATCCCCCTGGAGCTGATGGAAACAACCTGTTCTGGAATGCTGAGAAGCATCTGCATTTCCAAAAGATGGTGATGGAAATGAGAGAAATTTCCTCAAACCTGTCATCATACACTTGTGAGAATTATCAGCTGGGGAAAAAAAGAAAAAAAAAGATAAAATCAACCTGACAGTGCCCAGAATAAAGAATTAGGCTATAGAAAGTCTGGAACTGGACTTTTTAAGCTCCAGTATGAATAACCCCTCTTCAGAACTTATATATTCTCTGCCCCTAGAGTAGATATGACCAGGGTTGGCTAAAATCCTTGGTTCCCAAGTACCTCTGTAAATTGTGCCTCCATTAGATCCATTCTCTTCTTGAGAAATAGCTGCTACCACCATCTTTATAATCTCTGCCCTGCATTTTGTCTGACCTTGAGCCAGTCAAACCAAGATTCCTTTATTTAACAACAAAAGGAGCCCCGTCCACAAACCTCACCAGCATCCACAGGGGATTTTTAATGGTTTTGGGGGGTCATTCAGGTTTTACAAGGATAGCAGGCATTTCTTGCCCTGCATTTCAGCATTTATAGCAAGTGTGCACATCTTTACTAAGCTGTCTGATAGTCCTCAGGTTTTACACATCAACAGCTGAAAAGTCTGTCTGAGATCAGGTAACCTGGGAAAACAGGACGGTGTAAACAGATCAAAAGGATGGAAGTGGTTATTTTTTTTAGTGATTTTATTCTCCATGGTAAATACTAGTTGTGGGGCCAAATGTGGGAAGGGAAGGGTTTTGTACAAAATTTGAAAAGCTGCCAGGGGATCTCTCTGTGTGGAAAATCCTCCTCTGCCTAGAAAATACTGTGAAATAGTTTTAGCTACTTAAGAAGCAAAATTAGGAGGATGGACTGGAACTTCTGCAGTCAGGGGTGTGAAAACATCAACCACGTTCACAATTGGGAAGCAGAGAATAAAGCCATAAGAAACATTTACATCCCACTTCTCACGCCACAGTCATTATATTTTACTCAGGTCCCTTGGTATAAGAGCAGATTAGGGAGAAGTGACCTGACCTCTTATAAGAATGTTTGGAACTAAACAAAAAATAGTTTGAAACCGGGTGGGAGGTTCAAAAATCCCAATCCAAGTCATCTGAAAACAAACCCTTTCTTTTGAATCAGTTACAAAACATTTTCAAACTGAACGCCTTGAACTATTGTGACCGAAAAATGTGAATCAAAACAGTGAACTGCTGTTTAAAAAAAGCCAGAGAATCGTTCAGCAAGAAAGGTGTTGAAACTCTTCATTTTCCTATGAAAAGTTCAGTTTTTATGATCACATTTTCCAGATAAAAAATTGAGCTGATGGCAAACAAGGTCAACACACACATGTCACAGACCCAAGCCAAAGAGGAAGCCTCTAGAGAAATGGAGCTTAAAGCAAGGGTGTAAGAATTTCAGGTTTGTTTTGTCAAAGGAAAATACAGAGGCTTTCAGCTTTTAGGGTTTCTGGTTGGCACCTCTCACTAGCACTGAAGCACTGGGGAAAAAGGAAGAAAATTTATTTTGATATATATATATGTGTGTGTATTATTTATTATTGTTTATGAAGTGCCTTTCATGGTGAATATGTGGTGTTTTTACCTCCTGCTGCCAAGGTTCCAGGCAGTGTTATGACAAAGCCCTTTGTGTGGTGTGGCTGGGGCAGGATTTTCTCCCTGCCGGGGTGGGCAGTGCCACCCCAGCAGCAGAGCTGACGTCTGTGTGCCTTCCTGTGCAGACACAGCTCCTCCTTGGTCACCACCAGATGTGGGGCTAAGGACAGCAGAGGCTCAGAGAAGGTCGGGAGGATGTCGAGTCAGTGCTCAGCCCTTGTCCCAGTAGGACCATGCACATTCCAGCACAATTTTGACTATACTGGCATTGCAAAAACCAGTAGAAGTATCTACAAACAAGTCATCCCTGGCATAGAAAGCAATATTGAGGGGGAGAGGCAAGGGGTGAGTGCACCTAAAGCTGTCCAGCACACACAGAGGGGTCACAGGGACTGCCTGAGTTTGGGTTTGTTCACTGAGCATGTTGTGAAAGAATCACATAACCATTAGAGTTGGAAGGGACCTCTGAGGTTCACCCAGTCCAGCCCCCTGCCCAGGCAGGGTCACCTGGAGCAGGTGACACAGGAACACATCCAGGTGGGTTTGGGATGTCTCTAGAGAGGGAGAATCCATGCCCTCCCCAGGCTCTGCCACCCTCACTGGGAAGTTCTTCCTTGTGTTGAAGTGGAACTTGTATTTTAGTTTATGGCCATTGCTCCCTGTCCTTTTGCTGGGCACCACTGAACAGAGTCTGGCACCATCCTCTGACCCCCACCTTGGAGGTGTTTGAATGGATTGATGAGATGAAAATGAGTTTTCATGAGCCTCTTACTAAACGAGCCCAGGCCAGAGCTGGGCTGTGGTGTTAAAAGGAGTCTGTGCTTGCTGACTTGTGATGGATTTGTGATGGGTAAACAAGGTTTGTCTCCTTGTGTGAGAAAAGACCTTGCAGCAGTGCTGTGCCTCGTGTCCCCTCTCAGTCCTGCGCTGAACACCCAGAGGCAGCCAAGGAAGGAGAGTCTTTTTACCAAAAAAAAAAGTGATTAAGCAGCCAATTTACCAAAAAGCCATGCATAAAACACTGCCTCTCCAGAGCTAATAGTGCTGTTTGTTATGTCAGAAGCAGCTAATAATGGCCATATTTGTTTGAGTCATAAAACCTCTTTTGCTGGTGCATGATAATAGAGTGTGTTACATGTTCAATTAACCAAACTAATCAAATGAGCTGAGGAGAAATACAATGGGAACAAAGACCTGATCTATGCCATTCTTTGTTGGGCACAGCAGTTGTTTTTCATGTGATTTCCTACCAGTCCTTTGTGCAGATTTCCCAGTGATATGCTAACAAATCCTTGCCCAATTAAAAAGGCAGGTTTGTTGCTTGAATAAGTAAGAAAGGCTCCCCTGGGACAACTTAGAACCATATTCACCCTCCCCTGTCACTGGGAGGTGCAATGCAGGGGACAGACTTGTCTCCTTCTGGACACTGTGTTGACCTTGTGTACTGAGAAATTAAGCTAAGCCCAAAGACTGAGGTGTGAGGGAGGGAGAGGTGATGTCCAAACACCATGACATGAGAAAACCTCACCTGGAGTCGAGGATAATGCCCACATCCTCTACCTCCAAATGCAGCAACATGTAACCTTATTATCCCTATGGAAATGCATCCCTTGCTTGGCCTACCCTGGGCTAAAAGGGGTCCATCAACACATGGGCTGGCCAGGACTTGCCTAGAACACAAAGCACCTGGAGATGGGGGCACAGCAGACTCTGGGAAGCAAGATGATGATCCTCCCAGCCTGAACCAACTCTCTGGTGTGGAACAGCTCTGAGATAGCCTTGAAAGGCAGAAATACGTGATTTTCTGTGGGCAGAGCTGAGCAGGTTTATTGGGGTGACACAGACCTGATGAGTTCCACAGATAAAAATAGTCTCAGCCTTAGAAAAAGGCCAGGCCACGTCAAGGGAGGCAAAGTCACATTTCTGCAGGTTGTCCTGTAATGAGGTGACCATCTCCCTGCCCTGGGAACTGAAGTGGCCCAGGAGAGCCTTGTGTAGCTCTGTGAAAGCACAGCTTTGCCTCTCCTGCTCCTGAACATCTCAGGGATCTCCAGAGTTGACTGAGATGGCAGGACTGAGTGTCAGTAGACTTGTATTCATTATGCAGGGACAAATTTTATGGGTCTGCAACAGAAAAAGGTTTAAAACCATTGCTCTAGATCAAAAGTGCTTCTCAAGAAGTTGCTTTTTTCTGCCACTAAGTGGCTCCAGATGTTGAAATATTCAACAAAATTCCTTCTCTCTCTTTCTTTTTCTTTTTCTTTTTTTTTTTGACACATTGAGTTTCACAAGGTCAGTCTGCAGCAAAGAAATCCCAGTGCTTTTTCCCCCCTGCAAACCACCCAATTGCAACGTTAAATATTAACTTAGAGAAGAGCTCGATTTGTAGCTTTGGTCTATTTTGATTTTTTTTAAGTGCTTTCTTTTTCCTAAAATATGAGTTTCCTGTACATGGAGGGTCACAGAAGTCTCCCTGTGTCATGAGCACGGTGAGAGGGGGTTGCTGTGCTTTGGGAAGGGGAACTCCAGTTCTTTGTTTGCCTCCAGTAAGAGCCAGGGCTCTTCAAAATGCTCCTCCCTCTCCAGGGTGCTGGGAAGCCCAGTCAGCACAGCTGCAGTGAGGATTATTTGTGGCTGGATGGCTGCATCCTTCTTGTCCATCTGGAAGCAGACCAAAACTCCATAAAGCTCTGAACTAACATTCGTCCATGTATTAGGTGTTCTTCTGTGTGGGGTTGGGGTATGTCCCTCTGGGCCCTCTGAAAAACCCTGCTTGGTCAGGGCTGGGAAATCTTTACACTACAAACAAGTCCCTCCGAAAGTCAGATGTTTCATTCCTGCTCCACTGAAGCACAACCCTCCCAGCTGCCACCAAGTGAGTGTCACTTCATTTTTCCTCCTCCCCCCAGAATAAAGCTGCCCTGAGAGCACCACTTCCATGAATCATTGCTTTTGTCAGCAACTGGCATGTTTCTCTTTATTTGGGAAATTTGGCCCCGGGTTTGTTCCAAAGAGCTCCAGCTTCTTGGTTTTGCTCTCCAATGGACAGAGAAATTTGGGGGGCTCAGTCCTGCCACTTTCCACCCACCTGGGCACAGGAAGGTCTTGCACTGCTGTCCTCTGAGCACCCTGCAGGGATTTGGGAAGAACAGGCTCCACTAACCTCTATGGTCTGGAGGCAGAGCCTCCGTGGGACACACAGAGGTCTGAAGGACAGAGATACACAGTTGTCCCAAAGCCTTTTTGCAAATGATCTCTCTCCACTTGGCTTTGGAAGCCAAACAGCCTGTTCCTGGTTGCTTTGGGGTTGTGGTGGGTGTCAGAGCTGGAAGGTGCTCTGCTGCCCTTTGCACCCATGGGGAGCTGAACACAGCCCAGAGAGGAGGAGGCAGAAAGGGAGGGCCTGGCATGAAATATTTGGCTGCCAAGCCCTTGTGTTTTTCCACAAGGCAGAAGATCTTTGCATTTGTTCTGTTTGACTGTTTGTGCCTTCGGTATCTGCCAGGTCCTCTGGAGAGCAGCATTCAATGTGCTGCCTGGGGTAGGCTTTGATGGATAAACCTTTCTTCCCCTCTCTTCCTTATGCCATTAGAAAGCCCCAAATCTGTGTCTCTTCATGAAAGGGCAGCGCTGCCCAGCACTCAGTGATGAATCAGAGCTTCCAGGTGTGAATGTGTGTGTTTGTTGGACCTTGGAACCGCCCCCAGCATCAATCAGACAAAGGTGGTGAGTCACAGAAGGGCAGAGCTGCTGCAGTTGGAGATCTGCCAGGCTGGCATGGCTGGGATGGGTGGGCATGGAGCATCCTGGGCTCAGGAGCAGCCAGGGGATCTCCCCACCCTGCACACCCAGAGGTGGAAGGTGGGAGCTGCAGGGAGCTGGGGAGGGATTCCCGGGGAAGCACTTCCAGGGCTGTGTCTGGATGTTCATCCATGGAGTTCTTGGGGCAGGATGAGGTCCCCGTGCCAGGGAAACAGGTGCTCCTGCCTGGAAGAGGAGGGCACAGATGGCAGCTTTAGTGGGCCATGAAGCCTCAGCCTGGGTGGAAGCCCAGCCTGGTTTAGGCTGGACCAGCTTCCACAGAGCAAAGAGAGCCTTTGAGGGCCAGCACAGGTAGTCCAGTGCACCCAGCAGATGTCTTAGTCCTCTTTTTTAATCAGCTTAAAACCTTTAGAGATCCCAAATGCGTTTTCCTTTATGAAGAGGCACAAGTGAAACCAGGAGAAAACACAGCATGGGATGTGGGGTGGGAGCAACAGCAGCCTTGAATCTTCTGAGCTGGGACAGGTCAAGCAGCTTGAGCCAAGCTGTGTTTTTTCCCAGCAAACTCCAGCCTCTGGAGTCCCAGCTCATCAGTTGAGTGTAATTGTTGGGTTGTTGGTTTGTTTCTGCTATAAAGGATTTGAACCAGTCAGGGAAATACAAATTATTCCTTTGTGAGTCCTGTCTTTCAATACAGAAAACCAGAAGAATGGAGAATTCAATTAAAAGAAAATAGAGAAAATGTTTAATTTTAGGTGTTAAGCAACAACAGTAACTTCAAAACATTTGCAGAGGAGTTCTTTTCCTGTTGAAAAGCTGTTTTCCTCAATCACCCATACCTTATGTAATTCCAACCAACTCAGAAAAGAAACCAGGAGAAATAATATTTTACAGCTGGAGTAATTGTTTTTATTGTTTATTTTGTGCTTTCCCAACTCCCATGGGAATAGCAAAAAAAAAAACCTCTAAAGCTGGACTTTCTCCTTATTTCTAAGCCTATATCCCAGGTGTGGAGTGGGGCTGGGACAAGGTGAGATTCTTCTTGGATCCCAGATGCTTCCAACCACTTACTTAAGATGCTTCCAGCCACTTAATGGGTGCCTCCCTGTGCCCTTCTGTTCCCTGTGCTGGAAGAGGATTTAGGAAAGGGGAAGGAAGTAGAGACTGTCTTCCAGTTTAAGATGAGACTGTGCAAGGGGCAGAGAGTAATGGTGTAGGAAAGGTGGGTAGCAAAGCTTTGTGTTCCTCTTACTAGTTCTTGTGAGGAATTCCATCAGTCAGCAGGTCTAAATCATAAGCAAACAATTTTTCTTCCCTGTGCAACTAAACTGTGGAACTTTCCCAGTTGCTGGACCTTGCAGAGGCCAAAACTAAAAAGAAGGGGGAAAAGGAAAGGACAAATTAGTGAGAAACAGCTTGATCAGGAGCTGCTAAAGCTCAAGAGTTCAGGTGCAATGCTCTGGTTCAGGGGCAGGTCCCCCTCTGCAGCTGCTGCACAGATCCTGCCTCACACTTGCTTTGTTTTATGCCTTTTTCCAAGGTGGCTCCTGAGGATTTACTGTAGGAAATGGTTGTAGGAGAATGGATTTGTCTCCTTGCTTCGAACAGCAATCCCTGCACTGTTTGACTCAAATCATGCTCTAGGTTAAATCCCAGAGTTTGGGGAAGCATTTCTAAACCTCTTCCAGCTCTTCCTTATCTGACAAAAACTCGCTGAAGTGGAGAGGTTTATCCTCACAGAAGAGCTTAGAGAAATCCTATATCCACAAAGGGCCTCTCTCCCCTTGGGGGACTGAGGAATTTCTCCTCTGAAAAATGTATCCCCATCCTTGAACCAGACTTTATTCGTGACTCCCTGAAAATCCTGAGCTGGACTCAGCCTACAAGAAATGTGATGTTTCCCTGTAATTTTTGAAGTGTGTGTTCCTTATATCAATATATGGAGCTACTCGACTGGAAAACACAGGGAAGTGAAAACTGTGGCTCTGGATTAAATGTTTGGCACTAAACTCTCAAGGGATGTAGAAGATTAGGACAGACATACGGGCACAGAGCATGATGCCCTAATAAGTCCTTTTCTTTCTTTTTTTCTTATTTTTCTATGAGATTATAAAAAGGCAAAACAAAATCACAAACTAACCTTAAGAAGTGAGAAGACAAAGGAATTTTGGCTGAGTAAAAAAAGTGTTTGTGCCAAGCTCTACCCCCAAGCATGATCCCTGTGGGGAGGTTCAGGCTGGGATCTGTTTGGAGATGCTAAAGCTGGTCCAGCAGGATGGAGAGGGAGCCTTTGGGAAGAAGGGATGGGAATGCAAGTTGCATTTTGTTCCTCTTGCTTAAATCTAAACATTCATTGGGCTAAAGTGAATGTGTCAGCTCTTCACAGAATCACAGAGTTGTTGGGATTGGGAGAGACCCCTGGGGATCCCCCAGTCCATCCCCCTGCCCAGGCAGGGTCACCTGGAGCAGGTGACACAGGAACACATCTAGGTGGGTTTGGGATGTCTCCGGAGAGGGAGACTCCACACCCTCCCTGGGCAGCTGTTCCAGGGCTCTGCCACATCCTTGGAGAGAAGTTCCTCCTCATGTTGAGGTGGAACTCGCATTTTTAGTTTGTGGCCATTGCTCCTCTACGTTCACCTGTTGGCCCAGTGTGGCCTGGACGAGCTGTGCAGTTCTTCCCTGGGAGAGGAGAGGGGTGAGATGTGGTGCTTTGGGTGTGACAGGAGAAGAATGAAACTAAAGTTTTCTCCACCCAGTTTATGTCCCAGCTTTGTGAGCGCTCTCAGGTGGGGCAGGAGGAGTTTTGCCACAGCTGCAGACCTCTCTTGCTGAGTGCCCTGTCCGAGGATGAAGGGGGTGGATGTGCACTGGCACAGGACATGCTGGCAGGCAGGATGTGCAGTTTGTGCCAAGCAGATGCCAGATGTGCCTGGGGTTCCTGGAGGTGGCTGGTGAAAGGGGCTGACGTGTGGCAGCTGAGAAAGTTCAAATGAGGATCCTCAAACTGAGATTGCCCTTCCTCCCAGGGGCCTTTCTGCATTGCCTTAAACAACAACCACCACTGTGTTCCCAGTGCCGTGTGTGGATAGAACTGGAGCAGCTTTGTGTCTTTCAACAGTTAAAAAAAAAAAAAAAAAAAAAAAGAGAGAAGGAAACATTAAAGCTTCTTTCCCACCTTTAAACCTGACCAAACCTGCCTGCTCCAAACTGAGAGGTGTGTATCCCTAATATCCAGAGGGAAAGGCTGGATGTTTCTGTTAGACTTCTTGCCTGCAGGACTGGGAATTGATCCCATGCCATTAAAAGCAGAGATTTTGCCCATTCACTTCAGCAGGAGCTGGTTCAGGCCCTGAACCTCCTGATGATGGGAGGGAGCTGATGAATCTCTTGCAAAAACGTCTTTGCTCTGACCTGTTTACTGAGTGTCTGGGTACAGGGGAATTAGTAACACAGGGTTTGCAACACTTGGACTGAATAACTCGTCCTCTTTGCTCAAACTTTCCTTATAAGTACAATCTTCTTCTTCATGGAGCCTTTTAGGGTACCTGGATAGACTTTGGCAGATTCTTGTCACCTATTCAAAAGAATGGCTCCCTAAAACATCAGTGAAATGTTAGTTTGAATACCTCAAACTTATATAGGCATTTATTTTAAAATATTCCTCAAAACATAGATGTGTGGTCCTGGATGCAAAAGCGATCCCTCTGGGTTTCTGGGGAAGAAAATAAAAGTGGGCTCTGCAAGTTTTCTGGCCCGGGAAGCTGCCACTGCCACTGCCAAAGCTCTGGGGTTGTTTTCCCAGTGCTGTAGGAGTGACCCACATCTAATCTCTGTGATCTCCTTGGGGTGGGAACAGCACATTCATCCTCCCACAGAGCAGGGAACTGATGTTATAGAGCTCAGTTCTCAAGGATGAAATGCTCTCTGGAATTTCAGCTTTCCTGTTTTGCCCTCTTTTTCTGGCTTTAAATTCATCTTTATGCCAAATGACACACTTGGAGGGGTGGGGGGGAGTCAGTAAAAAAGCTGCTGTCATGGGGTTCAGTCTCAGCCCCCACTCACTGCGGGTGCTGCAGGACCAAACTTCCAAGGACAAGCTCCCAAAATCCACACAAACATGGGAAGGGTGGCTGATCCCTCCATGTGCTCTGCAGCCACTCTGAAAGATCTCAACAGGTCAGAGAGATGGACAGAGGAACCTTTTGAAATGCAGCAAAGGCAAGTGCAGGTCCTGCCCCTGGGGAGGAACAGCCTGAACACCAGCACAGGCTGGGGGTCACCTGCTGGAGAGCAGCTCTGGGGAGAAGGACCTGGGGGTCCTGGGGGACAAACAGCTGTCCCTGGGGCTCCTGGGCTGCAAAAGAAAGAGCTTTGCCAGCAGGTCAGGGAGGGCATCCCGCCCCTAAAATCAGCCTTGGCGTGGCCTCACCTGCAGGGCTGTGTCCAGCTCTGGGCTCCTCAGGACATGGAGCTCCTGGAGCGGGGCCAGTGGAGGGTTACAGAGATGCTGAAGGGATGGAACATCTCTGGGAGCAGGAAAGGCTGAGGGAGCTGGGGTTGTTCAGCCTCCAGAGCCAACACTGAGAGGGGCCCTCCCCAGGGTGTGTCAGGGGCTGCAGGGATAGGGAGAGGATGGACCAGGCTCTGCTCAGGGCATCCAGCAATGGCACAAGAGGAACGGGGTGGAACTGATGCCCAGGAAGCTCCACCTGGACACGAGGAAGAAATTCCTGCCTGTGAGGGTGGGCAGGCCCTGGCACAGGTTGCCCAGAGAAGCTGTGGCTGCCCCTGGATCCCTGGAAGTGTCC
>JAYRBT010000043.1:11544983-11570937 GCA_036023395.1 Myiotriccus ornatus
GGGCTGATTCCAAGGGGATGAGGTTCAACCAGGCCAAGTGCCGGGTCCTGCCCTTTGGCCACAACAAGCCCCGGCAGTCCCCGGGCTGGGGACAGAGTGGCTGGAGAGCAGCCAGGCAGGAAGGGAGCTGGGAGTGTGGAGGGACAGGGGGCTGAACAGGAGCCAGAGTGTGCCCAGGGGGCCAAGAGGGCCAGTGAATCCTGGCCTGGCTCAGGAAGAATGTGGCAGCAGGAGCAGGGAAGTGACTCTTGCCCTGGAATGGGCACCGGTGAGGCCTCACCTCAAGTGCTGTGTCCAACTCTGAACCCCTCAGTTCAGGAAGGACATGGAGTAAATCCGTGGCTAATGGTGTTAAAGAGGGACTGATTTCTAGCAGTATTTACAAAAAAAAAGATAATACTCCCAATGTTTTTGCCACCTTTCTCTTTGGGATGGTGATACACAGCAATCAGAAGCATTCACTCAGTATGTGTGTCCCGTGCTGGGGAAAAATCAGATGGTGTATTCCTGTTCTGGGATGTGAGTGATGCAGTTGCAAGCACAGCAGAAATATGGACAATCCATGGGAAGAGAAGGGAATAAGAATCACGGTTTTAATAGAGGTGGCACTTCTGAAGAACTGCTGCCACAACACTGGGGACTTTATACATTTAAATACATACTTTTTTCCCCCCTCACTGCTGTAAGTTGTTAAGACAGGAGGTTTTACTCTGCTCTGGCTCTACCACAGCCCTCGGTCCTGAGGCAGGAATCAACGTGGGGTGGTCCCCTGACCTGGGCTGTGCAGTAGGTCAAGCCAAAGCTTCACAAAGACCTTAAAATCTATGAATAAGTGCAATTCTTTAGGAGTCAGTGCCCCCCTTTTATAGCAATCTGGTGAGGGGCCTTAACTGGGTGACAAGGTAATTTCCATACAGTTTAAGTACATCCTATCTGCAGTCTCAGGGCCAGGGGAGGTTTGACCCAGGGTAATTTTGAGCAGCTCTGTAAGAATTGCAAACTGGCCCGTTTGAGTCTGGTGTCCTGTGTGCTGAAGCAGCAAACACTGATCCCTCAGAGAAGGGATATAAAGAGTAAAAGCAACTCTTTCCTTAATGCATCCAGCAGTAATTCCTGTGGGGAGGGTGGGAGGGGTAGGAGCCAGTTCTCTGACCACTGCAGGTGATCGGTTCAGAGGTGTGATTCCCTCTCCCGTGTTCCTATGCAGGCTACAAACATTTATTAATGGTCATAAAATATCCTGCCTGGTTTTTAAATCCAACCAGCAACGTATGACTTGACCACCATAAAGTTTGTCTCCAAACCACCACAAAAGGTTTGAATTACTCCTGGTGGCAATAAAAGCATTCTTTGGGCTAAGGCTTTGCTTTATTGTTAGCTTTTATTTTTCTCAGTCCCCCTTCCTACCAGCAAGACATAAACAATGGGGGCTGAGTTGTCGTCCCCCACCCCCTCACACCTCCATTAATAAGATCCAGGAACCAGCAAAATGAAGGAAACAGGAGCAGAATAATAGTGGAGGTGACTGGTTGGTGATAAGCACAGCTTTGTCTGGTGTCAAAGAAAGTGTTGCTTAAAAAGAGCCTTTCTCCTCTTTGCAACCCAGAGTGCCCCAGTCATGTAAAAATGTCCATATGAAGAAAAAAAATTACACACCTTTTATATATTTTATATTATATATAATACATATAATGAATATTTTAATATATAATACGTTATATTTAATGGGTGAATTCAGGGTCACTAAAGTGGTTTTTATTCAGGCCTAATTCCTTTCAGTGTGAATTACACTGTATTAACTTATAGCTGTATTATTAACTTAACTTTCACACAAAAGCATCTGCTCAGGAGTTGATTTCAGTTTACCATGTCTGCCTTAAGGAGTTAATCAGAAGAACTTCTGTCTTTTGACATAAACCCATAGTGAATTAAGCATCTTGCTGTTGAGTGGTAGCAGCATACCAAACATCTCCATGACTCAAGGTTGAATTCCTCCTCTAAATCTGCTTTACTGCTGACTGTAAAGTCATGGATAACTTTTTCGTCATCTGCCTTGAATGGAGATACCAGAGGTGGAGGTAAATAAGAGCATCTGAACTGGACCTGAAGTGCTGCCAGGGCAGGAAACACTGAGGGGACACAACTGCACCAGTGGGGATGCACTGGTGGAAGTCACAGAACCACAGAATATGCTGAGTTGGACCCATCAGGATCATCAAGTCCATCTCCTGTTCCTGCACAGACACCCCAGCAATCCCACCCTGTCCCTGAGAGTGTTGTCCAAATGCTCCTGGAGCTCTGGCAGCCTTGGGGCTGTGCCCACTGCCCTGGGGAGCCTGTTCAGTGCCCAACCAGCCTCTGGGGGAAGTACCTTGTTCTAATATCCAACCTAAACCTCCCCTGACTCATCTTCATGCTGTTCCCTTGAGTCCTGTCACTGGCTGGGAGAGTCCTTGGGGTGCTGCTGGGTTTGGCTGCTCTGGCAAGAACCTTATGAAGTTGCAACACTATTGAAGTATTTGCTCCTCTGGACCTCCTGGCCAACCTGCCAGGCAATGCAAAAGGTGATCCTGGGATATTTCCACAGTTCCTCCCATGAATTGATGGGAAACTGTGGACACAAGAAAGGTGATTTTAGCCACCTCACTCTGCATGTGCCTCCCTGAGCTCTCCGTGCCCAGTGAGTGCTCCCCACCTGCTGATGAGAACTGTCAGTTCTGTCAGAGATTATTGCTCTCCCTGCTGTTGGATCACACTGGGTCCCGCTTCCTTGAAGATTTCATGGAATAACCTAGTGCAAAAGAGGGCAGAGAGAGAAACCAAAGAGGAAAATGTGGCATCTGTAAGCAAAGCCTGATAGAAAGACAGGCTCTGAGGGACCAGGGAACTTCAGAGAATCACAGAATGGTTTGGGTTGGAAGGGACCTTAAACACCACCTTGTTCCAATACCCTGCCATGGGAGGGACACCTTCCACTAGACCAGGCTGTTCCATGGCCTGTCCAAATGGGCCTTGGACATTTCCACTTGAAGCAGGTTGGAGTAGTTGCATATTTTGGCTGCCCACAGCAACACTGCAAAACCTGCAGCCCTGCCTAAGGAAACCAAACAATCTCCTTAGAGTTGGCAAAAGAGGGGAAAGGAAATTGTGTGGTAAGTAAGGAGGAAAAAGAGTCATGAGGAAGAGATGGAAAGGAGGAGAATGAATTTTGTGTTCCAGTTCGTTCAAGATGGTTATTGAACTGGGGGAAATGAAGGGACTTTTAGGGCTCCTTCCCTGGCTCAGACCAGTCACGTCAGCTTTCTCAGTCTACCTCCATCACTGAGTCAGCATCAAATTAGGGACCTCCAAAATGGGGCAGGAAGGACCATCACCTCATTATTTCCTTCTCTGTGCAGGTCTCAGCAATGCTCTGCCACAGGCTGGACCATTGATAGCCACTCAGCACAGTGCTCGGGTGGTGTCAGAAGGTCTTTTGGTTCACACCCTTGGCCTGCCTTTATCGCTGCCCCACTTGTGTGCACAGTTGTGTGAGGGCGAGGACAAAGAGCACTCCCGGCTGGACACGAGTCACTTCTTGAGAGGCTCCAGATAATGCCCCAGAGGATGTGTCAGGTTCCCCTCTGCAGTGGGAGCCTTCCTCTTCCTCACCCGGCAGAGATCTCTGAGCTCCAGGGAAGGAGGGAGGGGAGGTGTGGGATTTGCGCTGTGGTGCGCTCACTGGAATGAGTTATGGAAATCCTTAAATCCTCCTAAGAAAGGGCAGTTAAAGCTGAACTGAAAATTAAACACTAAGCTGGTACAAGCCACCTCACCTATAAATCCAGTCCTAGTGCAATTTATTCCTGCACCACACTTGCTGCGTGAATGGGGATTTACGGCCGGGGAATTTTCACACCCCCCCTTCCGTCAGCAGCGCCCGCAGGGCTTTACAGACTGCACTGTGCCAAGGGGGCACTTCCAAACCTCCTCCAGCCCCTAGCCCAGCCCTGTGATGGGCAGGGAAGGGGAAGAAGAAAACAGGTCTGGTTTGGCGAACTCGGAGAGGCACCGAGCCCCTTTCTGTGTGGGCTCGGAGTGTTTGGATAAAGGCATCTCCTAAAGGGGGAATTTGTTTGGTTTGGACTTCATTGAGTGAAAAGCTCTCAGCCTCACGAGTGCTTAGTTATTCTCTTGTCTAGTGGCTCCTCAACAGCCCCCACCGATAGGGAGGAGGCTTCCTATTTGTGAAAGTGGCCCCGCTTGTTGAAATTCTCTAGTGACTTAAATTTATTGGTTTTTCCTGAGGTCCAGCCATTTGAATTGCAAACAATGCCCCATCCCTGCCTCCTCCCCCTCTTCCCCGGGCAGAACAATGCGCGGAGCTGAAATAAAGCCAGGCAGCACGGACTCTTGAAACGGGAGTGCGATTTCTTTCCGCATGAGCGGGGAGGTGGAAGTTTGCTGCCTTCTGGTCCCGCTCATTGATGCAGAGGATGTCTGTGAAAGGGGAGGGAGGGATCTGAGGGAAGAAAGAAGGGAAGGAGGCCAGCTCATGGATGATGGTCAGAGACCCTTTTTGCTTTATTTATTTATAACTTCTCCTGCTTAAAAAGCCATCCTGAGGCTGGATTAGTGCCGGCGGATCGGTGTGTACCTCTCTCACTCCTCACCCCTCAGCATCCCGGGAAGGATGCAGGGATATGGGTGTGGGCTGTGCACTCCAAAATGATCCCATAACTGAAAAGGTGAACTTTTGTCACACTCCTGGGAGTGACTGAGCAGCTCTGGTCAGTCAGAGCTCAGTTAAACATGCTGAGAGCTGGGATGTTGCTGTGGGAGAGCTGGAACACTGAACATTAGTATGTAGGATAACAGCGGTAAATGAAAAGAAGTTGTCTCTGTCCGAGTCGATTTTAAAGCCTGATTTCTCCCCTTCTCTTTGCTCAGGGAGCTTCTGTGTTGGTTCACTCACTTGAGTGCTTTCTCCCTATTTATGCTGCTGGGAGGGAGGAGGGAGAATGGGCAAGGTTGTCTCCTGGAGGTGCTCTGGTACTTCTGGTTAGTTAAAAACTGCAGGATAAATGATAGAAGCAACACACAGCTTGTGTTTCACTTGTTCTTCTTTTAAGTCATGGGGTGTTCCTGAAGTTTTGTCTGCTGGAGCACATCTGAGGTTCTCCAAACACCCACGTGGAGCCTCCTCCACACACAGGGAGGGTTTGGGCAGGGGGGTGTTGGGGCAGCTGTTACCCAGGGGCAGTTGGGAGGCACAGAGAAGATAAGAAACCCCAGAGGAGACAGCCAGGCCACTGTTGCACCCTTCATCACAAACATCCTGCAGACAACTGGGCAGTGAGCTCAGGGTAGGTGGAGGAAACATCGATGTGAGGACAAGGCAGCTCCTGACACTCTGGGAGGGAGACTCACAGCACCAGCACCCAGAGGCACATCTTGCAAGGGCAGCCAAGAAGATCGTGAGTGTATGACCCACTTCATACAGCAAAACTCACCTCTGGGATGGTCCAGCCAGAACCACAAAGGTCCAGAACTCCCAGTCTGTGTCACAGAGGCTCTTGGCTTCAGCCCTTCTGGAGTTTTGGCATCGTTTGCAGGAGAAGGTGGTTCAGATGAGCCTGTGGCCTGTCAGGGAGAGCTGATGTGAATTTGGTAGCCTTGGCTGCAGAGAGACCCTGGAGAAAGGGCAGGGTGGGGTGTCAGAGGTGAAGGCTCTGGCAGCAGAGGGCAGTGGTGGAGCGCGGGGTCCTGCCCTTTGCTGGGGTCACAGCACTGTTCTTTTCTTCTCCAAACGGGCCATTTGGGCCATCCTCACAGCACATCCTCTTTGACTGATGGCTATTCATGTGCAGGGCTCTTTCTATCACAGAATAGCACTTGTCTGGTTCTGCTGGGAGAGGAAGGCTGACAGAGGGCTGCTACAAAAGCACAAGATAGAAACTTGGGGCAGCCGTTCTCTCCCCGGCCCCTGGGCTGGTGAATGCCCTCAGTCAAGTCCTTCTGTTTTATATTCCTCATGTAGAAAATGGCAGTAGGGACCTTGTTCTTTGTGGCAGAGCTGTGTGACACCTGCTGCTGCAAAGAACTTTCTGCAGTGGCTGTAGAATAGTTAAAGAACATTTTTCTCAGTGCTGTGAGCTTTACCAAGGTGCAAGGCAGAAGGAGAACAGACCCAGCCACCACCACAGGAGTGTGGGGACAAGGACAGGCTTGAAGCACTGCCAACCCTCAGCGTGTAGGAGGTGATAGAATGGTCAGATGTAACAAATTCTCCAGTGGACCTGAACGAAACTCTGTTCTCCTCTGTAGGGAATCAAGTCTTGGCTCCATCCTCTAGACAAATTAAAGCAGATCAGCATCAAAAAATGGTGTCTGAAAACCTGTGGCCCAATTTGTTGTTTCCCTGGGCTGGCTGTCCTTCACCAGAGCAATGTGCCCTGTGGTCCACAGGGGCTTTGCCCAGCTCTTCGATGCCTTCACTGCTTCCCTCTCTGACCTCCTTACAGGGAACACATTTGACCACATTAAACTTTACTTTTTTTGCAGAGAGTTGGCTGTTCTGAGGCATCTTGCTGCTCTTTGCTCAGCAAGTAACCTAAGCTGTGATCAGATATGGCAGCTCTCCCGTGGGTGAATTCCTCTTTATCTGATGCTGACACCTTCACCTCATGGACTACTGCAATTCCTGGGAAAGGCAGCTCTGAGCATTGCCCTGAGCCACAAATCACTGATTCAGACCCTTTTTTCTCCTCCAGGAGCCGAGGAAATAGAGGAGGTTTCAGTGAGACAGGAGAGAGATGCTTTCAGCAGATTGGGCTTTGTCTCTGTAAGCACCTGATGTGCTGCAGGAGGAAGCAAATGGCATTACCCTGCTCAAGAAGGGTGATTATTCATCATAAATGCTGTCCAGTTTTGTCTGTGAGTCAAAAAGGGAGGCTACTGGTATTTTTGAGAGGTTTGTTCTTGCAGGAATTCCATCCTTCCAACAGCCAGAGAGTGCAGAGGATTTGGGGACTCATTCGATGTTGAAAGGAACCTGGTTTCTTGATTTTAATAATTTTTTTTTTAAGTAGTTCTTTGAGTGAGCTTTAGAAGTGGAAGTAAATCCATTTTGCTGCTTTAGCAGGGCTGGGAAAAGATGCTCCAACCAACAAGTGCTGATATGTATAAATGAGGGATTAAAGGGACAAAGATCTGGAGATCACATCCAAAACTGCAGAGAGGTCTCAGAGATACCAGGGACTTTGTAATCCTGGAAGGAGTAAGGTTCAGTAGAGAAGTCTGCCTGCCCCAACACATTCCTGGAGGAGGAAAACACATGGAGACTAAGATTTTTGGGGCTCCTGGACATCTCATGAGGGACATTTCAAGCCTTGAGGCTGGTGGCATTTCCAGCCCTGGAGGCTGCAGTTTCTCAGATGCTTTGGTCAATCATACTTAATTCGTATTTATTTTCCCTTTACACCTTGTCTGAAGATGGTAAAGGTTTAGAAATACTCACATGTGTCCTTTTGCTGGTGGGAGATGAGGTCCTGCCTCTTCTCCCAGCCCAGGAGCTGTGGTGCTTTTGAGAAACCTCTGCCCTTGCCATGTCCTTCAACAGGGCTGTGTTCAGGCAAATCAAACTCTGCCTTGAGCTCCTCTAAGTGCTGGTTCTCCTCCACTGGATCTGGGGGTGCCCAACCACTGGATTCAGCACCTGTTTTCCAGTGTTTTGGCCTAGTTACAATTGTGCTCAACACAAACCTCATCCCGTGGCCCAGGAAGTGGCAGTTCTTTGAAGGGAATCCCCCTCTTTTAATTCAATTAATGTTGAAGCTAATTTCCACCCTGGGGCTGAGACCCACTGCCTTTGAAGTCAATAATAGTTTTGTGTTTCCCTTCAAGAGGAGCAGGTTGGAGCATGTCCCTCCCAGCCAGAGGCTGTGCCAGGCATTTCAAAGGGCCCTGTGCTTTCTGTGCCCAGGGAACTGCCTCCTGCTCCAAACCAAGGGCCAGGTTTCAGCGGGATGAGGCCACAAGTCCTGGAGGTCTCTGTCAGGAAGGCCAGGTGGGTGTCAGGGGATGGAGAGCACTTGTTTTCAAAGTCCATTCAGGATCTCCTCCCTAAAAGAGAAGAGTTGTTGCTCCATGGCCACTTTGAACTTCACAGGATTTGCAATGAATGAAACACGGATTTGCCCTCTTTGGGTTTTTTTTCTGCCAGAGGTTTTCTGTATGTCTTCAAAATACCACTTAGCTCATACTTTCCTGGCTCGATTTAATGGAGTGAAAAATGCCATCGACTGGCAACAAGACTGTTTGGCCTCTTCAGATCAAAGCTTGAGGAGCCAAATGCTGAGATGAGTTTGCTCACGGTCGGGGTGGGATCTGTGGCACTGATTCCAGCCAGCCAAAAGGTGATTTCCTTCACCTAAACCCGGCACAAAACTGAACTATGAAGAAAATCTAATTGGTTTTCACCACCTTTATTGCTGGTGACAAGCAGGGGCATTTCCAGGAGGTGTTTACACTTTTAGGAGGATCTTTTCTTTGGCTGTGCAAGAGCCTTAATTGATCAAGACTAAAATGATTAAGCTTCAGAGGAAGGCAGCATTGCTCCACACTATGGCTTTTTATTATGCCTTAACACCCATACTGAGCAACTTTGGGCTTTGTAGTGATTTTGGAATAAAACTAATCGATGTCATAGAAATAAACGTAGGAATCTTTGATGTGTAGATGGAGCCGTAGGGGGACGACACACAACCCAATTACTGGCAAAAATGGAACGTATTACACATTTTGTTATGCTTCAGCTATCTGTTGAAAAATACTTTCACTAAGGTCTTGATCTGAAAAAAAAAATGTGCTGTTCTGCTGATTTTTGTGTGTCTCTCACGCAGGAGGAAGGTGGCTTTTGGTCGAGGTTTAGCACAGAATCTTAACGCACAAATTGACACCAGAATCAGAGTCATTAAGATCGGAAAAGACCTTTGAGAACATCGAGCCCAACCACTGACCCAGCACTGCCAGTTCTACCACTAATCCACAAGAAGATTGGAGCTGTCAGTGGGAAATTCCGTCCAAGTGAGCCGGACAGATTTTGCATGGCTGGTGATCCACTTCCTCGCTTATCTGGAGTCTTTCCGTGTAAAGGGAAGCAGCACAATTCCCTGATGTGCCTCTCCAGCTGATTTCCAAGCTCCAAGCTGCTTATCAGCCCGAATTTCTGAGCACTTCGCAGTGTGAGCGGCCGCTGCCTCCCCGTGATGTGATAGGAAATGATGGGCACGACACCGGGAAATGAATATGTAAATAGTTATATGATCCCCGAGGGATAATTGCTTTGTTGTAAAACAGTCTCACCAGGAAAGCACAGAAACATGACAAGTCTCATTGTGCTTTTGGGATAGACGAGCGGCCCCAGATAAACATCTGAAGTGTTTTGGGTGTTGCCGGGATTGGCTTTGGAGAGGGAACGTTGTGCGCGCTCTCCCTGCCATTATTCGCTGTGACACCGCGGGGTTTCAGGCTGGCTCAGGAGCAGAGTGAGAGGTGATCATGGTTATCTGATTGGACAGGGAATGCTTCAGCCTTTGCCTCCAGCCACAGTCCAGACTTAACAAGCTCCACGCTCCGGAGATAAACCCGTCCATAATCCTCCCGAGCCCGCGTCGCTGTCGCCTGTTCAAAGAGCGCGGTCCCTCCTCGCTGGGATGGACAAAGCCAGCCTGATAAAACGAGAACTTAGCCGTGCTTTGACCCCCCCAAAAATTTAAAAAGAGTGGAGATCTGAGCTTTCCTTTGAGATTAAAACAAAAAGAAAAGGCTCTCACTGAGGTTGGTTGGTCAGTTTGTCTCATGCCTCTTTGATGATGCTCACGGCCCCGGTGCCAGGGGCACCTCCTGCTCAGGCGGGGAAATTTGCTTGGGAAAGAACTGAATGAAAATGAAGGGAGCAGCTTTTACAGGTGCAGATCTGGAGTTTAGGATAAACACCTACAAGTTTGGATTTCCTGCCTTCCACTTACCGTAACTGTCTAATCTGGCTACCCATTCACCTTTCCTTTCATCCCAGGATGTCTAGTCTGATCTAACTGCCTGTCCTTTCATCCCTGCTATCTTCCTCTTGATCTGTGTTTTTTAGAGCTCATTCATCACACCTTACAACTTCTAAAGCACCCACATAGGGCCACAAAGTTTCTCTTTACATTTTAGCCAAAGTGCTTGAAGGGATGGAAGGCAAAGCCTCTGCTGAGAAACCCGGGGAGAGGAGCTGTTACTTCTTGTTTGAATCACACCTGAAAGCACCTCGGTGAAGGCACTGAACAGAGGAGCTGATTGTTCACATCCTTGAAGCTTTGATTCAACTCTTTGCCCACTGGAAAGAGGCAGGTTTATAATTATGGCTTTCCTGGCAGCGTTTTCCCTTGTGCTGGTGCATAGGGCACCAACGTGCTCCGAGTGGCAGGATAACAGAAGATACTGGGGCAAAAAGGGCAGCTCCAGAAGGGCCAGTACACTCCCAGAGACATTTTTGGCCTGTCACTTTTTTTTTCCAGCTCGGGTGGCAGCTTGATTTCTAAAGAGGGGTGGAAAGCATAGAGAACATCTGAACAGGAATAAAAACCTGAATATGGGACAAAAGTGGCTCTTTGAATATGGGACTGCATTAGGGCTCTTTATTCCAAGGTCTGAAACTAGGAAGGTCAGGGTGGAAACGGTCAGTGGGGACGAGGGAGATGAATCATACATCACAAATGGTGCTGGGGGTGTCAGCACTGCTTGGCCTGAAAGAGGTGCACCAATTTCTTAAGCAATTTCTAACTAGCAACCAGCTCCAGACAATGATTTAGGGACAAAATTAGCCTTACAAGGGACACCTCTTTTGGAAGGTCCCTCTCTCATTCTCCCTTGCTCATTCCTTCTGTTCTTTTCTTTCTCTCCCCCCCTCAAAAGGCGAGGTTGTTACTTGGGAGCCCTTTTGAGGGGAGAGAACCATGGTGAGATTCTTGTGTTGGCATGGCTGATGTTAATGGGTAACACCGGGGCCAAAGGTCCTTTAAAGCTCCCACATCTGCAGCTTTGTACAGACCTCACCTCCGAAATGCCTCAAAGTGTGTAGCCAGGCAGGCCTTAATGTGTATTAGCAAGACAAAGGCCTGGGGAGGGGAGGAAAGGGGGATGAGTTTTAATTTACTGAAGATTTATTAGGCCTCATGAAATCAGCCTGAACCACCCATTTTCTATATCATCTGCCCACATGTAAAGGGGGCAGCTTTGTTGTGGGGAGATGGTCGCTGAGAATTATCCTGCAACAAATCTCGCTGGCCTGAAAAGGGACACGGACAGGAGCAGGACGTGGAGGAGGGTTCATGCTCTCCACACAAAAATCTGGAAATATGGAAATGCAGGAATGCCATTCAAGCTGCATCCTGCCTTTCCTTGACTTCTGTTTGTGAGGTGCATGTTCCCTTTTTTCAAGCCTTGCTCAAGTGAGGTGTCAGAAGGGTAAGAGAGAGGGAGGCGGAGATGCCGAGGGGTGGATGTCACATGAGGGTTTTGGAGCTGAAGGGATCTGTTTTGGGGAAGGGTCAGTGAGTCACTGCTCACATGGAGGTGATGTCTTTTTCCTTTCAAGCAGCTGCCATGTGTCTCCAAACCTAAGCTTTTAAGTAAGGCTTTAATGTGGCCCACAGAGCTCTAGGAAATGACACGTCTTGGGTGTCTCCAGGCCGTAGCTTGGCTGTGAAGTTTGCAGCGCTGGGATTCCCTCAAAGTCCTCCAGGAAAAGGATTATTAATCATACCTGGCTCCTTTCCTTCCCGTGTCCCAGTCTCACTGTGGTGGATTTGATTGTTTAACTTCTGCCAGCAATCCTGGAAAGGGCACTCGGAACAGTGCTGTCACATGAAGGGGTGTGAAATGTCACCTCCCAGGTGACTGGGGGGTACAGTTACAGGAACCATCTGATGGGGAATAATTTGGAATAATGGGGGCAGGAACAGGAGTGCATTAACCAGCCACTGGGGTCTCCAAGAGAGAAGAGACTGTTTTTTTGAGCCTAAGACTGAGCAGGACCTCCTCTATTTCTCCCTGCTCAGAGCATCAGCAGAGAGCAGATGCCCCTGGGTGGTGAACTGTACAATTCTCAGCAAGCAAACCATTACAGGAGGTTAAGCAAAGCATAAGGTGTGGGAGCAGGCAGTGGTATCTTAGAATCCTTGAATTCCAGAATGGTTTGGGCTGGAAGAGACCTTAAAGCTCATCTTGTTCCAACCCTCTGCCGTGGGCAGGGACACCTTCCACTAGCCCAGGGTGCTCCAACTAGGTTGCACCTTGAGCTGATGTAAAAAGGAGGCTGATCAGAACCAACAGTGTGAGTCTGAACATAAGACAGAGGGATGCAAACATCCTATTACCTGATGGTGGGCAACCAGCAATCTGATTTTTGCCTCCAGCTGTGTGTACATGTGATATGTGTAAGCAAATGGATGGCCCAGTTTTCATTCTGTGTTGAATACTCGTGTTCTCCTTTCTTACAGTGTCTAAACCAAGACAGAGCCACTCAGCCTGAACGTCCAAATGCTTCTGGGCATCACAGTTTAACAGTTTTCATCTTTTAGACAAGGAGTCATCTGAACTATTAGCCAAGGGAAGTGTTTCCTTCTCATGACAGTTATCTCTGGTGTGTTGTTTTCGGGCTGAATGGAATATGAAAGAGAAGATTTGAAAGGAGGGAGGAAGTTGAGGGGGGAAAAAATGATTTAATCTTGGGAAATGAGGCTTGCTCCCATCTGTGGGGCGATGGGGGCTGAAATCAGGCTCTGAGGGAAAATTCCTTTTGGTGCTGAAGCCTCACTGGAAGAGTTTGGTCTCTCTCAGAGGAAAGAGCAAAGCATTTTTGGCACAAAACAGGGGAGGAAACAGTCCTGTTCTTGACAAGTGGGTGAACAAGATGCCCTGAGAAATCTTCATTTTTGTTCAGTTTATAGGACTGTATAGAGGACAGAAACCTATAGAAACAGCACTCATGCACAACCCCTCCTCATCCCAGACATTCCCCATTCAGTGCTGGTAATTAGCCCCCAAGGAAAGGTCACTGTGGGGTACAAAGGGGCCTGGTTCTCCCAGGCAGTGGCTGCAGTAGCTGCACCTTGTAGCAGAAGCACAGAGGAATGACCTGGGGTCTCTGTGCTCACACCCTTGGACGTGGAGGTGACCTGGGCAGGGACCGTCCCTGAAAATTTGGTTCCACATTTTTCACTGGCACAAAGGTGTCCCAGGGCGGTCACAAGATGTGGAGAGACATCAGGAAGGGATGGGAAGTAAAACTTTCTGTGGTGAGAGAGCACAGTGAGGGAGAAGGGAAGGAGAAGGGAGGGGGGTTATCTGAAATCAAAAATCGGACGGGGTGTTCTCTGTAGTTTCATCCTTGCTGATAAAAATTACATCAGCTCCTCTTTCAGCATTCACCTCTCTCAGCACTCACCCCTCAGTGGCTTCCTGGCATGAAGGGATGCTCAGCAGCTCCTACAGATGAAGGTGTCAAAGTCTTCTCAGTCACTGCCCAGAGCAGCCAGCCCCTCCTTCCCTGCTCCGTCACCTCCATGCTCCTCTTTCCTTCCAGGACTGGGGTTCTGCTGCCTCCTCTCTGCGACTTCCATCCCACCAATCCAAAAGGGATCCTTTTTCCTGGTGGAGAAGTAAAGGAGAACCAGGAGCTACAACCATTGGTAGCCTCAGATAAAAGAACCTCTTGGTACTGGTCCTTGTGGTGCCAGTGTGGGAGCTGGGAAGTGAATCCTGCTCTCCAAAGTGCCTGAAACCCTTTAAAACTGTTTCCTATGTGAAGGATAAATCCAGGTGGAAGAAGAGGAGGCCACAGCTTGATAGCAGTGGGTGTTTGTGTCAGACAGCAGCCTGTCTCTGATCCTTTAACATCCTTCCCTGGGCACCCTCTGGCACAACAGGCACGACACCCTCTCTGCCTCCCTGCAGGACATCGACCACTAAGAGCCATGAGGGAGACTTGATTCCCCCAAAACAGGTGCTTGTAACCTTGAAGGTCAGAAAAACACTTGGGAAACTGCTAATTCCTGGGTCAAATGTCAGGCAGGCAAGTTGTTGCAACTCTAGGAATGGTCACCTAGCAGTGGAATTTAAACGAAAATGAAACAAAGTTCTCAGTTGATTAAAAAATTAAAAGCTTAAGGTTGTTCCATTTTGCAGCAGCCCCTGTCAGAGCCTGGTGGGTTTGGCAGTAGAGCTGATGGATATTTTTTAATGATTTTCTCTCAGCGAAAAGGTTGTGTGTGGATGGTAGAAGAAAATATCAAAATGAAGGTCTCTGTGAATGTGTGTGTGTGTGTGTGTGTGTGTGTCTTCTCGACTTGGGTCTTGGGATCTCAACCCTCTGCTCTGGGAAGGAACCAGGGCCCTGCTCCTTTAGGGTGGGGCAGTGTGGGTGGGCACTGACCGACTGCAGAGCCACAAACTAGAGAGCATCTCCAAACAGCCCATCTGTGGGGGAATTGCAGGTGTTTGGGTGAAAGCCACAACACACAGGGTGAGAATCCCTCCAACGAATCCTCCTCTCGGCTCTGCTTTGCAAAGTTTTTTCTGAGACCTTATTCCACCCTTATGACACAGATCACGACAAAAGGATCCCAGACCTCCCTGGTGCTCCTGCTTTTCTGTGTCAGTGCCATTTGCCATGTGATCAGCTGTGGTGTCACAGCCAAGTGCCTCTCATTGAGGCTGTCCAAGCACCTCCCTGGGCTCTGCATGGGCTCGGCAAAGGGTTAAGGTTTGCCCTATTGATACAAAAATGCCTTTAGACACCGCTGTTCTTGAAAAACAACTGCCTGAACCATTGAACCCCTTCAGAGTTAGGAAGCTGTTCATCCTCCCTCAGGAGGAAGGGCGAATGCTGAACAGAAAAGTTACAGGCTGAGCAAACATGGAACTTTTGGAAAGCAGTCAAAGGAAACTGAAAAGCCATCTTAGATACGGAGCTGAGCATGAGTCACCCAGGGAAGTCAAAATAGACTGCTCAAGTACTTCACTTCAAAGCCCTCAACACCATCAGCTCTCAAGCATCCCAGGAATGTCACTGCCCTTCAATGGAGGCAGGGAGGGATCTCTGTGTGTCCCACATTCATCTCCCCTGCGAGGAGAAGGTTTAACAAAGCCCTTTGCAGGACATGCCTGTGTGAGGCCGCTGGGTGCAGGTCACCCCAGTGCAGTCTGGGCTCCATCTCATACCCTGGTTACACCAGGGAGTCACTTCGAGGTTACTTAACTGGGAATAAAATGACACTCCCTGACTTCCCAGGCCTTGTAATGAGGTCAACATCCAGCTTTTTCCTGAAACCAGCCAGATTCCTGTTGCTGGCAGCAGTTTCAGCAGGTGTGGTGGAATAAGCCCTGCTCACCTTGGCTGTACCTTGTCCCAAGCTGAGCTTCCTGGGAAGCTCCCAAAGAGAACTCTTGGCCAGCATGGGTGACATTCATGCCATGGGCAGGGCTCCACAGGCTGGCAGTCCCCCTGGCAGCACAGATGTGAGGCCGTGGTGATCTCACCCAGAGAACAAGGCTGAAAATCAGTATTTGATTCTGTCAAGTGTTACAAAAGCAGCAGATCATTCTGATGTGAAATGTCTCTTTTTTAAAAAAAATTACAGGAATATTTCCTTTTCCCTTATAATTATATATTATTATTATTATTACTATTATTATTACTATTAATAATAATTTTTCAGGGAAGACTGAAGTGAGAAATACTCTGCTACCTTAGCAGACAACTCTAAGCAGGGTCTGAAATCACCAGCATCCTTTTGGGTGATTTCACAAGCATCAAACTTCCTTTTCCGCAGATCTATTTCTTTGAACTGAATATTTCCTCTGAAATATTTTTTCATAATATTTTAATCTCAACTCTACCTTGACTCAAAAAGTAAAACCTGAGCTGATCAAAGGATCACATTAAGAGGGAAATACTTTTGTATTTATTTTCCTGGGGGAGGACAATGCAAGTCCTGCCATTTCTGCCTCTGGTGGAGCTGGGATAGGTTTATAAAGGACTAGAAGAGATTTACTAAAATCTCAGGGCTTAGGCAAAGCAAAGAAGGACACAACACAGTGAAACAGAAACTGGAGAGGGAGTTTGGAGTGTTAGAGACTGAAAGCAATTGCTTGAGTTGGAACCTGACCAGGGTCCTGGGGATAACACCTCTCCTCCACAGAAAGTGCTGCAGGAACTTTAATATATGTAATGTTCAGGATTCTGGGTTTGTGCCTTGTCCAAGGGTAGGATTTAAAATACAAATGTTGATGCCGCTGAGGATTCTCACATGGAGGAGAACCTGTGGGCAGGCCACAGATTTGGCCAGGGTTAAATATAAACATACCATCTAGGTGACTTAGGTGCCGAAGTCTGATTTTCCTGAGGGACTTGGATGCTTAGGCCCAGCTCCAACCATATGCTTTGAGTTCAAGCTGGGAGACAGGAGCTCAGACTAATATTGCACACGTGTTCCTGGGTGGATCCGGGTGCTGAAGCCCAAATTTCGGTGTAAGTCTGGGAGATGTAAGTTCTTGAGTCACTGAGCACCTTTGAAAATATTACCTGGGCTTATGGCAAATATAGTTTCCAAGGAATTCAGCACTTGGAAGCAAGGTAAGTCAGACTAGTCCAGTTGTACTGGTAGGCCCAGGCTATGGATTTGCATACTTTTTCCAAGCTGCATGTCCAGCTTAATGCACTCCAGGTGCCTGGGCTGGTGATGGAGGTGGCCTTCGACCCCCTGAGTGCAGGAACTGTGTGTGACTCCAGCCTGGGGGTTTGGATGGCTCTTGTATCCCAGGACCTGCTGCCACCTGGGATGACTGTGTTCAAAACCCTCTGGAAGCTGCAGCTCACACTGATTTTCCATCCCATGGCTGGGCCAAACTATTCCTGGTTTCATCCTCACGGTGTTTCCCTTCAGTGTGAGCTCAGGGAAGAGCTGTGCTGCTGGAAGCAACAGCTATTTCCAGGACAAGCCTGCCCCGAGCTGGCACTGATTTGGGGTTGTTACCCCAAGGAAACTCCAAGGAAAATTCATATGGAGGATATGGAGCATGAAGGATCATGATCCAGAAGTCGAGTAGCAGTGCAGGGCACACCAAGGGAAGGAGTTTGGCCACTCAGTCCTTCTCACTGCCACAGCTGCCACTACCTAGTGGGTCGCTGTCACCTGAGCAGAGCCACAGCATGGCCAGGCTTCCTGCTGCTGCACCAGGGATGCAGGTTCCCAAGGAGCAGAGTGGCACTGGGCTCACCACTGCAGCACACTTCTCTCCTGCCAAGTATCTTTTGCCAAGTACCCTCCAATGGATGTAACTTGGGATATATAGGAGGCCCAGCTCCCTCCTGGAGCAGCCAGGGGCAGCCAGGGGCTCTCCGTGGCAGAGCTGCTGGATGCTGTATTTGGATATCAGGGTCTCTCCCTCGGCACCACAAACCTTGTACACTTTCTCAGTCGGCTTTTTGGGTTCAGGGAGATGTGCAAGGCGGAGAAATGTCCCCTGTGTGTTGAACAAAGAGGAATTCTGCCCCTCCACACCCAAACACTGTGAGCCAGGACCTGTTCAGAGGCTCCCTGATCACTCCCAAACGCTGTGCTGAGGTGCTGTGGTCACTGGGAGCACTTGGCTGCAGCAGAAACCTGTACCATAGAGCTGCTCCTGGATAGCCACAGCCTGGAGGGGGTCTTGAGCTCAGGGAC
Organism: Myiotriccus ornatus; assembly: GCA_036023395.1. Lineage (NCBI taxonomy): Eukaryota > Metazoa > Chordata > Aves > Passeriformes > Tyrannidae > Myiotriccus > Myiotriccus ornatus. Next base: position 11,562,734 of record JAYRBT010000043.1, read on the forward strand.
TAAACAACCACCACCAACTGGGGCACTTCCAAACAATCTGGAGGCATGGAGAAAAAAGGAGTGCATTTGCTTTGATCTATCAGCTTTTATCATTTGTAAACATCTATTAATTGGCGGTGTCAGGCCCAGATCCTTATCATCTTCTGGTCTAATTTCCCCTGTTCGATACATTTCCTCCACTATAAAAATACCCCTCACCCACCCCTGTCAGCACAGATTAAATCTAACGCTCTTTCTTTCAGCTGCTCTCCCCAGCGAGGCTGTAAAGCTGTCAGCTCCACACTTGACAAGAGCCAGGCTGCCCTCCTTCCCTTTGTCTCCTGAAGGAGGAAAATATTTAGGTGTCACTGGCTGGATGGCAGGAGTGAAGTCAACAGACCTCGATCCACCCACTCATGTGAGCCACCGGAGGAGAGAGGAGCTTCCAGCACCAGCGGCTGGGACGTTCCCAGTGGCCAGGACTGAGGCACATCTCTGAGCTTCACCCATCCCTGCTGTCACCTCCCCGGCTTCCCAAGGACTTTTGTGTGCTGGCATTCAGCAAACTTGTCCCTTGGAGTCCCCCAGCTGCTGGCATTCATGTGGCATCCCAGTATCTTCCCAGGCAGCGAGGTGTTGGCTCCTGGGGTGAGAGGGTGATGCAGGGTGTGATGGCAGGTCTCTTCAAAGGAGATGAGCTCAGTCCAGGTCTCCAAAGCACAGCTCAAGGGCCAAGTGTTTTCCAAACCTGCTGGCTGAGTGCTAACATCATGTCCTGACCCTGGGTTTATATAAAGCACAAAGGAGGTGGCTGCAGAGGGCACATATCTGTGTATTTGCAGCAAAAAAGGTGATGCAAGATGCCTGAAATCCCCTCTTGGACTCTCTCAGCACTCCTGTAAGCCACCTCTGAGCATCCCTATGGGCTGAACGCTCTGCTTCCTGCTCAGTCAACAAAACATGCCTTTTCAGGGGGGACAGGAGGAAAAACTTCCCAACAAAGGCAGAGCAGGGATGTGCATCAGCTGTGGCACGGCAGGGAACAGCCAGAGAAGAAAACAGCTCCTTGGGGCAGAGTCTGAGCCCAGTGGAACCGAGCAGCCCTGGGAAACACAGCGTGGAGGCCCAGGGTGGGCAGGCAGGAGGGTGCTGGGAGGTGCAGAGCTGCAGCAGCTCATCATCAACCAGGCAGGAGATGTTCCCTGATCCTCTTGGACTGCTGCTTGTGGGAGGTCACAGGGAGTCAGTGCTTAAAGAACCTCTCTCCTCCTGCCCCTCCCCACAAGCCTCACACAAACATTTTCAAGGCAGGCCAGCCTGTGGTCTGAGCAGCCCAGGAGAGGGGAGCAGGGGCAGTGCAGAGGGGAGCCCCCAGGAGCAGCTTTCCCCTGTGCAGATGTCACTGTTGAAGCACCACAGTGATCCCACGGCCCAGCTATAGGATCCCATCCCACGGCACTCGCGCCACTGGTCACAGCAGCTCAGCTGGCACTTCTACCACTTGCCTGAGCCCCAAGTGCCTGCCCTTGAGATAGCAAGTGTTTCAGGATGGTCCTAAGAACACCTCAAGTGTGGCAGGGCAGAGTTGCTGCAGCTCCTGCCCTGGATTCCTGGGGAGCTGCTCCTGCCGCTGTGACATCAGGCCAAGAGGCCTCACGATACATTTAATGTGCATGTTAGCACTCCATTAAATATTGACTATGCTTAAATAAATGATGCAGCCAACTTTCAAGGAAGAAAGTGCTTATTTTGTCAACACAAAATATCCCTCTGTGCCCTTATCCCCGTTGGTGGAACTGTGGCCAGAAAGTTCCCTGAACGAGGCCTTTGTAGCTGGTTTCATATAAAAATCACTTGTCCAAAGGAGACTCTGTTAGAGCTGAAAACTTGCTTTGGCCTTAAAAAGCAAAGTGTTTTAACCTGAGCATGTCACAAAGATGATTTCAAGACTTTCTTGCGAAGAAAAAATTTGTCAATACCAACCCTTTCCCGCAAACTGTTTTGACATAAATGAATCTGCATTTTGACAGAGAGATCCTTCAGTGGAAAAATCCCAGAAGCACCTCAGACACTCCTGACTTTCTGTATCACGAGGTGGTGTGTGCCCTCCAGCTGCCCCCAGTGTCACACTGTCTGAGTCTTCATGGACTTCACGTAGGGCAGGTGCTAATTTGGGGGCTTAGCAGGTAAAGCTATCAAAAAAGGTGGTTTAGAAGTCTGGATTCATCCCCTCCCCCCCTAAATTTAGGAGTTAAAGGCAAAATAACGCCCAGCTTTCCTCAACAGCCAGTGGGGAGGGGAAAATCACTCCCCATCTCTGCAGAGTATGTAAGAAGGTTAAATTCATTTGGCTGGTTCAAGGTAGAGCTTTTGCTTTTGCCACGTTGAGGGACAATCCCCACATGGACCAGACATTGGCTTGGATGTCCTGCAGGTGAGACCCCAGGCTGGGTCTGGGGTGTGGGACAGGCTGCCCCATCTCACTGCCTTTCTTTCCCTTTTCTGCCTCGCCATCACTTTCCTGAGGGTCCCTCTCACCTTCCCCCTCTACATTTGTTTTCACAGCACCTTACAAATGGCTGGGTTTAATAATGTATAGTTGGGGGCTCTTTTATGTGCTTTTGGTGCATCAGTTATTGAAGCCCGGGGCTGGTGTTCTCTGCTAATAATGTTTTTTTGGTTTGTTTACTCCTGTTGGCCAAATGTTTAGTGGGAATTTTGTCACTCTGGCTGCCACAGGACGTGCAATTCTTCCCAGCACTTCCCTCAGTGACCTGAGTGCACCAGCACCAGCCCTGAGCTCAGCCTGCATGGGCTGGGCAGGTTTTGATATCCCCTGGGGTGATTCCAGCCCACAACACAAAAGTGTTCCCTCCGCAGGGCAGTGCTCAGAAGGGTCACATCTCCCAGGGAATCAGAACACTGCCAGGATGCAGCCACCTTTCTGCAAAAGGCTGGGGATAGAACCAGCTTTGAACCAGGTTGTCCTCAGCTGCTGCTGCACAAGAAAAGGGATGCCTGAGCATCCTGTCGGCACCACAGACAACTGAAATGTTAAAATCAATGTTGACAGAGAGAGAGATAAGTGTGATGCTCAGCACTGCTGTCTCTGAGCCAGGAGGCACTGCAGGGACCTGCCAGCCCAGACGAACCTGCCTCCTCATTTCTTTCGAGGGCACTAATAGTCATCACATTCCCCATAAATGTTTCCAGTCTTTCAAAAAAACAAAACAAAACAACAAACAAAAACAAACAAAACCCCACAAACAAACAAACAAAAAACAACCATGGATTTTATTTTGAAGAGTATCAGGATGGAAAGTGTCCATCTGTCTCAAATGGCTCCTTGCATTTCGCAGAGGCCAAGTTGTGCTCTGGTAGCAATGTGACTTGGGAAAACGTTGGCATTAGGATCACAGGATAATTCAGGCTGAAAGGGTTCTTAGGAGGTCCCTGGTCCAACATCTGCTTGAAGCAGGGACAGCTCTGAGGTCAGGCCAGATTACTGACAGATTTATCCAGTCTAGACTTTAAAATCTCTGAGGGTGGAAACTGAGCAGCCTCTGGCCAGGAGACATTGACTTTCCATCACTCCCAGCTGGAGCCAAATTCCAAGTGGCAAGCTGGAAGTAAAGGTTATTAATCCTATTATCAAACTCTGGATCAGGCCCTCCTACAGAGAGAGATTATTTTAATTAAGTTTTACCTCATTTTCACCAGGATCTGCTACTCAGGCAACGCCCTGAGGGCTCGGCAGCATCCCTGTGACTTCCAGAGCTGACACTGAGTCAGCAGCAGAATGTGTTACAGTTCCATTCGTTGTGTCTGTCCTTTACCTTTGCACCTGCAAAATTAAGTGGGGGAAATGCAAACAGGATCATGTAGGTGGGAGAGCTGGAACCCCCTGGTGCTACAGCAAAGGCACAGGGTTACTGTGTCCAGCTCTGGTGACCCCAGTGTCAGGACATGAGCCTGCTGGGCTGGAGCCCCTCTGCTCTGGAGCCAGGCTGGGAGAGCTGGAGAGGTTCACCTGGAGAAGAGAAGGCTCCAGGGAGACCTTGGAGCCACTTCCAGTCCCTAAAGGGGCTCCAGGAGAGCTGGAGAGGGACTTTGGACAAGGGATGGAGGGACAGGACAAAGGGGAATGGCTTCCCATTGCCAGAGGGCAGGTTTAGATGGGATATTGGGAAGAAATTCTTGGCTGTGTGTTGAGGCCCTGGCACAGGTTGCCCAGAGAAGCTGTGGCTGCCCCTGGATCCCTGGAAGTGTCCAAGGCCAAGTTGGACGGGGCTTGGAGCAACCTGGGCTAGTGGAAGGTGTCCCTGCCCATGGCAGGGGGGGCTGGAACAGGGTGATCCTTAGGTTCCCTTCCAACTCAAACCACTCTGTGATTCCATGACTCATGCCTGGTTTTAGCAGCAAAGCTGTTTTAAGGATATTACACAACCATGGGCTTTCGAGCAGGTCACTGGGTGGATTCAGAGCTGAAACAGAACAGAATCTGCAGGATAGAAAAAGAGGAGAAGAGAGTTATTTTTAACTCCAATCCATTTCTAACACAGACCCCAAACCAGATGCTTTGGCATAACTGTGGGGTCACAAACCTGGGAGGTGCCTGTCCCAGGTCGGGTTTGCTGCTAAAACTGAGGCATCCAAAAAGTGTCTCCTCAGCAAAACCCCACGTTCCTCCCTGGCTGTGGGGAGCACATGGCAGTGCCAAGGTCAGAGTCCTACCACAGCCAAGGCACATGGGAGGTTTTCCTTGTGGATTTTTTCATGCACTGAAGTAAAAACCAGGATTTACTGTAACCTGAGGCCACCTATAAAAACCACAGCTGCTGTCCCTGGGCTGTTCCTGGGCTTCACCTGGTATTCCTCACCTGAAGTGTTTGCTGACTTGTTCGGATCCTTATCCAAACTGCCCTTGCAGTCCTAGCTGGAGGATCCTTTTTCCTTTCCCTCCTGTTGGTACCTTGTCTGCTCTCCTCATGCCACTCTGGATGCTGGAGTTTCCCATCAAGTTCCAGATAATTGTTTACTTCTGCTGTCTGAAGTGAAAGCTGCTGATCCAGGTGGGAGATGGGAAGGCAGGACTAGGTGTTCCCTTTTGCTTCTCTGGCTAACCAGTCTTTTTATTTAAGAAGTGTTTTTACGGCCTGTTCTTGCACTGGAATATCAGACATCATGGAAGATGCTGAGATGGATTTGAGTTGTCAGGGGGAAGAACCTGGCATTCTGATTTGGAAAAACAGAGCACCCTGAGGTGGGGACATTCTGCAAAGACCCCCCAGAGGAGTGAATGGTCCATTGGATCAGGAGGCCAGGTACTGGTTTGAGCTGAGCTGGTGTGTGATTGCAGGTAACCTCCTCTCTCGCTTCTCCCCTGCCTTTGGTGTCCAGGGACATTTCTGGAGACAGGGAATGTATTTCACGGTGTGGCTGCAGATAAAAAGGAGTCGCTGTGCTTTGTGAGTAAAGCTGACAGCTGATACCTCACGGCAAGCTCAGGACAGGACTTCTAGTGTAGCTGTGGGTTGATCCTGCTTCTTTCCTCTCCGAAAGGTGGAAGAAGCACTAAAGACACACTGAGTTCAGCTGTACCCCAAATTTACACTTCCTGCTCTTCAAAAACTGGAAAGGAAATGGGTCCCCATTTTTCTGCTTGCAATGCAATGGCAACCTGACTGACACCTGGACTTTTTTCCTTTATTATTATTATTGTTATTGTTTTCCTCTCCTACACTGTCAGCACTGCCCAGTTCCTAATAAGAAAGGCCATGGAAGGCAGCTGAGGGTACCTCCCACTTCCTTTAATAGAAAGATGCTTTTAGGGCAGGGGTCATGGAGCAAATTTGCTTCATTAGGCTGATCCACACTCACTCCTGGTTCCACACTGCCCAGAATTAAAAGGATGAACAGTCCCATGCTGTTAATCTGGCAACAATAAGTCAGGGAAGCTGCTGTAGAGCACAGCACAGCCACAGCTGAACAGATGTCTGGCTGCATGAGACACCTGATTTAAACACCAGTCTTGGCACCAGCCTCATGTTTTCCATTCTGGTGAACACAGCAAGCCCTAAAACTTACATGGAGCAGCTGATCATGTCACTGCTGACACATCATGCTTTGGCATCTGGTTGTCAGCCAGCTGCAATAATAACTGCTTTGGGTTTGGTGGCTTTTTGAGGGCATCTCCAAGTGACTTTGTGCCTCCATGGAAAGGAATGGAGTGTTCTGTATCACTGCCTGTAAGACCCAGTTCTCACTCCCCTGTCTCTGCTTTGTCTGCCTGATGCTGGGGCAGGTCCCAGCCTGTGGCTGCAACTCAGATAATCCCAGCCCCCAGAAATGATTAATATTGATCAGCGTCTGCAGCGCTTTAAGAGACAGCAAAGCAGAGGCAGGTGGGAGCCCTGAGAGCTTTGTGCTCCCCGTGGGTGACCTGGGACTGATGGGCTCCTCCATGTTGTGCCAGACCAGAAATTCAGAACAGGAAAATTACCCCAGGAAAGGGTTTGGAGAGGAGTGGGAAGGAGGAGGAGGCAATTCTGGTGGAGCCCATCCTCCTGCTAAGCAAACTGAGTCAGGATGGAAGGGGGAAATGTAATTCAAGAGCCCCCCCCCCCCGGTTTTATTTCTATATAAATGGATATTTTTATATGGATTCCCACAGCTGCTGGCTGCTTTCATCCTCCTGGCCCCCTCCTCCACACTGCCCAGCTCTGCCTTGGAGCCTGGACCCAGATCTCCACCTTTCTGTCAGTGCATCTGAATTGCAAGCCCCTTCCCAAATCCCGGGCAGTGAGGGGTGTTATTGGATGTGGGTTCTCCATGGGTTAGCCGTGACCTCAGCCCCAGGCCATGCCAGCAGAGCCCAGGGCTTCACTCCCCTCCCAGTCCCGTGCCCCTCACTGCCGTGCAGGACTCTGCAGGGCTGGGCTCAGTTCCTGTGTGCTGCTCACTCCTGGGTACCTGAATAGCTCCATTAATTGTGAATATGCCTAAAAGATTGATGGATGAGAAAGAACAACTCTCCCCCCACCCCAATTAGTACTTCATCAAACACAGGCCCTTCCCCTCAGGATACTGAAGTGGGCTGGGGTGGAGGGGGCTCCCTGCATACCTCTTGGACAGGGAGGTAATGGAGTGAGATTATCAGTCAATATTTAAATACAGACAAGATCTGAGCCCTTTCTGAATTGCCAGTGGGTCTATTGTGGCAATGACGCCCCGTGCCCTGGATCCCTCATTTTTTATCATGCTACATTACCCACAGGGCTCTCGCATTCCCACACCACTTGACCTCTTGACTCTGTTATCTCCATCTTGGAACAAACAAGAAACATTTTATTCCCACCAGCAAACTGTCACTCACATCAGCAGCTTCTGCTCCTTTTCCTCCATCCTCTGCCCCACTGGGAGCTCAGACTTCCCGAGGTGGAAAATACAGGCAGAATAAATCCGTTTTCAGACCACTTACTCCTTCTTAAAGTGGCAGGGAAGATTTATGGCAGTGTTTTGCCCCCTCCATGCCCAATGATCTATTATTTTATCTTCCTGGGTGTCTTTCAATCAGTCATAAAGGTAAATAGAAGGGTCTGGCTGAACAAATCACGTGGTAGCAGTCAGATCAGTCAGGGGTGGTAATTGCAATTAAGGTAACTCCTAAGTAACCTTCTGCTGCTCTTGTGCCTTCCCCCACAGTGGAGCGCTGGTTGAAGATATTTCAATGGTTATGAGATAAATTGCTCACAACTTGAGCAACAGAGCACGTTTTTTAGTACAAGTTCCTTTAACATCCAGTGTAATTCTGTAATTTACTGGTTCCCCTCTGGTTTTAGTAAATAACTGGGCTCCTTAAGCATGTCAAGCAATCCTGCAGGTAGATTAGATCTGAGTCTTGCACTGAGGGCTTTGGAGAGATGTCAATTAATGTGATTGATGCTGAAATAGCAGTAGCTGAGCTCTGCAAGGGTACAAAGAATTGCACTTTAGGGTGAGGTGTTAGGTTGTTGTGGAGGACCCACAAAGTTACACTTGAAAACAGCAGTGATGCCATTCCTGGACTGGAGGCTCTGGACAGCAGCACCTGGCTGCTCTGGCTGAGCTTTTGGGTTTTCATCTGTTGGTACACTGAGGAGCCCCTGCTGGTCTAGTGGTAAAGACGCGGCGCTGTCACCGCCGAGGCCCGGGTTCGATTCCTGGTCAGGGCCACTCCCCGGGCA
>JAYRBT010000043.1:11571037-11599952 GCA_036023395.1 Myiotriccus ornatus
AAAAAATCCAATGCGCAGGCTGGAAGGTGTAAAGACCTTCCCCGGTTCTTCGTTCGCGAAGTCTGGCCATTATTACTATGTTGGTACACAGAGTAAAAGGTTGACTGTGCCCCCATTCAGGGTTTGCTGTCAGGTGGGTGACACCAGGCCCTTGGCACAGGCTCTGCAGGGAGGAATTTCCTTTATCTTCAGTCAGTGCAGCAAAACCCTCCTCCCTCCAGTCCTGTGAGTGAGAAATCCTGCCTCAGAGGGGACCTGCCTGAGTGCTCCTGTGGAAGAGATCAGGGATGGGGATCCTGGGCTATTCTGAGCTCTCCAACACTCACCCTCCATGCCCTTAAGCAACCTGCTGGATCTCAAACCCACTGCCCACTCTTTGCTTAGTTTGGGGTAAAATTAGCCCGGGTCCTGGAGCTATTTGGATGAAACACTGTGCACCTGCCTGGTGCCTGGGTGTGTGGCTGGGATGCCCCTTGGACACTGGGGCTGGAAAGGCAGGGAGCTGTCTGAGATGGGGTGGGATGGCTGAGCAGAGCAGGAGGGGACCTCTGCGGTGTCCCTCCCTCCACAGGCCACATGGATCCATCCACCTCTGCACCTGCCCATTTACACTGGGGGTGATGGCATTGCACAGGAACTGAACCCCTTTCCCAGGTGTCCCAGGCAAAGGGAACAGCCTCGATGCCTGCAGATAAATGACTACATCCATTGTAAGGACTTGGTAAAGCCCCATTGAAATAAATGGCAAAACTCCCAGAGATTTCAAAGGGATCAGGCCTGAATGTTTGTAATTCTCTCCTAGACTTATCATATATCCTCAGCACTGTGTGCTATTTCCATAACAAGAGGTATGGCATTCCCTTACTTCCATGTTTGTTAAGTAACAAAGAGAGATTTCAACGCCTGTAGCCTTCCCAAATTTGTCAGGCACCGAGCAGTCTCCCCCTGGCTCCATGTGAGCTGTTCCCAAGCACAGCCCCTCGTTAGGACGTTGTTCAGATGCCATGAATATGTATCAGGGCTTCGGCTGGGGTTTTGTTGGCATCAACAGTGACTTTGTCATTTAATGCTCTCCGGGGCCGTTTTAATCAACGTGCACATTTCTCGTGTCAGCTTAATTTCACTTCACTGCTTATTATTTTATTTACAAATATTCTGGCAATTGCTTTGGACTTGCTCTGTAACTTTCTCCTCCCTGCTCCAAGCTGCTCCCAAGCCAGGATCTGTGGTTTCCCTTGCTTTGTCACAGGGAAGGATCAAATTTACCCTCCACCAAGCTGCGCTTTGCCTCGTTCCCCATTTCAAAATGTTGCTGGAGGAGGGAGGGTTTTTTTGCTCAAATGAGATTTACAGCAGCGTGTGGAGCCTCAGGCACCGGGGTTCAAATGGTCTAGACAGATAGGCAGGAGTGCCAAGGCCACCAGGGATGCGCCTCAGCTTTCCAGCAGGAGCTCTGGGCCCATCTGAGAGCTGCAGGATTTATTGGCTGTGGCCAGGGGAGGACAGGAATTAGGACAGGATAAGGGGATACCCCCAGGGAGCTCCCGGGGAGATGCTCCCGAGGCCCTGGGAGAGGTGGATGCTGAGAAAGCCCAAAGGAGAAAGGATTGATGGGATGTGGGTCAGGAGAGGTGGACGGCACAAGGTGGGGAGGAGAAGCTCCCAGTGCTCAGAGGATCCAGCCAAGAGGGCAGGAGTGCCTGTGTGTGTGTGCCTGGGGGAGGAAGATGAATTTTACCACGATAATTTGGACAGGCTGAAGTGGAGAGTGGGGAGAAGAGTCCACAATGCTTCAAATAAACACCCCTGTCACGTCCAGCCCTTCACTGCACGCCTGGGGGGTGGGAGCAGAGATCTTTTCCGGTCCTAGAGAGCACTTTGCCTCCAACCACTCACCAGAGTCGGTGTTTTAAGGGAAAGGTGCCTGCCAGGAATTCAAAAATAAGTATTCAATCCGTGCTCATGTGCCTTGGCACATTTCCCATCACAACTGCCAAGATGTCCAAACCTGAAACGAGCAGCACAGCATCTTTAATAATTCACTGACGGATGCTTTTAAAAAATATGTGGTTTATATTCATGCCAGCGCTGACCCTCCCTCCCCTCTTCCCCATCTCCCCTTCCTCTCCTTTTCTTGCAGGTGGTCTATTTAATTTCAATTTCAAGCTGTTGCCTCCTGCTTTGGTTCAGCAAAATGACGTGTCTTGACCTATTCATTTCATGTTTCCAAAATCTTTTACATTTCCTGCCTCCTCCACTCCTCCCCCCACTCCCCACTTGAAAAGAAAAAAAACCCAATTCCAACTCGCAAAATGAAGAATTTCCCTGCATCTGTAGAAAATCTGGCCTCACTTATACCTGTAAAAACAGTTGTTTCCCTTACAGGAAATGGATTGCTTCAGCACCTGAATTTTGTTTTGGGTGGTTTTTTTTTTTCATCCTGGTGAGATATTGATAAATCTCTGCCTGATTTAAGAAGGAATGGGCAAACTCCATAAAGGATAAGTTGGCTTTTCAGCCTCCCAGAGCAGAGAACTTCACTTTTCCCTATCAGAGCCTCAGGTCTTCCCAGTTGATTCCAGCTGAGACAAGGACTTTGTGTCGGGCAAAAAAATTAGAGGGGCCAGTCCCTGTGCCCAGGATCTTGCAGGAGAGCAGACCAGAGGTGAGAAGGGGTATTTTATCATCTTGGGGCAAACACTGGAGCAGAAACCAAGCTTCATCCTCCTGCCTTCAGCTACCCAATGTCAGCCCCTGGGTCAGGAATCTAGTTGAGGGTTTATCTCTCCAAAGTTTGGGTGGCAGTTGGTGGCCAGCAGGTGATTTTAGACACATTGCACCTCAGCTGTTACTGAGGAGGGAAGCAGGGGCTGAGAAGGGCTAAATCCAGATCCCAGCCCAAAAGGGAAAGCCAAGACTCCCCTGCCTGCTGGGCATGGCATGGTGTGGGTGTCGAGGAGATGAGAATGAGGGGCAGCACTTGCTGTCCTTTGGAGAAGCAAAGGTCTCTCCTTGGAGGAGAAGACACAGGTGGGATCACTGACCCCCCTTGCACTGCTGGCCTGGCTCCACATACCTGAGAACAGGAAGGTTTGTCCCCTCAGCAGGGTTTTCCTGAAGAAAAACACTGGGACAGGTCCTTGTATAATATCAAATTCTCAGCAGTCAGAACTGACTCTGTTGTAAATGGGGCTGTAGGTATGGACAGAATCCATGGGATGAGCCAGTTTCCCTTCCTGCTCGAGCAGCATTACCTTCTACTTTGAATATCTCCAGCTTGAAGGTGTTGCCCTTCATGATTCCCACCTCTACATGCGTGTGTAGACAAACATACTTGATTTAAGTTTGCCTCTTTTAACCTAAAAAGGAATTATTTTATATTAAAAAAAACGAGCAAATCACACACACACACACACCCCAGATGCCACACGTCACCTGCCACCTCCCTTTCAAACCCAGCCCCACAAAGCTCAGCCCCTGGGCAGCACAGACCTTGTTCTCTGCCACTGCAGACCACACAGCTCTGGCAAACTGCGCCCTGGGGAGGCAGCAGGAGGTGTTGAAGCCCCTCTCTAAGCAGGTTAAAGTTGCCATGGGGTCTCTGTGGGCTGTGGTGGCTGTGTTAGTGGTGGTTCCAAGGGCTCAGGGCGGGTAAGGAGCTTAACTTTTCATTTCCTGTGTGGTTTCGTATTAGGTATGGTATGCACCATCAGGGTCCATTGATACACAGAGCAATGCTTTATGTACGTGCTGGACTTCCAGGAATAACTAGTGGTAAGATAGACACATCAGCAACAGCTTTTCAAAGCCTCCAGAGGGCCTGGCTGCCAGAACAGAGATGTTTCAACATTTGGTGTTCAGAACCTCCTTTAGGTCTCCCGGCTTTGGACCCCGAAGGATGAAACACTTAATCAAAGGATTAATAATTTGATTCAAAACAAGTCTTCCTATTCACAACAGCCTCCAGTGTTCTGGAAGAACAGAATTTGCAAGGCTGGAAAGGCAAAGCAAGGACTACTGGAGGTGCTGAGGCTCAGGGAGCAGCAGAAAGGTGTTCCAGGAGTGACTTCTCCTGGCTGCCTCCCTTCTCCCCATCACCCCCCGGGTTTACAAAGTGCTCAGCTCCCTGACCTTCTCCTCCTGCTCTGCCACGTGACAGGGCTCTGAGAGCCTTTCTCCTGGCTGCCAGTTTTTCTTCAGCTTTTTAGCCATGTTAATAAACAGGAGTGTCTGGAACTCATGGCAGTGTGAGAACAGCAGAGCAGGGCCAGGAAAATGATTTCTTTGAAAAGGAGGAGATATTTTGTTTTTCTGGCACGTGTTCCCTGCAATGCTCAAAGGGGCTTTTGAGCCAGGATGCAGAATTGTCACAGAAAGGAGAAGAGAGCAGGAGAGACACGGAGTGAAATAGTGTCATTCCCGTTTCAGGCTGGGGAGGAGAAGGATCAGGGATGATGAGCATCTTCTTGGCTGCTAAAGGGAGAGGGAAGAGGGAGGGAGTTTCTTCCTTTCTTCTCCCGCTGTGAAGGGGAAAATCTAAACTGAAAACCCTCCATCACCCCCACTGCATGTCAGAGGATGGACTTAGGGCTCAATAATTGCATTTGTAATAACTTATATCCATAAATTAAACAGGACAAGGCTCATTCTGTGTCTTCGAGTATCCTGGCACAGCTCAGCTCCCTTCATATAACAGCCTGTGGGTAATCCCTGGCATCTGCTGGTCCCCTGCTCGTGCCTGGAGAGGGCCCTAGAGATGGTTTATTTTCATGAGTCAACACCTTGCTAAGGCACACACATGCAGTGACACAGGGAGGACCATCCTGAGCCACAAGTACTAGTTATTTCTTTGATAAAGATGTAACCAAGATGAGCAGATTCATCATGCCCTTCCTCTCACGTCAGGGTAGACACCGTTGCTCGTGTTTTGGGGTTAGTGGGAAGCAGAGGAAGCCTGATTAAAGTATGCAGGACAGGAAATTCAAACCTTCATTAAAAAATAGAGAGCTTTCTGCTCAAACCTGCTTCAGCACCCACAGCCTGGGTCAAATATGTGCATCAAGGATACACTGGTCTCCCTTTGGGGCTGGGATGGTAAATTTGGTAGACAGGTGAGAAAGAGAAGTTTTCCTAAGGCAGATCAGGAGCCTAGAAATCCACAGCTGTGCAGGGTTTGAGGAAGAACCAGGACCTCCTTCAGGTGCTCTATTTGTCCAGACCATGAGCAGGCACCCCTGGTGCATTTTGGTCACGTCTGCAAGAGAAGCAGGGAGGAAGGGTTTGATTTTAGGCTGGTGTTTAGGTCAAGCTGAGATCAGCAGCAGGTGGTGAACTCCCTGTACTGAGTTATGACTCCAGGGTCTTTCCTTGGCCCGTCAGTGGAAAGTGAGGGAAGGACAGGATGGGAGCCAGGGAGCTCCTCAGGTCATGCCAAGGTCTTCCAATGGAGCTGCAGGATGATGGCAGGAGCAGTGGAGGGTTCCTCTGTCTGTTGACACAATACTGATGATCCTGGTCGGGAGAGCTTCTGCTGCAACTTGAAGTTGAGTTGGAGTCCCCACCCCTGGAGGTGTCCAAGGAAGGACTGGATGTGGCACTCAGTGCTCTGGGCTGGGGGACAAGGTGGGGATCGGGCACAGGGTGGACTCCATGGGCTAGGAGGGCTTTTTTAACCTTAATGATTCTGAGATTCTGTGATTCCAGGTATGGAAAAGGACTCAGCTGAACTGTGCTGGTGGCTGTCCAGGGTAATGTATCTCCTAGGGGCAGAGATGGTTTCTGAATGCAATTATATCGTATTGAAGGCATAGTTTTGGGCCCTGGGAAAACAGACCCTAAGTGGTGCTTTATCCACTGAAACTCCTTCTTTCCTCATGAGTACCAAATAGTGTGCAATCCTCAGGAATACCATTAAAATAAAAAGCATAGATTTTATTTCTGCAGTGTGACAAGTTGCATGACTCAACAGACAGCCTGGTGTTTGAGTCATAATACTCAGTATTTCCCCTCAAGTCACACATCCTCCCCCTGTAGAAACCGAGGAATTGATCTTTTTAATCATTAGCCTTGAACAAGACAGTGGCAAAACCAAGTGTGATAAGATCACACACATGTGCTACGTTTGCAGATGGCTTCACTTACAGTAGGCACAACATCTTAATTAAGGTCCATTCTCACTGCATTTCCCTCCCTCTGCCAGGCAGGAATCATCCTGAAGCTGCAGGATTTTACTCTCTGTCAAGCAGAGGGTCCTGCCACAGACAAGCTTTGCTCAGTGTGACTCACAGACTTAAGGAAGTGCTGTCTAGACCAGACCCCAGGTTTTACAGCCACAGCTTTGAGTGGGAGAAGTGAGAGGAGCCACATGGTGTCAGCAGGAGGGATGGACTGAAAAGCTGGGGGGTGTCTGTAGGTGCTGGAGTGCCCTGGTGCCCACATGGCATTTTCTTCGGGAGCAGAACTCGTGCTCTGCTGGGAGGCAACACGTCCTGGGATGTGCTGGGTGATGAGCAGGATGCAGGATCTCAGTCTGTGGAGCTGGAGTGGCTGGTGGCAGGTTTGGATCCACTCAGTGTGTGGATCCTCAGCCCTACATGTCACCCATCCCTGTCTTGCACATTCCCAGGCAGCACCAGCACTGCCTTTGGATGAGGGTTTGCTTTGGCTTCAGGCATCCTGAGCTTTCAGTTGTGCCCAGGACTCTGTTCACAATCTCTGCAAGTACAAGTGGGGTTATTACCTCGTGTAGAAAATGTCTTTTTAATAATCATTAAAAAAAAAAAAAAAAAAAGACAAAACCCCCCCCCCAAACTTTTCCAGAGCAAATAAATGGAATTTTACGTCATCTCATCTTCTGGCTTGAGAGTAGGGTTCAGTGAAGAGAGACTGTCACTATTTGGATGGTGAAGGGTAGGAAAAGCTCAGCTCTAATTAATTTATGGAATTGCTGGCTCACAGTAGAGAAGGACTGTGGCTGTATCTACCCAAGGAAGTGATTAACAAAGGGAACAGCTGAACTGGGACAGAAAATAGCTCAGCGTTCAGGAAGGATGGGCTAGACAAGGCCTGCTTGGCAAAAACCCCCAGGTTAGGCTGCCTTGGACTAGTTACACCATCTCTCATTCAGCAGCACGGATTTGTTGATGTTCAGAGGTGATTAAATACCAGATAAAAGGCTCATGAAGCTGAGCCTGTGTTGATAATTCAGGTTTGGGCTACATTTTCAGCACCTTTTGAATTGCAGATAGCCTTTGAGATGAGCCTGGGCAGAGGGAGACCTTTCTGGTGTGCACAGTGCGAAAAAATAAGAAATAAATATCAAAGCTTTGAAGTCCCAGCTGGTGTTTCCTGCTCCTAAACTGCCCAGTTTTGGTAGAGGACTGGATTTTCTTTCATAAACTCCCAATTGTAGTCAACTGAATGGAATCCTGACATTTTACTTGGCCGAGTTTCCAAGCCAAGTCAACTGCTTTGTTCTGGAGAGCTGGAAAACCACTTGCTGGAGCTCAGAATTGCCTTCTAGGTGTCATCTCACTGCAGAGAATCCTTTTTCCTTCTGTGCTGGAATAGGCAGATGTACTTCTGAGGTAGCAAAAAATCATTTGAAACTTAGGCATAGCAAAAAAAAAGACAAAAGGGTTGTAAAGTAATGATATGTCCCGAGCCAAGGATGTTTTTGCTGCCAAATGCCTGCTGGTTTGGAAGTCTTTGAAGTTTCCAGGGAGAGATCCGCCAGGATACCTTTCAGTATGAATGATTTTGTGCTGTAGGAACATTTTGAAGGAGTACCTGGAGTTCAGAAGTAATTACATGTGTCTTCAAATGAGTCTCAAACTATTTCAAGGTTAAAGAGTCCACAGTGGTCACCTAACTTCATTCAGATTAATATTGTGAAATTCCTCTGACTTGGATTATTTTGTATATTACTCCTAAAAAGGGAATGTGTTGCCCTTCCATTCCTCCCCCCATCCATCAATCTAATCTAATTTAATCTAATCCAGACCAAACTAAAATAATGAAGACAGACAACCCTTCAGAGCCAAACACAATTAATTCACCCACAGCTGAAATGAAATTTATTTCTTCATTTGGAATTTCCCTGTTTGGTTGGACGAGGCCTAAATTTTTGCCGTAACTTTAGAAGAAAGCAGGTTGTCATCTAACCCAACATACAGCACAAATAGTTGGATGTAAACAGAAAGCATGGTGCCACCTTTTACAAGTTAATTAAAATCAAAATCTTTGAAAATTCAATGCCAGTGCCTGCTTTTAACTCTGCCTCTCTTCAGGCATTTGCTGCTAATGTGAGATGTCCTAACAGGGAACTCTCCGAGGATAATTTGGGTTTCATTTTTTCATCCTGCTGCTTGGTGTTATTACAGAGAATGGGAAAAATACCCTTTTCCTGGGCAGTTTTCCTTCCAAGGAAAAAAAAAACCCAGGGCTGGATGCACCAAGAGCTGTAACAGAGCTGAGAGGGAGGAACGTGCAGGTCTCTCAGGGCTCGTCCAGCATGGGAAGAAGGGGGTTAATATTCTGTGCAGAAGCTGCTCTTTCAAGCTCGGGAAATCATGTTCAGGCTACCTGTTGTCATTTGGGAAAAGGTCGAAGCTAAAAGTTTGAGTGAAAGGTTTAAGCTGAAGTCCACAGCTCAGGTCCCCAGGCCACCAAGCTCTTTGCTTGGCTCGTGTGTGGAGCTGTAAATGTACCAGTACAATGGCAAAACCTAACCTGGGAAGGCCACCAAGCCCCTGGTTCACTGAGATGGGCTCAGGACAGGCAACTCTTCAAGTGGAGGGGAAGAAAGATGAGGTTAACTCACCTCACCAGGGCTTAGGCAGGTAGAAATCCTCAGAATTCCTGTCAAGGTGGATAACGATCTCTCTCTTGACCAGAAAAGTACCTTGGGATGACTGCTGTGCTGACCCAGGCATCCCATCATAGTCACTGAGGTGGGATTAGGGTTAAATTGGTGTTCACACAGCAAAACCACTCACACTTGTCTCCCAGTTCAGCCAGGGGTGGAATAAAGATGCAAGAAAGGCACTGGGGAGGTGGACACGGGTGGGATTTTGTTGCTCGTTTTCCAGCCACCTGTTGAAAGAGATCTTGCTTTAGGTTGGGTCTGTACTTGTGCAGAATAATATGGGATGCTGTGTATGTGTGTACATTGAAGGGCTCCCAGGACATCTGTTCTCTCCTGTTTTGGCAACCTCCTCTGTCCCACATGTGGTTATCCCACGGCTCAGGCACTGCTGCCGTGGGAGGGGAGGAGGAAGGGACCCTTCACTGCTGTTCAACACACACTGGGCTTGCAGTTATTGGGGTAAATCTACCAAATTTACCAGAGCTGTCCATCATTTTTATGCTCAGAGCAGGGTTTGCAGTCCTTTTCTGTGTGCTGAACGGGAGATCTCCCCGTGGAAGGTGAGAAACGAGGAGCAGGAGAAAACCCCACGGGTTTAGAACCCCCGGGAAAAGCCTGTGAGCTCTGCCTGCCTTGTGAACCCTGTGAACTCCAAAATCAAAGAGTTTCAGGCACCCTCGAACTCCACTGGGCTTTGCTGTGCCTGTTTAAAGCCCCCAGTTTCTTGCCATCCCCTTTTTGCTCCTTTGGCTCTGTTTTATTAGCAGGGAAGCACAGCTGTACAGTCTCCCCCACCTCAGGCTAATTGCATTAGACACTTGCAGGCCGTCGGATTGCCATTCAAGCTGGTATATAATGAATTTACTTGACATGCAGAGGTCCTTATGTCACACAAAAGGTTTTCTCATTATATCTGAGCTTTTACTTGTTTATCGAGAGGCTCCAAACCCTCACGCTCTCCCCACTCACAGAGTGGGAGAAGTGCTTCAGGAAGCTGCCTTTTAGTGCAATATTCATCAGAAAAGGCCCACCTGGCTCTAACTTCTTGGTTTATTTGCAGCTTGCAAAGGAAGATGTGGCTGCAAATACCTGCTGTGAAGAGCCAGAACTGAGGGACCAGGTGGATGGGGGTGATTCTTTATAACTGGCAGTGTCATAATCTCCCTGAGGTGTGTTTGGACACCTGGGGGTTTTATCTCCCCTTCCCAGTAAGATTAAGCAGCATTAAGCAGCGGGTGCACCTTTGTCCTCACTGAGGGTAGCAATTAGCCCCTTGATCTGGTCTTGATAAAACCTGTAATGCATTTAGGCATGTGCAGTGGAGTCATAGCTGGGGCCTGGATTTGCCCAGTTCCACAGCACAGGTTGCAGAGTGTACAGTAAATAGCGCCTGGAGCCTTCATCCTTCAGCAAGGTGGGAACAGGGATGTTGTGGCAGCGGGCAAAGTTGTGCAAACCCCCACGAGGAGAGCCACAGGAAGGGTGTGAGTGTGCCACTGCCCATCCACTTTGGTGCTGTTACCCTTGGGAGCATTTGTGGATGTGTCCTCTGGAGCCTGCATCAGCACTGGGGAGGCATCTGGGATCTCCAGGGAGTTTGCCTGCTCCCAAAGAGCTCTGGGCACGTGGGGGAACCCTGGGTTTTAGCAGCCCCCTTCAGACTCAGGTCTGTGGGCGGAGAGCCCCAGTGCCTCGTGATTAGCCCCTGTCTGAGCTGAGCCCGGGTGGCTGCAGCTCCTCACCGATAATTCCTGCCCATTGTCGGGGCTCTCTGGCGCTGATGGGATATTGTTGCCTCTCGGGGCGCTGGGGGCTCTGGCTGACTCCTCTCTGCAGCGAGGGCCGGGGTGGGAGCAATGTCTCACATGAATGAGATAAGAGAAGACAAAGCAAATGGGGAAGAAAGGAAGCTTGTAGCTTTTCAAGTTCAATGAGGCTTACCAGGCTTTCGGGGGCCTCTTCAAATCAGAGGCCGAGTTAAAAGAACATGCAGAATTCAAAGCCTGTCCTTTTCCAGGCCCTCTGCCTGCTTTGAAAATCCTCCCAATTCATGTTTACTCTTGTTTCTCTCCCTCCTCCCCCTCTGCCCTGCCTTCCCCACGCAGACACCCACTCAACCCACCTCCCTAAGCACAGTCTTCCCCCCCAAAATCTGCTCAGAGTGGCTCATGCTCCGGTGATGCCCAGCCCTGGGAGCAGGTGGGGTGGCAGTTTCCATGCCCCTGGATCCTGAGTGTGGGATGTATGCAAATGGCAGGGGATGGTGGGCAACATCAGAAAAGGATACAATGGAGCCCCTAATCCCCTGTTGCCCAGAGCTGTCTCTCACCCCAGAGAAACCCAGCACCAGAATGGGGTATAAACAGTTCCTTCCCACTGCAAGCATCAAAGTGTTTCTTTCGCTGGCAGGCACTTTGGGAACTTGCTGCGATGGGGAGCACAAAGGCTGGGTGCTTTCATCCTCGGAATTACAGTATGAGCCACCAGTTTCTGGGAGGAATTGAGGGCTGCAAGGCTGGAAGGACAGGGAGGGACGAAACCTCCATTTTTGCTGCTTTGGAAAATGGCAGCATGACTTTACTTGCCAATGGAAGTCAAAGCAGCTGAGACACTTCCACGAGTAAGGGCTCCGCAGGGAGGGGTGTAAGACTGGCTCAGGTGGGATCCATGTCTGGCTGCTCAAAGGAGAGGCTGCACTGGGCTGCACAGCCCCACATCCCAGCTCACTCTCATCTCCTGGGCAGGCACAAGGCTTGGTTGTTAATGACAATAGTCTTCTGTAAGTTTGGGGACTCAAAGGCTAGCACATTAGTGCAGAGGACCTTTGCCCATCTGCTGCTCCACTGCCTCTGCTGGTGGTGTGAGTCCTGCCTGTCCCATATTCCTCCTGTCCATCCCACCACTCTGTCCAGCTGGAAGCTCATGCTCTGAGTTTCTGAGGAAAGGCAGTCAAAGACCTGTAAGAAAGGAGATTACCCATGAAGAGAAGATCAACTCAGGTGTGTGGCTCCTTCAGCTACTGCAGCCTGAGGTGGAAGTTGAACCCCGATCTGTTTTGCCCCTCCCAAGCCCCTGGCCCATCAGAGGGGACCATCAAGCTCCAGGATGAAAGCCCAGCAGTGACTTAGGAAGGATATCTGGTTGTTGCTGCACACCTGGCAGGGACCCCAAATAGAAAAGAGCTGCCACTTCTTTTAAGAGTTACTACTTAGTGTTTAGGGGGTTTTTGGAACAGGGCTGTGAAAGTGTCTGTCAAGCATCGCTGAACTACAGGAGATTTGCATTCCAACCCCGGGCACTTCTCAGGACAATGTCGACAGAGTCAGCAACTGCTGAGTTTCTCTCCCTTCCCAGCCATGCAAATGAGCTGGAGGGGTTGATGAAGGCGCAGGGGTGGGGGGGAGGGATGTGACAATCACGGCGAGGCCCCGGAACGGAGGGAGAGCAGCAGCCCCCCTTGAATGCAGCGGAGCTCCCTCTCCGTCGCTCTGCCGCCCCATTGAGCACAGGGAGGTTCGTGCAGCTCGGTAGCACAGAGGTGGATTGTGCCTCGTGGTCCCAGTTGTCACTGAGCAGCAGGGACATGACAGATCAGCACCAGCTCCTCAGCTGACATGAGCTGCTAAAGCGTCACTGACCTTGTGTGGCCCTTTGTCACTATTGTCTCAGCTCCTCTGAAAGGAAACCCTTGGTCTTGTTCTTCTGCTCCGGGCTGGGAAAGTGATTATTATTATTATGGCCTGGCCTTTGGTTGATGAAAATATGTGCAGCTTTTGTCACACGTTTCTCTATCCCAAGTGTGTTTTCCTCCCCCTTTTGCTATTCACACTTTGTGTGAAGTTGCTGTTCATTAAACTGGCAGGGCTGGGGGGAGTGCAGGCAGAGAGCCAGGTACCCCTCAGCCCTGCCTGGCAGAGCCTGGCCTTGATCCCCACAGGGCTCAGCCAATGCACCCCAGATCTGACCCACAGCATGGTTCTGGGCCCCCTACCTGTGCCAGCACAGAGTCCCCCCACCCCAACCATCCCAGCACCTCCTCCAGCCAAATTCTGGGGTAGTGGGATTTAAGGGGGACAAATGCCAGGAAGAGATGAGGAAGTTCATCAAACCCATTTCCATAAGATGCTGAAGCCCTGACTCGAGGATAGTCTAGGTTAGGCTAGGCTAGGCTAGGATGTGTGTGTTTATATCTATGATATCCTGAATATCTATGAGAGATCATGCTGCCTGGTTCATTCTGCTGTATCACCTCTGCAGTGGTGGCACCACAGCCCAGCACACAGGCCAGTGGTGAGCTGATCCTGAGGGGTTTAGACCAGTGAGTGCCAAGACAGAAGGGGAATTAGCTGCGTGCACAGCTCTGTGCTGGCAGGGTAGGAGTTACCTGCCCCTGCAGGATATTTCAAAATTCAACAGCACATACTTTTCACATAAAATGTCTTCACTGAAAGCATGGTCAGGCATTGCAACAGGCTGCCCAGGGAAGTGGAGGAATCACCATCCCTGGAAGCGTGAAAATAACGTGTGGATGAGGCACTTGGGAACATGATTTGATGTGGACTTGTCTGTGCTGAGTTAACAGTTGGACTCGATGAGCTTAGAGGTCTTTTCCAACCTTAATGATCCCGTGATATCAGCAGTGTTACCAGGTCTGCATGACTTTTTGGAGTCATTCTGGAGTTAATAATAACCCAGGGGACTGGTTTCCAAAATGCTCTGGATTGTGTCTGCACTGAGGGGAACTGGTGGGAGCCACAGGCAGACAAGGAAGGCCCCTCACTAAGATGAGATGTGTGTTGTGGACTCCAAAGGCTGGATGATGCCAGTGGAGGATGAGAGGCACTGCAGGAACCATCAGGATGCTGTTATGGGGAGGGTGGATGTGGATCTCAAGCTATTCCCAGTACTGCCAGCAGACAGTGGCCATTTGAGGCCATCTCCCAGTTCTTTCGGGCTGTAAAGCTGATGGCCTGAATCGAACTATAGTAACAGCATGGATTTTAAGAGAGGTAAATTAAGAGCTGCAATTGGCTCTGCAGGTGCTCTGCAGTTGACCCTCAAGCTGAAGGGCCTGATCTGGCAGCCAGTGATGGGGACAGGAGAGAGGTATGAGGTTAGGAACAGCAGAAATGTGTGAGGTCAGGGGCAGGAGAGATGTGTGAGGTTAGGGATATACATCCTTAGACAGGAGCAGGTGAAAGGGAGGAAGCTCAGCAAAGCAGTCTGACATCAGCAGCATGTTTAAAAAGAATCGTTTTCTGCAGTGGATTTTGGCAGTGCTCAGGACAGCGAGGCGGACAGGAGCTGGTAGCACACAGTGAAAAACATATCATGGAGCTGTGTTTGAATGAATCCCTGGAACCCAAACCCAAACCAGACTGGGCTTTGTGTCTCTGACCCACTGCTGTGCTGCTGCCATGGGGGCTGCTGTGGCTCTGCCTGCTCATCCCCCTGGATCCCACCAGCCGGCTTCATCCACCCAGGAGCAGCTTTCTCAGAGACTATGGCATAGTATTAATTAATAAATTAATACAGGGGGCAGGGAGAGGGACAGACCCCTGTGGAGGCTGCAGGGTGAGCCCAGCCCTCAGCAGACACGCAGGAAGGCTCAGGTGAGCAAACACCACATAGTGATCCTTTAAGTGAGGAGCAATTGCTGTGCTTGAAGCTACTTATGGCTAGGACTGAAGCCAGTGTTTGAAATAAATCTTGGTGGTTGTCGCAGTTTTGCTAATGCTTGTGCAAGAAAGGGATTTCAGTGCAATTACTCCTGATTTATGCAAAGTGGGAGAAGGATTAGATGAAAACCTGAAAAGCAAGTGTCAGTGTCCTTCAAGACACTTTTAAATGGGGTCAGAAAAAGCAGTTTAGGGGGAAGCAAAGGGCTAAATATGAATCCTTTGGAGAAAATCCTTCTGTGAGGCATTCAGTGTGAGACACTGGATCAGCTGTACCAACACCTCTCTGCTGGCAGGCTGGAGGAGGGTTGAGCTGTTTAACTGCTTCGTGTGACAGCCTTAGTCCTGAACAACTGGACTACAAAAAAGGAGTAAAACTAAGTCAGATGCCATTTATGAAATGATTCTCAGATCCTGGCAGTGAGCTGGCATCCATAAAATAAATACAGTTTTGTAGGAGAGGTCCTGTGAGCGAGGTGGCCATAAAGCCTGGCCCACTGGGGTGGCACCACGGCATTGGCTGTGGTGTGTCTGCTAAAGTGCATTCACCTCAGAGAAATTTCAGGTTTCCCCTTCACGGGGGCAGCAATCAGGCAGTGATGGGCTCCAGCACCTGGTCTTTGGTGGGGCTTTGTTTGGAGGTCGTGGATGACCACTCAGCCACGTGAATCCAGCTGTCTGGTAGCAGATGGCTTCGATCTGTAGCTCATGTGTGCTCATCCAGAGGTTAAGGACAACCTTTCTGAGAGCAAGGAGTGAAATGTGCCCTTTTCCTCCCTAAATTCTTCTACATTGCTCTGGTGGTTGTTGTTACCATTAACTGCAGTCAAGCCACGCTCAGGAGACTTTGCTGTGACAGAGACCATGCTCTTCTGTTTCCTTGGGGAGTAAGAAAAAGCCACAGGGAGATTTCATGTAAATCTGAGAACACATCTTTCCCCCCAGAATGGACCAGAAGGTGAAGGGAAGCCAGTGCACCATCACTGGGATGGGTGAACTCAGCACTTTAAAGCTGCAAAGGGAAATCACCAGCAAAGATGAGACCAAGCTGTGGATACAGCTCTAATTTAGACAAAGGTTCAAACTTCTTCTCTCACAGTATGGAGACAGATTTTGCTCCACTGCCACACTGAGAATCTGACCATAACCTTTGGGAAGTTCAGAGAGGGTCATTAAGTGTGAATGACTTTTGGAAGATGGTTTGAACTTGTTTGGGTATCTTGTGTCATGGAATTTAGATAAAGACTGTTTGTTTCTGAGCTATCAGGGCCCCTGGTTTCTGTCAGAGCCTGGGAACAGCATTGTCCAGGGGTTTTGCCTGCTTCCACATCCTCCTGCCCTTCCTCCACAGGTGGGGTGGTTGCAGCAAAGGCCAGTGTTCATCCCAGGTGATGCTGAGCACGTTACTCCAGTTCACTGTACAGCCAGTCCTTGCCTGGATCCTGCTGGGAAATGTTCCTGCTTTACCAGTATCCACAATTTCCACAGGCTTTTTCAGCAGTCTTATCAGAAAGGTCCATGAATAAACAACCTGTCTGAACCGGATTCTTTCTTTGCTCCAAGGAAAAGCTCTGTGGATTAGGGTTAAAGCCAAGAGATGTCCCAGGAGGAGCTGCCTGTGGTGCTGTGGTTCTGTGAATAACAGGGATCATTTCCTTTCCAGGACTGTTGGTCTTTACACTTAATAAGCCATTTTTTACAAGGGCTGTAATGATGAGGAGAGCCAGAGATGCTGAGGAACAGGCAGGTCATTCCTTGCAAGCACCAGATGATATACAGCAAACTATTAGCAGGGCCATACACTTCTTTCAGAATGGATCAAGGTTTCTTATGTAGCCCATGGGTTTGATCTCCACCAGGCCAGCTCTTTTTATCATGTTTGTCAGTTCCAGTGAAGCAGAAGTATTGTCTGTCATAAATTCAGGTTGGGCCTGTGCTGGCTGCAAGGCTAAAATGGCAAGATGCTCCTCCCATGACACTGGAAGCAGCTGAGAAGAGGGCCATGAGCAGATTGCCAGGCAATCAAATAGCCCCGAGGTAACCTGTGCTGGGGGATTGGCTTTGGTCTCTTGCTGGTTCCTGTCTTCTTTTTCCTCTCGCAGAGCCAGTACTTTCTGCCAGATGGCTGTTATTTTTTACAGGACTACAGACAATTATACCTGTCAAGGGCATGCCAGAGTAGTTAGCATTTATGGTGTTAAAGAGATTACCTTCTAAATGTTAATAGCAGACACAGACACGGGAACTTTCCTGCTCAGGTTCAGTATTAGATCACTGCTTTGGGTTCTCCGAGATGCACAGACCTACAACACCATCCCTCTGCTGTTCTGGAAACTCACCTGCACCCACCACACAGATGGTGCTCACACTGCTGGTCACCACCCATCAGCACAACAGGGTCTTCCACCATTCACGTACAACAAAGGTGGACAATGGTCAAGGCCAGAGAGGTTTGATTTCACCTGATTCTCTGAGCTGTGTCTCATCTGAAGGTATCCAGGAGTTGCTGGGGGTTCCTGGGCGTTCACATTGCCACTAGAGCCAAAATTGGTGTGGGGACAGACTACATTTCCAGTCCCTGCAGCTGCTTGCCTGTGTTTTCAAAGGCCACAGGGTCTGATCAGCTGTCATAGGCTTGTGAAGGGCAGCACTGTGTGGGTGGACGTGGCCATGGGGTGGTGTAAGACATGTTTAATGCCCCCAGGGCTGCTGGTGAGTCACCCAGTCCTCCCAAGCAAGGACCTGCTCCGCAGGGATTGCACACACATCAAAGCAGGAGCCAGCTCTTCCTGTTTGTTTGAGGGCACCTGGTGCAACAGGGCTCAACCAACACCTTCCAGCTGCAGCTGGAAGGAGGAAAACCCGAAATAGCTGCTGCTTGAAATGGCTCGGAGACATAAATTTACACCAGAGCCATCAGCCTGCTCTGGATTCACTGGAAATCATCCCTAACTTTGCAAACCAGGACCAACTTTCAGACACAAAGCTGGTATTTACTGAAGAGCCCTCCCCACCTGGTACCTCTCGGGCCCAGATCTGAATGCTGGCGGGTTGCAAAGCACAATTCTCATCCTGGCTGCAGGGAGCATGGCCCCTTGTCCTGGCTGGTTGGTGGATGGTCCCACCACTCAGCAGCAGCAGCACTTTGCTCAGTGCACTCTGCACAGACAAATGGAAGGCAGCCCATTTGTTGCCTTGTTGGGTTTTGAGTCATGGAAAAGTGAAGGTTAAGGGTGACTAATGAATTCTCAGGGCCCCTTGCTGGGAGCACAGCTCTAAAGGACACCCGTGTTTGACCCCAAGGAGATCCCCCTTTTCCCATGGTCCCAGAAAAGCTGGATTAAAATTCTCATAACAAAATCCCTTGGCTTTTCCCCCTGGTCTGCAGCCAGGCTGGTCAGAGGGTGTTTCAGCTCAGGCTGTTCCCGCTGTGTGAAGGTTTGTTGTGCAGACACGGGGCAGGATTTGTGAGTGTTGACTCCAGGGAACAGCAGTGGTTGAAACCAGAGGCAGGCCTGGCCCTTCCTGTTTATTCTTTCCAAGGGCATCTGTCCTCCCACAGCTACAGGAGAAGGTAAAACAGAAATGAAGAGGAGGGTGTCCCACACACTGTCCTTGGGGGAAAGAAAGGAAAACTGAGTGAAGAGATGAGTAGTTAAAATGTTCTGTTCTTCAGGTCTCCTATTTCTGCCCTTGATGTACTAAACAAAGGCAGAGGTGAGGGGGGGGGTTAGCAAACCTTCAGGGGGAGTGGGAGGGGAGCAAAACCCGATTTGTTTGACACTAATTTGGTTAAAGAATAAGGAGATTCATTGCTGATTCTTACATGTGACTCTCTCCCCAAGCAGGGAGGAATCCCACGGCAAAGTCCTTGGCTGAGGGACGTCCTTGGCAGAGCAGGCCCTGCTCTCACTGGACCAAATTCTGCTCCCAGTTACACCAACACATGTTCAGGATGACTTAGCTGAGGTCACTGCAATGGGGTGAACCAGGGCACTGCTGCCAAAAAAGAGTTTGTCTTGGCAGGGTCTTGTTTTCTCATGGCTGTGCTACACTGGGGTGTCTCCCCCAGCTCATCCAGGAATCTGAAAGGATGGAAGTGAAGACACACTTTGAGCAAATAGGGGCAAATATGCCTCAAATATGGCTGTGATTCTGTGCCTCTGAGAAGGATGTCGGGTTGGAAGATAAGTTGCTGCCCAGACAATCCAGCCACGGTTGTTCACCAAACCCCAGGTCTGGGCACAGCTCTCTGGAGCAATTCCAGCCAGTGGGCTGAGTTCATAATGTGAACAATCACCTCAGGAGTGGCAGTGACATCTTGATCTATCAGTGTTTTGATCCTGCCAGCTGAGCACCCTCCCCAGGGAGCAGGGAGGAGGGAAGGCTCCAGGGACTGGCATTCTCTCCAGGGAAATGCAATTAGCCCAAGACACGACTCTGCTACAACACATTAACATCCACAAAAAAAAAAAAAAAGTCTCCAAATCCAGGAACAGTGAAGGGAAAGCAAACAAATATGTTTGCACAGAGCCCCTCTGCCTGCTCATCAGTTTGCCTGTGGATGTT
Organism: Myiotriccus ornatus; assembly: GCA_036023395.1. NCBI lineage: Eukaryota > Metazoa > Chordata > Aves > Passeriformes > Tyrannidae > Myiotriccus > Myiotriccus ornatus. The sequence goes on from JAYRBT010000043.1 coordinate 11,590,151, forward strand.
GCAGAATCACCCTGTTGTGAAAGAACTTCTCTCACCTGACATGTTCCAGGAATTGTAATGTCTTTCCAGGAACACCGTGAGCTTTGCCAGCTTCCCAGGAATGAACAGAGATACCAGCAAAGGTGCCATTTGCAGTTACAGCAGGACTCGGTGCAGGAGTAGAACAAATTTCACAACAAAGCTGAAAGGCCTTGGAAGTGTCTCCTGCTTTCCTGAAATCTGTAGATAACTAAATTCACTGGAAATGAGGGGGAATGGCAACATTCCCACTGGTTTGGCAAGTTCTGGATGGTTTGATAGTTTAGCTGATACTCTCCTTTTAATGGAGACTTGGGGGCTGGCAGAAGCAGAATTCAGTTCTTATTTCTCCAAGCAGGACATTTGGTTTGCTCATCTTGGGAGCTCTTCCAGCTCAAGATTTAAAGTGGGATTCTAAAGACAAAAGTCCATGTCCCAAAAAATCAAGAAAAGCTTCATATCCCAATAATTTTTGGCACTCAAAACAACATTCACAGTAGCCATGAGAGGCCAACTGCAGCTTTTCTAGCAGGGATGTTACTGTTCTTTCTACTATAAGAGCTGGTTGAAGGTATCTCACATATTTTACATCAAAGTTTTGAAATTACAGATTTTGATGGATTTTTTGATGGATTTTGATTTCTCCACTGCCCCTAGGACTGATATTATTTTTTTTCTTCCTATTTTAATATTTTAACCTTCAAAATATTGAATGATTGAGTAGAAAAACAACTAGGGAGGAATTTCCAAAAACCATTTACCCTTCCTCCACCCTCCATTTCCAAGGTCAGTGCCTTCTGCACCATTAAATCTGAGAGAGGCAGCACCTTTGCTCCTTTGAATATCAAACTGTCCCTTTGCAGAAGGTGCCTATAGAGATATACTATAACCACCACTTCAAAAGTACTGAATCAAGGGAAAAAAAGACCCTTTGAAGAGCAGAAGCATCTTCCTGACTTTGCTGTTATGCAAGGCTGTGTGGATAGGAAAACTGGGAATGCTGCTGCAGAAGGGAAACAGTGCAGGATCTGTGCTCAGAAAGCTTTTACTTGAAAGATCTTCATGTCCAACTTTAATTCCTCTCAGGCTGAAAAGACTCTGTAAAACCTCAGCTAGGAAAGCAGAATCTCAGCCAGGAAAGCAAAATCTCAGCTAGAAAAGGAGAATCTCAGCTACAAAAGCAAAATCTCAGCTAGGAAAGCAGAATCTCAGCTAGGAAAGCTCCTGCCCACTGAGGATTTCCCATCACAAAGCCCAGCCTGGATACTCCAGCCTGCTCCTGTTTGAAGTTAACAGCGACACAAGTCTACACAGCCCAAAGCAGCCAGCTCAGAGCGCTGCAACTTCCAAAGGCAGATGTTTCTCTCTCTCTCTCTTTGTGCTTGTTTGCACTGTTTTATTCCCTGGATATAACTCACAGGAAAAACACCTTTTGGGTTGGAAGGGAGGCAGTGACACCTTATCTACAGTGGTGCAAACAGCAGGTGGGTTCCTTTCCTGCCATCATTTTATGTGTCAGTAAAATGCAGCTTGAAGGAGACATTACACTGGGCTTTGATTGTGTTTTTTTCTGGTTTGCAGGCCTTGACCTGGAAATGAAAAGCATCCATCCCACAGGTATGAAACTCTAAAGGTTTGTGTGCTGTTTGCTGACTCTGTTTGGGACATCCAGTGGGCACAAGCAAGATCACCAGCCCAGGCTGTTCCCAAACATTTTAGGAGCTGTATCCCTCATAAGGACAAGCAGTGCCTGCCTCCAGTCTGCTCAATGTCACAGAGGCATAGAATCATGGAATAGTTTGGGTTTGAAGGGATCTTAAAGCTCATCTCATCCCACCCCCTCACATGGGCAGGGACACCTTCCAGGTTGCTCCAACATGGCCTTGGACACTTCCAGGGATCCAGGGGCAGCCACAGCTTCTCTGGGCAACCTGTGCCAGGGCCTCCCCACCCTCACAGGGAAGGATTCCTTCCCAATATCTAATCTAAATTTCCCCTCTTTCAGGTTGAAGCCATTCCGCTTTGTCCTATCACCACAGTTCCGATGAAGAGTCCCTTTGACGCTTCCCTGTAGGCCCCTTCAGATCTTGGAAGGTGCTGTGAAGTCTCCACACAACCTTCTCTTCTCCAAATTGTTCTCCTTATCATTTAGGGTGTCTCCAGTTAGGGGCATTTCACCTCAAAAACAAAGTATGGGGCAAGAGTTATAGTTCAAAGCAATAAATGCAATTAGAGACCCAGAAATCCTCACCTGCAAGAATTATCAGCAGTTATTCATCCTGGACAAGAAAGAACAGAGTATTAAAATAAAGAAAGGCCTGAAAAGGTGTCGAAATTCATCCATACCCTCTGTCAATGGAGGGGAAAACCCCAGGCCTCAAATTTAAGCAAAGAGCAAGGTTAGAGAGTCCTGACAAGCAGGAAGGGAGGTGAGCATAGAGCAGACATGTGAGGAAGGCAACAAATGTCCATCATGGGTGGTCCCTCACATCAGCAGCAGTGAACCCACCCCTGTCATGTCTCAGCCTGGCTGTCCTGCACAGGGAGCTCCCACCAGGTCCCCTGGTCAGAGCAGATCAGTGTCACAGAGAGCCTTTCACTGCTCCAAGGAGCATTTTCACTGAGGGGCACCTACTGCGTGAGGAGCAGGAGAGGTGCCACCATTCACTCCACTTTACATCTGGTCAGTGGTGCCAGGAGTGAAATCCAGCAGTTCAGGAGAACAGGATTAATTTGTTAATGAATGACAAGCCCAAGCCCTGCTGCAGAGGGATGCTGGAAGTGGTTGTTAAGGGAAGAGCCATTCCATTGACACATGAGATGAATGTAGAGATAGATGGATACTGTTCAGAGGCAAATGGTAAAGTGGATCTCAGAGGGAGAAGGTCCCTCCTAAAGAATCACTGTGATATATTCGGGGTTGGATTTTCAAAGTCACCTAAAGGTAATTTCTTTGGTGGTTTTAGTATAACATATTGGTTTGCTTGGGAAAAAAAAACAAGAAACCAATCCATTTTAAACAACTAAGAGAAGATAAACAGTCAGCTGTAATTTAAAAGCACTGAGGGCTGCATATCCATTTTGAAGAGAAGAGTGATTTTTCAGAGCTGAATGGAATAAAACACCCAGCTTGTGTCGTACTTCAGGGGGATGTCAGCACCTCATTCCCTCCAGTTAAAATGGAAACACAATGAATTCTGCGTCAAACCACTCCTCTGTGCAGAACAACATGTAAAAAGGTTTCCAGAGGATGTTTAGAGGATAACACAGGGCTATAATATGAGATACATGGCAATTTAACATACGGCTACCGTTGTATTATGCAGCCGTTATCGACAGCACGACTGACACAATGTCCAATTACCGGGGGGGAAATGACATCCCTTGCAGCTTAACAGCCCCACTGTTAAATATGGTCAGGCTGTGCCTTGGGAGAGTTATTAAAGTGGCAGAAATCAGCGTTAAAGTAATTGATTGGCATTTCCTTAAGATGCAATAATATTCCCATAAATCTTGAGATAAGAGGAACGAACCCGAGACGTTAAAGGACTTCGGGTAGATGTGTGGTGAGGGTGACTCTCAATGAATAATAAATGGCTCTGGGTGACTTGTTGTTATGGCTCTGATACTGCACGGTATTAACTTTTAAGGGATGCCTTCAGAGCTCGGAAACTTTATGGACTCCTGCATTTTATGATCTTGTAACCTCAAGTCCTTCATCCTGGAGATGGCAGGATTCTGTTCCATCTCGTGATTACCAGGTGGCTGCTGGCACCAGTCCCCTCTGAGCACCTTTCTCTCCAAATCAGCTTCCCTAATGAATGTTAGTTTTACTGGGCTGGAATTGAACCACTTTAGACCATATTTCCTCAGCCATAAAAAGTTATCTAGGGTTTTACCGATCCTAAGTGATGCATGCACATTAGCTGATTAATTAATCTTGCTGAGTAACATATTAATTTCTTTTAATTTCCTATCCCTACTTGAAAGGGAACATTTCCCTGAAACCAGTGTGGTGGTGTAGGAAAGGATTTGGAGATTTGGGCTTTCAGAGTCAGCTTTGGGGGGTTGGCTCTGAGTTATGCAGCAAAATGCCAGTGTGAGTGTTAGAGTGGACACACACACAGACAGAGTCTTGCCTCCACAAGACAGTTGTGGACCATTTCTGCCAACAAAGCAAGCATTCTGGTTCAAAACTGACCTATATTTTAAGCAAGTAACCCAGCAGCTTGCCTTTTATTTTCAAAGATGCTTAAAGCTGTATGCAAAGGAGAATTGAGGAACTTTGATACCTAAATCCAACATGGAATCCCAGCCCTCCTGTTCAGCCCCTCCTGCTGCCTCCACACACCTCTTTTTGCAGCTGGCTCCATTTCTTGCCATGTACAGAGGTCCTTTGGTCCTCTCTGGCGCCCAGGCCTGCTGTGAAGCTCAAAGCAAGTCTCTCCTCCAGTCAAGTCCTCTCAAAGATTCAGTCTCTGAGGTCCCATAGCTGGACACTAATTTACCTGTGCCTCCATTTTTACTTCCAAAGCCCACTCTCACACAATCTCAGAATGCTTTGGGTTGGAATGGATCTTAAAGCTCAACTCCTCCCACCCCCTGCCAGGGACACCTTCCACCAGCCCAGGTTGCTCCAAGCCCCGTCCAGCCTGGCCTTGGACACTCCCAGGGATCCAGGGGCAGCCACAGCTTCTCTGGGCAACCTGTGCCAGGGCCTGCCCACCCTCACAGGGAACAATTTCTTCCTATTTCTTCCAAGCCAACAGGCTGGATGGGTCCTACAGCTGTGTCCTGTGCCCAGTCCTGGGATGTAGGGGAAGACAATCCAGCCACAGAACCCTGGAGTTGATGGTCAAACTGGATGGTTCCCTTTGCTTGGCAGAAACAATCAGACCCATATCACATTTGTAACAAAGGGACAGCTACCATCCACCTTGATTTATCTGTTCATTCATCACAAACCCCGGGCTCCAGAGTGCCACTCAGGATTCAAGGACATTTCAGAACTGGTTTTGCCCCAAAAGAGCCCATTTCTGAGCTGTTGTAGGGCTGTGGTGCAGCCTTACCTCTCCCTGAACCTGCACTTAATAAAGAGGCTTTTTACACCAGTCTCACACCCTCTGCATGGGACAGGGATGTGCACCCATAGAATTATTCCAAAGGATCAGAGTAATTCTGGAAACAGGCTTGGAAAAAGCTGTGGCACAGACTCTGGACTGGGAATCATCACCTCACTTAAGGTCTCGATGTCACCAACAGGACATTGCAGACCCTGTGAATTTGTGTGTTTTCCCTTAGCCTTGACTTGGGGCCACCCCAAAGCCTTTGACATCAAGCAGGACCTGAGTGAAGCATAATCTTCACAGCAGATGTGCCCCAAATCAACCTTCCCCTCCTGCTTCCACTTCTCTCTGGGGTGGTGTGACAGGTCTGTATGGACCAGGCATGGCCATGGGGCAGGTTATCCACCTCTACCACCACCCTCCTCCCAGGATGTTGCTCTCCCAGAATGGAGGTAATCATCTCTGCAAGCGAGGGTCAATCACAGACATTTTCATTTTCATGTGTTTTCTGCATGAAATGTTCAGCCCTGGTGCTGTTCTGCCTCTTCCTCCCCAGCCAGCTGGTGCTGCTTCCCAAAACCTAATTATGCCCCTTCATCCTTCTCCTTTGTCCCCAGCTGGAAGGGGTGACAGGGCTGACGTTCCTTCCCTGAGCTTCTCAAGAACATCTTTTTTTTTCTCCTTTTCTTCTTTTTAAAGATTTCTCAGCAGTTCTCATCAGCTGTTTATATTTAAAGGTTGTCAAGTTTGTTTAATTTAGCAAGAGCATTCCCCTCTCTGAGCAGGCTGGAGAGGGCAATGCTCCCTCTCATCTTCACTCTGATGCTTTTTAATTGTCCTCAGCTTAAAAATACTGATTAAAAAGAGATGAAGACAAAGAAACAAGCAAAAAAGTGTAGCTATTTTTCTAAAGATACACAAATTCAGATTTTTCTTGATGCTGGGCTTGATTCTGGGTTGGTGACATTCCTACAAGGCTGGGTGAGACTCCTCTCTTGTGTATCTCTGATCTGGACTGAGTCTGCTGGAGTCAATGGAATGCTGCACTCATCCTGTGTGAGGTAACAGATTTGTGGTTTTTTTTTTTCTTCAGTTTCTTAAGAAAAAAAAGTAGTTCAGGGCATGTAAAATATGCCATTTTATTTAGGCCAAGTAGGTGCTTGGAGTGGGGTCTGTTTAACTGAAGGAAGTTCAGAAATCAGATTCCTTTTTGAACTGAAAAATTGCATCATGTCACACTGAAGACGCCCGAAAATCGCTGTATTGCTGGAGAGCACAAACATCTGCAGACAAAGAAAGGGATCTTCAATCCATACACTCTCATGAAGTTCCTTCAACATGCACTTTGAAAACAATTCAGTTGTGCAGAATTTGGTTTTTTATGGGGAAGGTGCAAAAAAAAAATCCTTATAAATGCCATTTAAGTCAGGTGTAAATGTCCTGCTCCCATGGCTGCTGAGGCAGGACACAGCTGGGCACTGCTCGAGCTCAGATTCCAGAGCTGGGGCACAGCACTGACCACATTTTCACACTGTTCCTCCAAATCAGCCTTGGTGGTCCCATCTCTGCTTCACTCCAGAGGTGCTGGGCCAGTTGCTTTGAAATTTAGGGAGAAACTCTTTTTTCCACTGTTTTCTCTCCCATTTTCCCCCATCACAATTTGCTTTTCTGACATAAAAGAGCTTCCCCCCAGCACAATGGAGTGAATTTGATAACTGAATGGTGTGGACATTCAAGGAGGGGTGGAAAACTGTCTTGGTGTAAACCCGAAAAAATCAAAAGTTTGTTCCAAGTGCTTTGTCTAATTGCATTTTCCTCTCTCCAGACAGCTTAGTTGGTGGATGGAGGAGAGATGTGTGTGCTTTACAATATAAAAGCAACATCTTCCCCACTGAGAGCGTGAATTACACCCCCCCACCCTGGGCTGGGAGGGGGGAACACAAACAAAACCCAAACACTTTTTTTTTTTTTTTTATCGAGCTGTCTGGGTTGTCAGTTAGGTAAATTAGCCCATCTATCACACAACTCTAATTTCCCATCACTTCCCCTGAAACGTGTGGGCTTTTAAAGAAACTTCTTAATTTTTTCCCCTCATTATTGTGTTTCTTTTTTACTTCCTCCAGTTCTTAAGTAGGAAAATCCCAGAGGGCTTCGGTGTGTGTCTCAACCAGAAACTTTGGAGCTCTTCTGCTTCTTGCAGGAGCTCACACAGAAGTACCAGGGAAGGGGCAGAGAGGGATGAGCTCATTTTTGGGGGAAAGGGAAAATCCGAGGGGTGTATCCAGCCTGGTGTCGGTATTAGGGCTGTTTGGGAATGTTTTCCAGGGTGTTTGTGCAACCCCCTGCGTACATGTTTGCTCTGTCTGGGGGGATTTGACGGTCTCAGCTCTACGCACGTGTTTGTTTGTTTCTCCTGCTGGTGTATTTGTGTAGGGCTGGAGGTTTGTTTGTGTGCTGTCCCCGTCCGACCCACCTGCGGGGGGCACGTCCCTCGCCCTCCTTTGTGTTCACCCGCACGCCTTCGGTTCCCTCTTTTGTTTGATGTTGTGGTTCTCCTGCAAATCCTCGACGTTTCTTTTTTTTTAAGTTTCTGAAAGTGGCAGAGCAGAAAGGGAAGCTGGAGCAGCTGGGGATGCCTTGGGGACGGCGCTTCCTGGCCCCAGAGATTACTGAGCTATCGCCTTGCACTTAATTGTTGCAGTGTTTAGCAAATTGCATTAATTAAAGTGGCACATCTGGCCTCTTTATCGGGGGCCGTGCAGTGCTGGTTTTGATCCTGCAGTGACAGGCTCTGACGGTATCAGCACCCCCCCGGTAAACACTCCTTACACCAGGGCAAGGCTTCCTTTATCCTGGAAAACAGGGGCCAGTGGAAGCACAGAAGGTTTGCTGAGGAGCCCCCAGTAAGCCCTGGAAAGGAAAAACCAGTCATTAGTAAAGTTCAATCCCCAGGAATCTGCTGATAGCAGCAGTCACCCTGCTCGGAAAGGCTGGGCTTTCCCTCTTCCCAGCTAAACCAGCTGTTGGAAGTTTGAGCCCAAAAGGTAACTGGCTCAAGTGATGAGCCAAACCCAAGCTCTGCTCACCTGAGGACTCACCTCCCTTCACCCCGTGAGCCCCTCACAGCCAGCCCTGCAGCCCTTGGCTGTACAGAGAAGCCCACAAGCAAATACTTCACCTAATTTTAGCTGTCTAACTCTCCCAGCCTCCTGGAGCCAAGGAAGGGAGCTGAACCTCTTCAATAGATGATTAGTGCACCACACAATAGGTATATTTTTCAGCTCCAAAACTACCCACAGTTTCCTGGGAAGAAAAAAGGCAAATTTTCAGCACAGGAGCTGTCCCCTGTACTCCCAAATCACTGTGTATTCACTGCTTCATCCCAGGTATTTCTAAGAATGCATCACCTTAGTAGCACAGGTGAAGGATACTTTGCCCCTGCATGAGGAGCTATTCTTAAAATAATGGGCTATGAATGGAGACAAATTACCTAATGGAGCCAATTATCTTAGCAAGTAATAACGTTCAGGTAGTTTTCCTATAACCAGGATCTTTATCTGCTTTTTATTTCAGCAATATTTATATCCCAGTGCATTGGGCATGGCATTAAAGACCTCATCAGTCAAGCCTGGTAAAGGAGGGAGAGGCATGGGAGGAGAGAGAAATGGAATAACAGGACTCAGCTCAACATACAATGTCAAAACTGACTTGTGTTTGTGTTTTAGGCCAACAAAAGATTGAAGGAGTGGACAAACTCACATAATCCAAACGTGTCTTAGTGACAATTAGATTAACATTTTTAACTTCCTAGTTAGAGTTGAGTGTATTTAGGGGCCTTTCAGGAAACAGCTACTGAAAGGCTGCAATTTGTGTGCTAATAGAGTCAGCCCCTCTCTGAGCTCTGCAGCATGGCCCGATGCTCCTGAGCCTCCTCCATCCCCCTGCTCCACAATAACAGGGCAGAACTGACCCCAAGTGCTATTTGTGATGGCCTGGAAATTGTAGATAATGACACGGTGCAGAAGAGGATTGCTCCACCCATCTAATCCCACACTGCCATGGCAGTTCTTCCTTTGGGATGGCTGCCTGCAAGCTCCATGGGGTCTTTTTTGGAGGGAGAGCTGCCAACGGCTGGTTTGGGCTCTGTTTTGTCCAACACATTTGGAGTCAAAGCACTGAACCACAGGCTGTTGGAAAGGGTGCTTGCTTAGGAGTGCACCACCTTAACGGTGATGCTTTGCACCTCACATCAGAAGCTGTCCTTAAAATAACTGTAATCGGGCTACAAGTGGAGCCAAAACACCTCCTGCAGCCAATCTGAGCTGCAAACAAAGCTGAGTCACAGCTTGCTTGCTGAGATCCTCCAGATGTAGATGAAATGTCAGCGTGGACCTTGTCCCTCCAGGAAGCCCTTGGTTTGAGCCCAGCTGGGTCTGAATGTTTGCTGACACCTCAGCATCCTGCTAGATCTGTGTGGTGTCAGCTGACAGGTCCCAAAGTGATGGGGACAATGAATGTTGTTTCCTCAATAAATTAATTCTAAATTAAGCTAAAGCATTGCCTTTCCAAGAGCTTGGTCCTGGGTCAAAGCAGACTCAGACACCTTGCTCAGCATAGCGTGGCCAGAGAGGCTGTGATGATCAGGGACAGCCCCCAGGGAATGGCTGGAGCTGTGTCAGGGCAGGCTCAGGTTGGATCTCAGCAAAAGGTTCTTCCCC